>JACEFZ010017696.1:0-536843 GCA_014155875.1 Cepaea nemoralis
CAGGGACGTGTGAAGAAAAGCAGGACAGAAAAACCTTTTTCTGCAGAAATCCTCTTCCAGAAACGTTAAGATTCTTTGTCCACATTGTCAAAGACATTTCGAGCCAAATAGGGCCTTACCAGCCATCTTAGAACCACGGCTTCCTGCTTTCACCTCACTGGATGAAATGAATGGTCATCATCATCCTTGATGGACAAACAACAACACCACGTCAATTATTGCAATCAGACATGGCACCATTTTTAGGTAGTTTGAAAATTACACCATCCTTCACACTGTTGTGGTGGGATTCATTTTGCCAGATTTCATTGATCAGCCGTAATAAACGTTGTAAGGTATTCTCATCTGCTGCTTTGAGCATTTCTCCCGAGATGTCGTCTTCACCAACAGCTTTGTTGTTCTTCAATTTTTTAATGGCTGCTTTAATCTCTTCCATGGTGAATGACTCACAGGAGGCTTCTAGTGGTGGCATGGTGGTTTCTCCATCCAGGTTGGGAACAGTCAGGTTGCGGTCTATTTAATATTTCTTTGAAATGTTTTGCCCATCGTTGCTTTTGGTGGTCATCAGATATCAGTAGTTTACCTTGTTTGTCTTTGATGAGTTTGTTTGGTGTAGGTGAGTGATTGCATAGCTGTTTCATGATGTGTAATACGGCTTTGTTGTTTCCAATTTTGGCAGCCGATTCCTGTTTCATGATGTGGAATACGGCTTTGTTGTTTCCAGTTCTGGCAGCTGATTCGGCATCGGAGGCCAAGCTGTGTATAAAGTTCTGTTTATCTTTTCGTGCGCTTGATTTCGCCTCTTTATCCAACATTAAGTATTTTTGCTTATGGGTTTCATATGAAGCTGTGTCTTTTGTAGAAAGAAGTGTTAGTTTTGCTTGCTTTCTTTCTTGTATCTTCGTCCAGGTGTTATCGCTTAGCCACTTCTTCTTTTGTCTTTGTACGTAGCCGACTGTGTTTGATGCAGCATTTAAGCAAGGTCTCTTTCAGGAAATTCCAATTTTCTTCAATGTTATTTTTACTATTCGCATTGCTCGTTATACTTTCTTTGTTAGCGTAGATGTTTTGTACCTCTGCTTTGAATGCGAGTTGGTGTTCTTTAGTCAGTAGGGACTGTGAGTTTATTTTCTTGGTTCTGGGTGTTTTATACAGTCTTAATCTTTATTTTTAGCTTGGCTATGCAGAGATTGTGATCGCTACCAGCATCTGCTCCTCTGTAAGCTCTGACGTCTTGTACTGATGAACGGAATTTGGCACTAATGCATAAATGGTCTATCTGATTTTTTTGTGATACCTATCAGGCGAAGTTCCATGTGATTTTATGTAAATTTTTAAGTGCAAATAGAGAGTTTGCTATTATCAGATTTGCTATTTCACAGAATTCTAGTAGTCTCTCTCCGTTTTGGTTCATGTCCCCTAGACCGTGAATTCCCATATATTTCTCGACACCCTTATTGTCAGACCATATCTTGGCGTTGAAATCGCCCATTACAGCAACAATATCGTGTTTGGGTGATAAGTTGATGGTACCAATTAGTTGGTTGTAGAAATTATCTTTGTTGATGTCGGTATCATCGTTGGTAGGTGCATATTACTGTATGAGTGATAGCTTGAAATATTTTATTTGGTAACGCGCTGTTATGATTCTGTCGTTTACTGGTTCCCAGCTGATTAGTGATCTTTCTGCATTTTTTGACATGATGATAGCGACTCCGTTCGAATGATGGTTGTCAGTTCTTCCTGAATAAATTATGTGTCTTTGTTCGTAGTTAAGAAACGTTTTACCATGAGTCAGTCCATCTGCACTCGCTGACCCCGAGAACATCTAGGTTGTATTCATTCATAACACTACACATCCTGAGTAGTTTTCCCTGTCTGGTACATAGTTTTAACATTCCAATAACCAATCTTGAAAGTATCCTTGGAGTTTAGCAAGTTTGAGCGATGCATCATGAACATTAAATCCAAACATTGATTCTGAAAACAACGGGAAATGGTTTGACGGATCGTCGATCAACCGTCTTTAGCCAAGCCAGAAGAAAAACATGTCGAGAATATCCAGATTGTATCCGTTCATAACATCACACACTGCACACCCGAGTTAACGAACCCGTATACCCGGGTTCGAAACACAGCGGTGCTGGTTGTTTCGAAAAGGTATAGGTGTCGGTCGTTCAGAAAGCAATGGCAAACTACTGAACGTAAAATTTGCCCAGGAATCACGAACAGCGAAAATGCTGGGGTTGACTATGAAGGACATGCAACTAAAAAAATAATTAGCTATAAATGCCTCTTTTTTGAATTGGTGAAGTTAATTTTTATCTTGTGTTTACTCTTGTAAGCTAAAATATATGCAAAACAATAAGCTTATCATATACTGCTTTTGGTTCATTCTCGAGAACGAACGTAACAACTAACAGTCACCTTAATGTTTAGTTAAGTTTTCAAATTCATTATAACCTTCATGGCAAGTATTTCTGATTCATCATCATTGGCACCTTTCCGTCTTGACAGACGATAGTTTGGTACATTGTGCTTCAAAAAGGCTTAATAACTACGATCCATGGCGGTGGCTAGTGTGGCTGGTAAGGCCAATTCTTGCTGCAAATGTTTGCCCACAGTAGGTGCATGGGAAAACATGGTCATTTCCACCATTTGCACCATCTTACGTCTCTCACGCTCTGTGTGTGCTTTATCTGCAATCATTTTCTCCTTTGTCTTTATTCCATTTCTGATAGTTGCCCTCCATGCAACACGTTCAGCGGCGACGTGCTCCCAATGTGCATTATCAATGCCTGTATCAATCATGTCCCGCTTACACACATCCTTGTATCGTAGTAGAGGCCGACCCTGAGATCTCCTACCCGTCTGTAATTCATCAAAAAAGATGTCCTTTGGTATTCTACCATCATCCATCCTCCTAACGTGTCATATCCATCTAAGTCTACGAAGTGGACACTACTATTATTTCTGATTATTGAGCCCATTATCATGCCAAAGTGGAAACCCTCTTATGATACTTCTTCTTCTTTCGTTCGCTGGACATATGTCTATAACTACAATGTTGTCTCTTGTATGAATTTAACTGTCTTTTCTAGTTCACTCATCGGTCCATAGAGTTTATCTTCCACTGTTGTCTCTCTAGGCCAAGAGGTTGAGCAGGTTTTGGTGGTTTTCTGACTGATTTGATCATTCTTTTCTTTTGGTGGTAAGTAATGGACACATCAGGCTGTTCTTCTTTTCCTCCTTCCTTAGCCAATCGATCAGCTCTGTCGTTTCCGGGTACTCCACAGTGGAATGGTATCCACTGTATGGTAGCCTTATGCTGACTGCTAAGTTCAGAAAGTAGTGTCCTTAGCACTGGCAATTTCTCAGACAGGAGCGCCTGGAGTATGGTCAATGGGAAAAGACGTTTGTGTGGCTCAAGAAATCCACTAATGGTTCTGCATCGGCATATTGCAAATTGTGCCGGAATAGACCTCAGCTGTCTCTCTTAGACGCAATTATTAGAATTCAATCAATAATGTGCCATGCCGGAAAGCGTGGGTGGTCATGACTCGCCATTTCACTCGATCACCAGAGTCGTGGATCAGCTCAGTGTTCCTGTCTCGACCATGCCATATGGTCAAGCCATCCAGGTATTTACTTCTCGGTCGTCAACTTGGTATGTTCCCTTCGATCTTGCCAGTTGTCACTAAGTTCTCCAATTAATTTCTTCTCATAACATGTCCAAAAAAGTTGGACTGTCTATGTCTAATTTCTGTCTCAATTTACGATTTTTCTTTGTCTCCTGTAGTACTTGGTCATTGGTTTTTCTCTCTGTCCATGGTATTCTTTGCATTCTCACCAGAAACCACATTTCTGCAGCCATCAGATGTTTTTCAGCTTGACTGCTCATTGTCCAAGTTTCACATCCATACAAAAGAACAGGCTCTATGTAGCCCCTCAACACTCTTTTTCTCGTTTCAATTGGCATCTTTTTATTGGTCAGTATATTTTTCATTTTGGTAAAGGCTACTGCACAGATCACCCAGAATTAAGAAAATAAACTCACAGTCCCTACTGACTAAAGAACACCAACTCGCATACAATTCAGAGGTACAAAGCATCTACGCTAACAAAGAAAGTATATCGAGCAATGCGAATATTAAAAACAACATTGAAGAAAATTGGAATTTCCTAAAAAATACCTTGCTAAATGCTGCAACAAACACAGTCGGCTACGTACAAAGATAGAAGAAGAAGTGGCTAAGCGATAACACCTGGACGAAGATACAAGAAAGAAAACATGCAAAACTAACACTTCTTTCTGCAAAAGACACATCTACATATGAAACCCATAAGCAAAAATACTCTATGTTGGATAAAGAGGTGAAATCAAGCGCACGAAAAGACAAACAGAACTTTATTCACAGCCTGGCCTCCGAAGCCGAAGCAGCTGCCAGAACTGGAAACAACAGAGCCGTATTCCATATCATGAAGCAACTATGCAATCACTCACCTACACCAAATATCCGATGACCTTTAAAAGCAACGATGGGCAGAACATTTCAAAGAAATATTAAATAGACCGCAGCCTGACACTGTTCCGAACCTGGATGGTGAATTTACTATGCCCACATGTGGGATAATTCTTGAGAATACCATATGAAATGGGCTGAGATTGTGTCTAGGGGAAATAATCATTAGGTCCATCAGGTTCGCCGCATAAAGGCAGTTGATCGAGACAGTTTATTTCCTAAAAGACTCCAGGAATAGAGTAGTTATTGGCTCTATTGAAGTAAGACTGGGGTTATGGTCAGATAGACTCCACCCACTTTACAAGATAAACTACCTTCCTGAAGAATAAAACAGAGAATAGGTCACTTAACCACAGATCTCTATCAAGTTGTTATTCTTGGAGAAAATATCTGAGACTGTGTGTTGGTCGACCTCCCACTGGATTCTCTGCAGAAAAACATATAGTAGCACAGTTCTCTACAATAACAAACAGTGTTACACTGGTCACTAGACAATGAAAACTCTCCTGACGAACATATATGTTTATTGCCAGACTCTCATAATCTGGAAGTACAAGACTCTGTCTCCACTACAATCTATCAAAACATCAAACAAAAAATACATTCTCAAATAATGTATGAACTTATAATCTAAAAACTCCCCTCCTCCTCTTCTCTTCCCTGCACCTAAAACCCAATCATCCATCTTTGCTTGTTATGCCCTACTCGGGATGACTGTTTCTACTATGTGCCGTTTAATCACTACTCGGCATATATTCCACTACATGATGTCTATCACACGGAAAAACCAACCAGAACATAGATCAGAGATCTGACTGGTGATTGTGTCCTTATTGTAACTCAGTTCGTGCAGACACCAATATTCAAAATCAGGAGAATGTAGATTCACTCCACACAGGGCTTCTCTACACTGTCTTTATTCTCCCACACCCACAGTTCTATGACGACACTTCTACTGTTCTACCCTACTCCTCTTCTGAGTCTACCGCTGAAATAGATAGGCTCCTCCCATCCTACCTTGACCAAACACCACAATGTGCCACTGAGAAAAAACAAGGTTCTCTGGATACTGAACACTGTAATGGGGATACGGCTCCTTGACGTTGATAACATACAGTCATAATTGACCAACAAAAGGAACTGTCTGCAATTGTCCCTTCGATAAAAATGATGATGGTGTGACTTGAACCCTGGACTACTCGATCTGGCATTGGTCTTGAGAGGAAAATATGTCTGCACAAAATAGGGATTTCACCCCTTGGTATTAATGTCCATCATTCGGGAAAAGTGGAAGCACGGACTCTCAACGACGTACTGGGGTTGTTGGTGAAGGAAGGACTCTCCCTGAGCATGGGTCATAGCTAGTTGAACCTCTCTAGGCGATCTCCCGAAGATTGTAAGACTTGCATGCTTCATCGTTGACAAAGACGAAATCTCAAATGTCTCAGTACGACATTTAAACAAACCAGGGAAACGTAGCTGGGTTCATATCTAAGTCAAATTATGATGACCTCTCATAAGGAAAGTACCATCCCATCCGTGACTTTGGCAGACCTATAACTTCCATGATTCACCAGGAAGAATAAGAAGCCCCTCTCCCAACATTCTGGAACGAATAAAGCACAGACTCTCAACAAAGTCGCTAGGGTCTCCAGCGAACGAAGAACTCTCTATACGTTGGGGTCATAGCTGGCTGAACATCGTTAGGCGGCCTTCCGTAAAATAAATGGGTAACATGCTTCGTCCAAAGAAAAGATGCATCCACAATATCGCAGTGGGACATTGTAGCAAACGAGAGGATCCGGACTGGTTTCAGGGTTCACTCCATTGCATATGACTGCTTCACATCGAGAGTAACATCCAGTCTGTAAGCCGTTGCAGACTATAACTTCCCGGATATTACAGGAAGAATATACGTGTCATCTCTCGTCAGACGCCAGTGACGAGTAGTAGACGCTTTTCAATACAGGCTGTCACCAGAGTGGCCAAACCCAAAAAAGGAGATAACTCCGTCCGGAGTTTCTCACTGTTGCTAGAAGAAAAATAGGGGATTACTTCCCCCGCCTCCGATTCTTGGAATGAATGCCGAGGTCCATAAGTACTGAGTGGCGCATACTCTGCCTATTAAAGCCAATAGTTGTTGACTCAGCTAAAATCAGCCAAGATCCAACCAAGATGTTCCCCGCCTTTTGCCTCAATGCCTGCGAATCAAAAATGACAAGCTATGAATATACTAGCCCATTATGCAGGTTCATAAGACTCACAGAGACAACAATTAGACATATAGTCAGAGGACAATCCTCATATCATAAGTGGGGTATCACCTGTGGGCCTGTAACGTAGGGGTCTAGTTGGCGGGAATGTGGGGCGGTAATCTGAACCCTCTACCAACCTCACGCTTCTACCTATACAACAAACAGGACCTCACAGATACCAAATGGAGATATATTCTCACACATAAAACACTCCTCTCTATATGGGAGTACAACAATCTGTTATAGAACATGACCGGGGGGGGGGGGGGGTGTGACTAAGGTCGGAGTTTTGGAAATATTGGCTCCAATGTCTTGTTATTTTGGCAAGCACACTGCACGATTTACGGCAGGTAAAAATGAGTATTTAGGTATGTGAACCGTTCTCATAAATATAATTGAGCCACTGACATACCAGATCCACCAAATCCGACAAAAGCAATGGGGTGTCTTATCTAACTGTGTCCCCAGGCTGTCATACACACAAAATATACTGTTCCGTCCCCGGCATATTCTGTACACAGATAAAGTAAAGATTCACACACACAAGATATATATGCGTACAATATCTGAATCTTTAACAAAGGCATTATGTAACACCTGAATACTTTACCAAAAGTCCGGTAAAGATAGGCTCTTCCCTAGATGAGAGTGAACCAAAAGTGAAGATAGATTGAACTCTGCAGAAACGGTACAGCATTTACAGAGACATCAAAGTCTTCAAAAGAAGATGAATCAGTAATCATAGCATGATAAGAATTATAAGCATAGGAATATAGGACAGTGATATAGACGTTCAAATCTCAGGCTGTCTTTCTTACAGAAGTAACGGTGCCGTAGCAAACTCCGCCAAAATACACACATGACATGTAGTATTACTTCTCATATCAAACAAAGATTGTATTAACTTTCTAACACAAATCTTATCATTCAAAAAAAACATATGTATGCTCACCAATGCAACATAGAGGCAAAAATGGTGGCCCCTACTGGGCCTAATACCCTCCCGGAATAAACTCACATCTACATTGTTGGGACTTCCAGACTCAAGTGAAGGCCCGCCTGGGAGTTTTTACCAAACTATTCCATTCTATTTGGAGCTACTGGCACATTCCTCCCCTCGTTCTGAACGATGATATGTGCGCTAAGCATTACCATATAAGGCAACCGCCAGTCCCCCACACGTGAAATTCTCTTTTCCAAGAAAAGATATTTATAATCGTCTGCAAGCTGGAGTAAACTGGGACATTATGTCACACCACACTAGATGCCTCCTGCGAGTCATTCACCATGGAAGAGATTAAAGCAGCCATAAAAAAATTGAAGAACAACAAAGCTGTTGGTGAAGATGCAATCTCAGGAGAAATGCTCAAAGCAGCAGATGAGAAATTAATCACCAACTTTGTCGACTTTCAAAAAGCCTTCGACAGTATCCACCGTCCTTCACTTTGGAATCTATTTAACATCTATGGTTTCCCTACCAAATATATCAACATTATAAAATCTTTCTACAAGGAGACACGTTGCTACTTGAGAATAGAATCAGGCAACTCTGAATGGTTCTCAGTCGAAACAGGAGTGAAACAGGGTTGTGTCTTATCACCGATGCTTTTTGGAATAGCTATTGATTGGGTCATGCGCAAATGCACAAACATCACAAATAGGGATATCCATTGGGTTGACAAAATTCTAGAAGACCTGGACTTTGCTGACGACATAGTGCTTTTGAGTTCAACACACCCGGATGCCCAAAAGAAAATAAACCACCTCCAAAATGTTTCAGGGCAAATTGGTCTCCAAATTAACACCACAAAAACAAAGACTATTGATCTTACCAACAGTTCAGATGACACCAAATTCAACAGCTACGTTCTTGAAAAAGTCAATAGCTTCACATACCTAGGAAGCAAAATGTCATCTACAGGGGACTCAACACCAGATATATCATCTAGAATCGCACTGGCATCTAGTGCCTTCAATAAACTGTCAAACATCTGGAAGTCAAAGACACTCAGCAAACACACAAAACTTAAAATCTTCAACTCTTGTGTGATTCCAGTGTTAACGTATGGATGTGAAAGTTGGAAATCAACGGTAGCTTTAGATAAACAATTAGATAATTTTGAGAACAAATGTCTTAGAAGACTTCTAAACCTCCACTGGACAGACTTCAGAACCAATTCGCAAATAAGACAAGAGACTAAGCAAGATATTGTATCCAATTTCATAAGAAGACGCCGCTGGAACTACATCGGCCATGTACTCAGAATGGACAAGCCAATACTCCCCTACCAAGCCCTCATATGGTCACCAGTAGGGAAAAGAAAACGGGGAAGACCAAGAGAGACCCTGCGTAGAACCATCATTAGAGAAGGCTCATTCAACGGCCAAGTAAATATCCAAGATCTACAACAGATAGCAGCGAACCGCCAGGCATGGAGAGACAGGACTTCTGCCCTATGCGCCGCCTTAGGCTCAAGAGGAAAGACTAACTAACCCCCGGGAAGGTTAACCCGGTCAACAAATGCCCACAGAAGTCGGGATGTGTCGGCCTAACGGCGCAAGACCGCAGCTCTGCTGTAAACAGGCACAACGCAATCACATCCGGAAAAAAACTCCGGATGAACGAAGAAGAAGACTAACTAACTAACTAACTAAAGGCTACTTTCGTCATGGCGATTCCTGTTCTAATCTCTTCAAGACATCTCCCATCAGATGTTATGACTGTTCCAAGATAGTTGTACTGATTCACTTGTTGAAGAATATTCCCATTTACTTGTATATTACATTCTGCTATTTCGTTCTACCTAGTGACGACAATAATCTGTGTCTTTTTACAAGAATTAGAGCAGAACTATTTACTATTATCTTCAAACAAATGCTGCAAGGAATTTGTTCCTTCATCCAAAATGTTGAATGATTTCAAAGCTGAAATGTTATATTTTAAGGAATCATGTACTCAATTTCTCAACAATGAAGAGGAATACTTATTTGAAGAAGAGGTTTTAATGTAATGTAAATATTATATGATTATATGTTTAATAAATATGTTTATCGGCACCGTTAGGCTGTTTTGGCTTTTTTATTTCATGACTTGGCTTTTTTTGTGTGATCACAGTGATCTGGCAACCCTGCTGTCGAGTCGTGTCGACACGGGCTCCAATGTGAGCTTGTGGCCCTCCAGACATCCAGTGACAGTGACAGGCAGTGTCTGTGTGAGCTTGTGTCCGTCCAGACATCCAGCCAGTGTCAGTGTGAGCTTGTGTCCGTCCAGACATCCAGCCAGTGTTTGTGTGAGCTTGTGGCCCTCCAGACATCCAGCCAGTGTCTGTGTGAGCTTGTGGCCCTCCAGACATCCAGCCAATTTCTGTGTGAGCTTGTGTCCGTCCAAACAATGTTTGAAACATCCAGGAATAATAACTAAATATAACAGGTTCAGGTAAAAGAAATTAAAAAGTTAAAAAAGCATATCTTTGCATATATAGAGAATATTTAAAAATTGGGTGTTTACTTATGAAACAAACACAGTTGGATACAGTAGCATATTTAGAGAATATTTTATTTAAAAATAGGGTTTTTACTTATGAAATCAACACAGTTGGATACAGCTTGACAAGACGAATCCAACGGTATCTATCTCAACGAAGACTGTACGGTACTGTACTCAACCACAATGTCAATTCTAAGCGGAGTTATTAGTATTTTTGTGTCGTTATCTACTACCAACTACCAAGCAATGGCAAACTACTGAGCGTAATCTTGCCAAGAAATCAACAGACAAGCTGAAAGATGCTGATGTTGACAGCGATGTCCTGTAAAGGATATGCAAAACATTTTTTGTTTTTTAAATCTACTACCAGGAAGTGTAATGGGATCTTAAGAAATGGGGAAAGTTTTATCGCGGCTCAATAAATTGGACGCTGAGACATTCTGCCTTCTATTACTGTGGCTTGTTTATTTTTAAATGGTAAACATAGTACCATATATCAGTGCATCCTGGGTGGCGAGGCCTAACTTGATGTATTGTCTATTTTTCAATAGGATGTGCCGTGACCTAATTAACAATTAAAAATGACTGCCAATTGTTTATTATTCATTAAAAGTCTGTCGCATTGCTAACAAACCTGGTAACATATATATTTTTTTGTGTGTTTTTGGTAACAGGAAAGCAAAGGTCACATTCCTCTTTCGATAGAATGTTAAGAGGATTGACTTAATGCACCGGGTTTTACCCCATATGGCTCAGTCTCTTTCTGCAGGGCAGCTTGCCAAAAGCATTATACAAAGCATGAGAGTCTCAGTCTCCGAGAAAAATGCACTCGACTTTCAAGTTTTCTTTAGGATGTGATGTGACCTAATTAACAGTTCAAAATAGCTGCCCATTTATCTTAATTAAATGTCATGTGAAATGTTCATCGTCACTTCAAGTACTCTCTTAAAATGCATTGTGACAGATGTTGATTCATGCATTAATATATGCATGTCATCATAGTTAAACTAGTCAACTTGGAAACTATGCACTCATTAAAAATGTATCGTAACATATATCTGATCATGTGCATCTGAATGAGTACCAATTGCATTGAGAACATTTGACATCTTATTATTTGTTTTTATGTTACTAATCATGTATCATGATAATGGCTCATTAGTGGAATAATAGTTGCTTTTGTAAATGACTGATTGACTAAGATATATACACAGTAGCATAATAATGTAATAGTAATTGTATTACAATCATGCTAATTAATAAGAAGATAAATAAGTTAACTTCTGCATAAAGTAAGCAGAAGTTAATTAATTATTAAAATATTAAATATAAAAAAAAAAATAAAGATATAATTAATTAAATATTTGCTAATAATTGATTTCTATTTCTGCTCTATAATTTCACTGCTCTGTATCTAAAAGTGAGCAATTAATAATAATTAAATTATTACATTATTTTACATTTATTTTAAATTAAATTAAAACCGGTCTCTGTGATTAAGGGCTTGCGAACGCAGTTTGTGAGCCCGTATACCCGGGTTCGAAACACAGCGGTGCTGGTTTTTTCGAAAAAGGTATAGGAGCCGGTCGTTCAGAAAGCAATGGCAAACTTCTGAACGTAACACTTGCCTAGTACATCAACAGCAGCTGAAAATGCTGGTGTTGACTGCAACGTCCTGTAAGGGATATGCAACAAAAATAAAAATAATTAAAATATAATATTAAAAAAAAAAAAGAAACTTATTTCACAGTATATTATTTAAATGTAAATAATTATGTACTGGTACCCTGCTAAGAAAAAAAGTACTCCTTACAACAGACGAGTCTGAAAACTGGCTTTCAAAATTATTTTCAGTCATGTCATGTTTTGCATATCCTTTACAGGACATCGCTGTCAACATCAGCATCTTTTAGCTGATTGTTGATTTCTTGGCAAGATTACGCTCAGTAGTTTGCCGTTGATTTCTGAGTGACCGGCTCCATACTCTCATAAGTCACTGGCGCGACTCGAACCGCTTACAATTCTCTTGCGCTCACTTCAACCATAAGAGTATTCAGGGTTACGGAGAAAGCTGCTAACACCTCGGCCAGGGAGACCGGCGGTCATGTCATAAGGTGACAAATTATACAAGTACACAGATAAGTTACTGCTACAAATGAAACTTGTATTCTGTTTAATTTTAGTTGTTAAATTGCCAGTTCTAATTATGAAATAAAAAGGAGTCCGCTCTGCTATACTACGCAATGCTAATGGCATGGGTCCGCCATTTTGAATTTTGCGATATCGATCTCATTGTTATGCTAAAATTGGTTATTGTTTTCTGAAAAACGTCATAAACGGTAATTGTTGAAACTCTTCACATATATGAAAAATTGAATGGAGAATCCAAAAATGCAACAAAAGTCTACTTTTATTTATTAAACATGAGTTATATGAAAAATTAGCTTAACAGGCATCAAATATCACAATTAACTCAACGGAGAAATAAGGCCTAGCAACAAAGGTTTTCAGTCTAGCAGAAAAGCCTCTTATGCAATTTTTAGAGTTGTTTCCCAGTGAAGTTTAACCGGTTATTTCCGAATACATCCAATCAGAAACAAGCATGTGTACCCCTCAGACATAAACCGGATGTCACAAGAAACTTTATGCTAATGAGGTCATACCGTACCCCACCCATTTCGCAATATGCCGACAATTGACATTGCTAGATACAGCTTGACAAAACAGATTTCAACGGACGGTATCTCAGCAAAGATTGTATGTCGATTCTAAGTGGAGTTATTAATATTTTTGTGTCGTGATCTACAATCAAGAAATGCAACATAAATCTGAAGAAATTAGCAGTTCTGCTCGCGGCCCAGTAAATTGGGAGCTAAAACATTCTGCTTCGTTTCTATTACTGTGGCATGTTTATTTTTAAACAAACCATATAGTACCATATATCATCGTAGTGATTATTCACAAACATTTGTGAATAATGTATGAAACATTATTCACAAACGGCTGGCCACGTGATGTACGTTTGACTGCACTATTAATGTTTGAGGAACTATCATTGTGTCCTTGATAGTGTAGTGGTTAGTTTCTCCACCTGTCACGTGGGAGACTGGGGTTTGACGGTTTGACTTCCCGCTGGCAATTCTTTTTTTTTTTTTAATGTTTCATAAAAAAATATTAAACATTACAAACTAAAATATAGAACTGAGAAACTCGAAGCCTGTGAATAAAGTGTGTTATATGGATCTACGGAAGCCCCCTGGCAGCGACGGAGTGATCAAGTGTCGGAATCGATGGATCCAATAGATGTCCTTGTTTAACATGAATTTTTTTTGCCAAATAAAATATCACTGTACGTAGAGTGTGTCCTTGTTGACAAATATCGTCTTTGTGAGGTTTGAAGAAAAAGAACTTGAAAACAAAAGACAGACAAGAAGAGAAAATAATAGTCTTCTGAAGCCAATCGACGGCGTTAGTAAACGTCACGTGACCAGCTGTTTGTGAATAATGTATGCGACATTGTTTACAAACGTTTGTCATTAATGTTTCTCATATATCATTGCATTCGGGGTTTTGAGGCCTAACTTGAGGTATTATCTATTTTTCGATAGGATGTGCCGTGACCTAATTAATGCCACCAATTGTTTATTATTCATTAAAAGTCCGTCGCATTGCTCATGAACCTGGCAGGATGTATATTTTATGGGAGGCGTTATTCGCAGCACACTGCGATGAACTAGGACCTACTATATGATGATGTGGTTTTTGATGAGAGCCAGGACCTGCTATATGATGATGTGGTTTGTGATGAGAGTGAGGACCTGCTATTTGATGATGTGGTTTGTGATGAGAGCCAGGACCTGCTATATGATGTGGTTTGTGATGAGAGTGAGGACCTGCTATATGATGATGTGATTTGTGATGAGTGTGAACCTGCTATATGATGTGTTTTGTGATGAGAGCAAGGACCTGCTATGTGATGTGGTTTGTGATGAGAGTGAGGACCTGCTATATAATGATGTGGTTTGTGATGAGAGTGAGGACCTACTATATGATGATGTGGTTTGTGATGAGAGTGAGGACCTACTATATGATGATGTGGTTTGTGATGAAAGCCAGGACCTGCTATATGATGATGTGGTTTGTGATAAGAGCCACGACCTGCTATATGATGATGTGGTTTGTGATGAGAGTGATGACCTGCTATATGATGATGTGATTTGTGATGAGAGCCAGGACCTGCTATATGATGATGTGGTTTGTGATGAGAGTGATGACCTGCTATATGATGATGTGGTTTGTGATGAGAGTGATGACCTGCTATATGATGATGTGGTTTGTGATGAGAGTGAGGACCTGCTATATGATGATGTGGTTTGTGATGAGAGTGAGGACCTGCTATATGATGATGTGGTTTGTGATGAGAGTGTGAACCTGCTATATGATGTGTTTTGTGATGAGAGCCAGGATCTGCTATATGATGTGGTTTGTGATGAGAGTGAGGACCTGCTATATGATGATGTGGTTTGTGATGAGAGCCAGGACCTGCTATATGATGATGTGCTTTGTGATGAGAGTGAGGACCTGCTATATGATGATGTGCTTTGTGATGAGAGTGTGAACCTGCTATATGATGTGTTTTGTGATGAGAGCCAGGACCTGCTATATGATGTGGTTTGTGATGAGAGTGAGGACCTGCTATATGATGATGTGGTTTGTGATGAGAGTGAGGACCTGCTATATGATGATGTGGTTTGTGATGAGAGCAAGGACCTGCTATATGATGATGTGATTTGTGATGAGAGCCAGGACCTGCTATGTGATGATGTGGTTTGTGATGAGAGTGATGACCTGCTATATGATGATGTGGTTTGTGATGAGAGTGATGACCTGCTATATGATGATGTGGTTTGTGATGAGAGTGAGGACCTGCTATATGATGATGTGGTTTGTGATGAGAGTGAGGACCTGCTATATGATGATGTAGTCTGTGATGACGTACTATATGCTTGATTTTATCTTCCCACTTGTATCATTGTTTACCTCTTGCTCATTTGTCTTCAACCTTACCCTCCAGTATGGTTTTTATAAGAGTGTTATGTTTTTTTAACATGGCCAAAATATTTCACTTATCTCTTTGTTATTTCTTATCAACTCTATTTTCATTCCCAGTTTTTCTAGAAGCTCTGTATTTGATTGTTTGTTGTTTCCATGAAATACAACATATGTCTCCATGGCCTCTATTCTATGATCTAATTGTTTGTTCGTTGTTCAGGCTTCTGCTCCATATAGTAGTGCTGAGTATAGATACCATTTGGCATTTCTCATTTTTAATGCGTTCTTAATCTCTCTAGATGTTAATACTGATTTTTGTAATTGAAAACATTTTTAGTCATTTCTGTTCTCGTATTCTCGTGTTTCACTTCTACCATCGTCTGTTACTACATGTCCAAGATAGGAGAAATTTGTTCTTATTATCTTCCCGTTTACTGTGATGTTCATTGATGGCCATTTCTTTCCACTTCTGATTATCATAGTTTTAGTTTTTTAGATTTTAATATCTAAGCCACATTCTGCACTATGTCTGTTTACTTGTTCCACTAGGTTTTATAACTCTTGCTCACTTCCTGCTAGTAACATTATTAAACAGAGATGTTAATGCTGGACAGAGATAATAAAGTTGAATAGAAATGTTCTAACTAGACAAAACTTTTGGACAAAGAAATTAAAGTTGCATGGGAATTTTACTGTGATACAAACACATTACAGTTGGCGAGAGATAATTTTGTGGGCATATAATACTTATGTAGGAATGTGTTCTTATGTTTTCAATACCAGAATGATGTGACATTGCTATTCTGGTGAAAATCTTGGGTATATCAAGCAGTTTGTGTTCACATTGAACAGCAGTTACAAGTTAGTTTCATATCATTTACAGGATGTCTCAGTCAACCCCAGTATGTTTTGACTGTTTGTGATTTCATTGCAAGTTTACATTCAGTAGTTTGCCATTGCTTTCTAAATGACCTGCACTCATACCTTTGCATGAAAACTAACACATGGCTGTCTGATTTTCTGCAGCTGTGTTTTGGACATGGTATACAGGATTATGAATTGCGTCCGTAACCCCTTAACCTCAGACCCAGCAACATTATTAAAATAGGAACTGATGTGTACCATTGGTTGGGTCTCCTGACAGGATTTGTGCTCCAGTTGTACTACTACAGCACTGTCTGAAGCCAGGTTTCTGTTCCACCCTCACCAGATTACACAGACTTTGTGTAGCCTTGACTATTTTTGCTTCAGACAGACTTGCACTTACTCGAGCCTTGTTACCACTCAAATATCTGTACCCTAAATTTAGAACTGATATTTGTGCTCTGGTAGATTTTCTATAATTCCGGGGATGTTAAAGTTGTTTTACAAATTAAATTTAATAGTTTTATATTTTTATATTACAACTTGTGTTTGATGCTAATTAGTTTTCATGCTGTATAATTCTGAATTGATTACAACATAATAGCAACTTGAGCACAGTTAATGTGTCAGTGTCTTACATACACAGATTTGCTGTCTGATGAGATCATCCATGATGTCAACATACTCTACAAGAAAGGACAGACCAAGTCTGAAGTACTGACATATGCCAGCTGTAGTCAGCCAACAACAAGTGAACACAATGTTGCATGTGTGGATTCTGTTGCCTGTCATGACAATGTTACTGAAATAATTCAGAGACAAGATAATCATATGCTAATGTTACATACACAAGCAAACTCTGATGAAACAAATTCCATGACAGAGGAGAGTTCAGAACTCTGTGAGGCAGATAAGACCATAGATTGTTTTCTAATGAATGAAAACTGGAGTCTGAAGAGAACAAGGTGAAGTGTAATGCATCTCTTGTGAGTTCTACAGATGGCAGAAAGGAGAAGAAACAAGACAAGAGATAAAGAAGGGAGGCTACCCAGGCAGGTGGCCTTTGGCCCTAGGCTTCCAGTCAATAATTGTCTGAAAATAGATCAGAACAATCACATGGATGAAAAATCATTCAAATGTAATATTTGCAATAAAAGATTTACACTAAAGTGTAATCTTCTTAGGCATAACAATATTCATGAAGGGGAGAAACATTACATGTGTGATGTTTGTAATGCAGGCTTTATGCGATACTGTGATCTGAAATTTTCATATTAGAAAACACGCTGGAGTTAAACCTTACAAGTGTGATGTTTGTGATGCTTGTTTTATGTGGGATAGTGATCTTAAAAAACATAAAAGAATACACACTGGAGAGAAGCCTTACAGATGTGATGATTGTGGTAAAAGGTATTCTGTGAGCAGCCACCTGAATGCACACAGAAAAATACATACAGGAGAAAAGCCTTTCCAGTGCAATCTTTGTGGTATAAGTTATGCTAATTCTAGTTCCCTGAAGATACACAAACATGTACATACAGATGCCAGGCCTTTTAAATGTGATATTTGTAGTTTTGCATTTACACGCTTTACTCATCTTAAAAGACACCGTTTCATACATACAGGTGAGAAACCTTACACATGTAAAGTTTGTAGTACAAGTTTCAGACGAAACAGTCATCTGAAGCAACACATGAGTAAGCATACAGGGGAAACACCTTACAAGTGTGATGTTTGTGGGGCTATGTTTTCACAAAAATATAATCTAACTAACCATAAGAGACAACACACAGGGGAGAAGCCTTACAAGTGCGATGTTTGTGGATCTATGTTTGTACAAAAATGTAGTCTAACTCAACATAAGAGACAACATACAGGAGAGAAGCCTTACAAGTGCGATGTTTGTGGATCTATGTTTGTACAAAAATGTAGTCTAACTCAACATAAGAGACAACACACAGGGGAAAAGCCTTACAAGTGTGATGTTTGTGGATCTATGTTTGTACAAAAATGTAGTCTAACTCAACATAAGAGACAACACACAGGGGAGAAGCCTTACAAGTGTGATGTTTGTGGATCTATGTTTGTACAAAAATGTAGTCTAACTCAACATAAGAGACAACACACAGGGGAGAAGCCTTACAAGTGTGATGTTTGTGGATCTATGTTTGTTCAAAAATGTAGTCTAACTCAACATAAGAGACAACACACAGGGGAGAAGCCTTACAAGTGTGATGTTTGTGGATCTATGTTTGTACAAAAATGTAGTCTAACTCAACATAAGAGACAACATACAGAAGAGAAGCCTTACAAGTGTGATGTTTGTAATGCTGGATTTGTAGATTACTCTTATCTGAACATTCATATGAAGCAACATACAGAGGAAACACCTTACAAGTGTGATGTTTGTGGGGCTATGTTTCTACTAAAATGGAGTCTAACTGAACATAAGAGACAACACACAGGGGAGAATCCTTACAAATGTGATGTGTGTGGTGTAGGGTTTAGAGCAGGTAAACATCTTAACACACATAAACTGACACATACAAGACAGAAATATAAATGTGACTTGTGTAATCTAGACTATCTTTGCATTCCTGATTTACAAAAGCACTTGTGTCTACACCTGCGGGAGAAGCCACACAAATGTGGTGAATGTAATGCTGTGTTTTCATTGAAATATCAACTTAAATGTCATAGAAGGAAGCACACAAATAAAAAGACCTACAAGTGTGAAGTCTGCAGTGTAGAATACACAGTGTTTTGTAATCTGAAATCACACATGAGAATACATACAGGGGAAAGACCTTATAAATGTGGTATTTGTGGTGCAACATTTATGACAGGTAGTAATTTGAACAATCATATGTTAACACATACAGAGACTAAACCTTACAAGTGTGACATTTGTGGAGCAGAATTTAGACAAGCATGTAATCTGGCGTGGCATAAAAAAACACATTTAAGGAAATAAGCAATGCAGATATGGTGTTTGTATTTAGGAGTTTAGCTTTATAAATTTCACAATTCTTGATTTTAATTTTAAAACTGAATAAAAGTGATGTTATTCATTGTAGATTGTTTTGAAACAATTGTGTTGCCTGCATTTCACCATGTCTGATGTCAGCGTTTGATGACGTTGTTGCTACAGTAAGTAAACAGAATAAACTAGCAACATGAACTGGAGGAGAGTAAGCAGATGAGTGGAAGTACTAAGACAGATAGATAGAAACCTAAACATAAAGAGTTACAAAGATATGAGAGAGAAAAGATTGTCATGTCGAGTTGTTAGACTCCTTAGTCCATATCGTACAA
Source organism: Cepaea nemoralis (assembly GCA_014155875.1). Lineage (NCBI taxonomy): Eukaryota > Metazoa > Mollusca > Gastropoda > Stylommatophora > Helicidae > Cepaea > Cepaea nemoralis. Next base: position 19,497 of record JACEFZ010017696.1, read on the forward strand.
CAAAGAAAATATATTAAAGTAAAATTATTAATTACAGAATCTTTTATAGGAAGGTACTGTGAAAAAATATACACACACAACCCAAACAGTAAGTAGATACCAGTTCCATCCCATCATGTGCCATGCCGATAAGCGTGGGGGGTCATGTTTTGCCATCTCACTCGATCACCAGAGTCGTGGATCAGCTCAGTTTTTCTGTCTCGACCATGCCAAAAGGCCAAGCCATCCGTTTATTTACTTCTCCGTCTTCCCCTTGGTCTCTTCCCTTCGATACCATTTAGGTAGTGGTAAACTTAGTGACTGCACAAACCTTCTAGACAACCCAAACAGTAAGTAGATAACATTGAGGTGGTGGTAAACATAGTGACTGCACAAACCACTCTAGACAACCCAAATAGTAAGTAGATAACATTAAGGTGGTGGTAAACTTAGTAACTGCACAAACCAACCTAAACAAATCCAACACAACAATGGATATTTTATTCAGTTATAAGTTCTTCTCAGATCAAACAGCTGGAATGCAGTAATGTGTGATACACACACAAACAACAGGCAACAGACAATCCTTTTCAACTGTATCACCGTTGTTGGTAATCAATGACCCAAGATATTCAAATTTCTCCACCACCTCCAATTTTTCCTCATTAACATATATTTCTTTCTCCATAGTAGTTTTTTCTGTATGCATTATATTTATGTTTGCTATGTTAAGATACAAGTTGTGATTTTCACTATTCAATTGGGTTGAGGTTATTAGGTTTTCTATACCATTCTGTGTTGTGGATAGTAATACTGTATCATCAGCATATCGAATCTCTGGTATGTCATGACCACCGATATTTAGGGCATCATATTGCTCCCTGTTTATATTATCTCTAACATTTCCCAGCATACGAGATGTTTACGAATGAACGCTCTTATCTATTTGTTATGCTGACCTCCGAGTGGGTGTATAACTGTGAGTTTGTTTAAATCAGTGGTTCTCACCCTGGAAATCCCCCCCCCCCCCCCCCCGGGGGGGGGGGGGGGAATTTAGGGTTTCCAGGGGGGTGGAGGGAATTAAGATTATTTCAAGATCACGTTAATACAAGAACTGATTACTTAATTTTGTGTTTTCCTCCTTACTTTATGGTTCTGTGCTTCTCGCCCTTCTGAAATTAGTTTTATAACGTAAGTAGACCCGCAAATCACGTTTTATGTAGACGTCTATACTTGTTCTAGTGTGTGTTAAATTAACTTTAGCTTCCATTTTTTACGTTAAAAAAAAAAGGTTGAGAACCACTGGTTTAAATGATGTGTGTATGTAGGTTTAAACATATGTTTATGTATGTGTGTGTATGTGGCCAGCCTGTCTCATATCATGGTAATATGTATAGTTTATGTTCACAACATTTATTTGACAATGTTTTTGTTTTATGTGAATGTAACATGTTAGATAGTTGGATATCCTTTGCAGGACGTTGTAGTCAACTCCAGCATTGTTTTAGCTGTTTATGATTCCTGAGAAAGTTTACATTCAGCAGTTTGCCATTGCTTTCTGAATGACCTGCACTCTTACCATTGTATATAAACCAACGCCAAGCAGATCTGCTTCCAGTTAGCCAGCAAATGTGTTTTGAATACTGCTATGAGAGGATTACAAATTGCATTGGCAACCCCTTTGTCAGGGTCTTGCGTAAGGCAAGAAATATAGCTCGTTTCTTGACAAGTGTGATACTAAATATTACTACCAAAGAACTCTACGTGAATACCTGGTAATATAATTCACACTCTTTATTCGCGCAATGCACTCGTCAGAAACAATACAAGCGTCGCGCAATCACAAGTCACAATATCAAATAGATCATCAATACAAGCAATCAATACATCAATATAAGAATACATCAATGCACTCCACTTACAAGTCAAACACACACAGGCGTTCCATCTCCAACGGTCATACAGGTTAGCTATCAATACATGCTCAAGCACTCAGGCCTCATTCACACGTCAGTCCATTACGGCACCCAAGCCCAGTCTGACTAGCCTTTCAGCACACAGCGTCAGTTGTGGTCGAGTCACCTTGCGTGACCCACAATGTTCACGCTGTGTTTCTGCTGACCCCCGACTGCTTAGCATTGTTCAGTGTTGCTTGCCTGGCATTGTCGACGATGCCACGTTATAACTGTAGTGTTTACCATAGTTCAGCGTTGCATTGCCTGGCGTGGGTACAGACAACGCGTTGTAACTCCGGGTGAGAATCTGACATCCTCCCCCCCCCTTTTTTTTTTCATGAAAGGTTTTCCTTTCATGTACTCTATATAGCTGTTCTTTACCTTGTCCGAATCGAACTTTGCACTTCATCTGACATAAATGTTTGGTTGTTCTTAGCATGTACAGGTGATTAGAAACAATATGCATACAATCTCCATGCCTAACCATTAAGTACAGTAGTCAAGAACAATCAATTTCATGGCTATTGCCTCGCTGTGACACAGCCAGTCCAGGTAGGTTACGGCTAACTTGCCCCTACCTCTCAACCAAAAAGAAAAATTACAAATAATCAGGTCAGCCTGTGAGTATCTACCTGTAAGATAACTCTGACATTGGACATCTACCCTTATCTCATAGAATATCCAATGAAGGTCTACAGTTTTGGCAATTTTCTCCATACACACATGACGTCACATTGACGTGTTACTCATTAGGCAAACATGGTAGTTTCAATACATAGTTACACATCACCAACAATTTTTAGTTATGTCCCTTGGTTATAATACAAAAGTTAGGGACAGTAATTTTATCATGCTTTCAACAAAATAAATTACAAGTAACATTTCATTTCTTAGTGTCATAATTTGATACTTATTGACAAAAGTGAACAAAAGGTCACTATTGTGAAAAAGTAAATCAAGTTACGATGCTGAGATTACATCTAGCAAACCTTGACATATACAATTTCGTATATGGAAATATTTCATACCCAAATTTTCATACAATTGTCATAAATTTATAAACATTTTAGTATCGTCTGCTAACTTTCAAATTAATATGCAAATATACCGGAAGTGTATAGCTGTGTTGTTCCACACATGTGTTATGTTGACATTCACATCAAGGTTTTCCGTTCTAGATGGACTTTAAATACACGGAACAACTAGTTATTGTAATCAGCTGTTGGATAGTTTCTTCCGTCTTCTTCTCGGATTAGGTTGTCATGGTCACCATTCGTACTTGTTAAAACGTCGTGGACCATCTTTGTGGGTGTACTCAGGATTACTTGACGCTGTTCAAGTTTGGTAAGTCTTTGGGACCTGTAGTCCTGTCCTGTGACACTTGTGGTGTCTATATCTTATAATATTACATATTTACAATACTAATGGTATTTCTTTCACATCTCTCACAATTATACGACACATTCATTCACATAATAATAATAGTATGTACACAATTTATTTACAATGGGAGATTAAATCTTCCCTATCACACCATTCTTCACAGCGTTACTGACATGATTTCACAATTGGCTGTGGTGTTGAGCACTATTTAATTTGCAGTTTATACACCATCTGCAGTGTGCTCGGGTGTTACCTGGCTGTTGGGTAAGTCGTATGGACATCTAGATAGAAAGACGACCAGTGAGTTTTGTGAGCCTCTTATATGTCTGATTTCGAAGCTATAATCCTGTAGAAGAAGGGACCATCTTGCCACTCTGTGGTTGCTTGGCGTTCCACTGGTGATAAATGTCAACGGACTATTGTCTGTTTCTATAATAAAGTGTTTACCTAAGAGGAATCCTTGAAAGTTTACGTACTGAGAACACAAGAGCGAGGGCTTCAAGTTCCGGCGTGCTGTAATTTCGTTCAATGGTGTTCAATTTTTGAGAGACGTAGTATACAGGGTACAATATTTGGTCGTGCTCCTGAAGCAGCACCCCTCCAATGGCTACGGAGCTCGCATCGCATCTTAGCCTGAAAATAGTGCTAAGATCGGGTAATTTTAGAATAGGTTCACTAGAAAAATAGGATAGTACTTTCGCAAATGCAGGCCTTAAACATTCGCTGTTTACAATGACATTAGGATGTTTATTTGTTAGTAAATCAGTGAAACATTTGGTCAATTCAGCAAAATGAGGAATAAATTGTCTATAATAATTCAAAAGACCTAACACACTTCGCAACTCTTTCTTGGTTGTCGGAAGCGACAATTTCAAAATTCTTGACATGATATTATCGTCAGTCGATATAAAGCCATTTGAGATCTTATAGCCCAAAAATGAAATTTTCTTGAAAGGCTATATCGACTTTGGATGGTTTAACTGTCAGACCATGTTGTCTAATCCTGTCGAATGTCTGCTGTAGTGCTGTTATGTGGTCTGTCATGTTCTTTGTATGTATGCAAATGTCGTCTATGTACCAAATGATGTTAGAAATGCCTGTCAAAAGCCGTCTTGTCATTCTGACAAATGTTGCTGGAGCATTAACTAGCCCGAATGGTAGTTTGCACCATTTGTATAGTCCCCAGGGTGTGGCAAATGCTGTCAGCATGTACAGGTATCTGCCAGTAACCTTTTGTCATGTCAAGTTTAGTAAAGTAACGTGAGTCAGTCAGTTCAGTTAGTATGTCTTCACAGTTGCTCATTGGTTCTAAATCCAACTGTGTGATGCTGTTGAGTTTCCTATAGTCAACACAGAGTCTTATTGTGTTGTCCTTTTTCCTCACAATGACAATAGGTGAACAAAAATGTGATTGTGAACGTCGGATGATATGGTTTGCTTCTAAATCAATAATTTCTTGGTGTAATTTGTCTTTGTAGTGTATAGGAATGGAATATGGTTTGCATTTTATTGGGATGTCGGACATCAAAATAATATGATGATGTACTAAGTCTGTCTGTCCTGGGTTGTTAGAAAAAATTGTACTGTATTCTTGTAACACTTGTCTGCAAATGTCGGTCTGTGTCTGCGTCAGCTTGGGATTTACCTTTATGTCCTGTAGGTTGCTTGTCATGTCCAGTACTGGTGTCGGTATCTCGTCAGTATCGTTGTCGTCTGTCTGGTCCACTATTGTTGTGCTTGCTGTAGTCTCTACTTGTTCGTCGTCCCTGTGGTAATATGGTTTAAGCATGTTAATATGAAAAATCTTGTGTTTGTCCCTAATTGCAATTTCGTAATCTACTGTCGAAATTTGTCGTAACACTTTAAACGGTCCTTGCCATGAGTCTGTGAGAAGATGTCTGTCACTTGGCAATAGGAGAAGAACGTCCTGTCCTGGCGTCAGAGTAATTGTTCTATTTCCTCTGTTAGCGTATTGTCAGTAGATAGCACCAGATTTTTGTAGTGCTTCTTTCGCTAACATACATGATCTCATGATTCTATCACGCAATCATGTTACATGTTCATACGATGAAATGGGTGTAGATATAGTTTTACTTTCAGTCAACATAGACTGGTACAAAGATAATGGACCGCATGGTTTGGCACCATATACAATTTCAAATGGTGAGAATCCAGTGCTGGAATGTGGCACTTCCCTATATGCAAATAAAATAGCAGGTAGATACGTGTCCCAATCTTCGGGATGTTCTTGGGTAACTTTTGAGAGCATATGTTTAAGATCGCCGTTAATCTTTTCTATAATACCCGTGGAGTGTGGGTGGTAGGGCTGTTAAAACACTGCTTCACCCCCAACATTTTAGTAAAGGCTTGTGTAGCTGAGGCAATGAACTGACTACCCCGATCTGAAAGGATGGTATCAGGGAATCCTACCCTTGCAAAAATATGGAAGAATACTTCCATGATGTCTTTGGAAGTTATGTTCTTCATCGGAATGGCTTCTGGCCACCGACTACATAGATCAATTATTGTTACGATATATTTGTTTCCTCTCGATGTTATGTGGTTAAGAGGACCAACTATATCGACCGAGATCTTTTCAAACGGTCTACTTGCCAAATCAGTGATTTGCAGTTCTGCTTGCGGGTGTTTCCCCTTTTTAACAAGCTTCTGGCAGATGTCACACGATCTGCAATACTGTTTGGTATCACTGCAAAATTTAGGCCAATAGAATTGAGCTAAGTAACCTTGCTCGTGTTTTAGCATAAGCCATATGCCCTGCAAAGGGTATGTCATGCGCTAGCTTTAATGCCTGGTTGCGGTTTTCTGAAGGTAGCACCATTTGTTCTGTAGTGCTAGAACCTTTGGTATAGTACCGTGTCAGAATTCCGTTTTAAGAGCAAAATACCATTTAGCGTTCTTTGCTACTCGTGGCTTTTGGCCTATTAGTTTAAAATACTTCTGCAAAGATCGATCGGCTTTTTGAGCTGTTATAAATTTTTCCCTGGTTGTTTCAGGAGATGTTACAACTGGGCTTATTAGCTGTAAAGCCTCTGTCTGATCGATTCGATCTTGCATTTGAGCAGTAGATGTAGTTACTGCATTTGTAATATCAAGGTTATCATTCACATTACAAGTTGGTGTTACATTCAAACAACTACATTCATGTGCTGGCGTTGCCGAATTGGCATACATACATTCATTTACAGGTGGTAATACATCATGAATGCATCTGTGATGAAGGTGAAATGGTATTATCAATGTTACAAGTGACAGTGGATGTAATACTGTCATGTGGCATATCATTTACCTCAGGAAGGTTACCAATGATGACATCGCAACAAGGATTGGTTAATGCTGCGCATTTGACCTTTCCTGTAAGAAATGGTGTGTTTATGTATGCCCATGCAAGCGGGTATTTCTCGATGTTACCCGAGACAGTTCTGCATGTAACATATTTACCACTATATTGTGATGGTAAGATATAGTCTCTCTTAACGCCAATGAGGGTACTGCTGCTATCCCGTAAAACGGTGGCAGCTCTACCATTAATATACCCATGGTGGATATTTAATTTACCTTGGGAGTTAACTACTAAATAGGCCTCCTCATTTGTAACAGGTATGGCATGGCCGCATGTTAAAATGTCATCCTCGTGAAATTGATCACAGATAGTACATTTGTCATGTTGAAACACATCAATAGAATGTGCTGCGTTTACAGGGTGATCTTCTACACTTTCATCTTCTGAAGAAGAACTATCAAGCATGGCTGCATTAGCCTTTTTGGTCATTAATTTGGCTTTACACTCCTTCCGCCAATTGCCGTACGCCTTACAAAGGAAGCATTTGGTGACACGTCTGTAGTTCTTTCTTTCTTTGTCTTGCTTAGCTATGTAGTTTTGCAAGTAAGATATGTATCCAGGATGTTGGTCACACATTTCACTTTCGTTGTGTGATAAGTGGCAATATCTGCATTTATTAAACTGTTCAGCAGATTGCTTATAGGGCTTTTGTTTGTTGTAGGGCACTGACTTAGATCTATCATATGTAGCGGCTGCTACAAAGTCTGTGCTAGTCAATCCACTAGTGAAACATTTTTATTGGCTGAAAAATAACCTGAGCCACGACTTTCAATCTGTTGTACACTTTCACACTGACATTCCAATAGAAATTTTGAAAATGGAGGTGGGAGAGATGTAATAATTTTATCTCTCAAAATAAGATCTGTCAATCTATCAAAGTTACCATTCACTTTGGCTGCTGACAGCCACTTAGAAAAAATATTCTGTACTTCTGAGATGTAATCAGAGAACGTTTGTGTTGGTTTAGGAGACAATTAACCAAACTGTTCTCTATAGCCTGCTTCATCTAGCAAGAAATGAGACATAATTTTTGTCTTAATATACTGATAATCTTTCTTCAGGTCATTTGGAATAGACTCTATCACTTTCAGAGGTTCCCCAGAAAGACTTCTCATGTATAATATACTCCATTCAGACTTTGAGATCTGGTAATGATCCATAATATATTCAAATTTTTGGGTGAAGGCTGCTATGCAGTCACCTGTGGTGTAACTTTTAATCAGCCCTTGGTATTTCTTGTACGGCTGATCTTTGTCAGATTTTCTATCTTCCTTTTCTTTGGAAGTTTCTGCTTTCAGCTGTTCAATTTTCAGCTGTACTTCAAGGTCCTCTTTTTTTTTGCTCTGAGCTACAATTTCAGCTTTTCTTATTTCTGCATCTGTTTCTGCTTGCTTAAGTTTTAAAGCAGCTTCTGATTCTGCCTCTTTAAGTTTCAAAGCAGTATCTGATTCTGCCTGTTTAAGTTTCAAAGCAGCTTCTGACTGTTTCAAAGCAGTATCTGATTCTGCCTGTTCAAGTTTCAAAGCAGTATCTGATTCTGCCTGTTTAAGTTTTAAAGCAGCTTCTGACTGTTTCAAAGCAGTATCTGATTCTGCCTGTTTAAGTTTCAAAGCAGCTTCTGACTGTTTCAAAGATCTTTCGGCTGCTCTCTCATCACGCTCATTAACCTTTTCCTGTAGTAGGAGGTATTCTGCAAACTTTTTCTCACTCCAGACCCTTAACTCTTCACCAGACAGGTTCATCTTTAACCCCATTTCGATGTACTCGTTTAAACTAGACATGATGAACAATATGTATGATGAAATAGATAGACACAAAATTAATGATGTTGTTAGTAAGTTAAATTCACTAGTTTACAGCTCTTAGTACTACAGCTTATGTTTAGGCCTGATGAACGAAAGTATAAAGTAAAGAAAAAAAAATTTATACTCAAGTATTCTTGGGACAATATGTCGGACAATGGCTGTTTAGTACTGCCCGAAACCACACTGGATCTTAATTCAGGTTGACAAAAAAAATTCGGAGTTTACACGGGACAGGTATAGATGGCACAAAACAACCTGTTGTTTTTGGAACAAGAGAAATTATAACATGTGCAAGTGTGTGGTGTATGTAATGTCACTTAAGTTTTTGTAGGTTTGTATGTCGTCAAGTATTTTTGTTAGTCGTTTCACCGCAATCAACAACTCTTTTCACACTTTCCAGGCTTTCCGCTTACACTACTTCTACTCAATGACATTCAAGGACATGGCTGCCATTTTTGTTTTTATCTACTTCACTAAATCGGTTGGAATTTACTAAGTCCGAAGACGCACTTGTGGTTTAAAAAAATAAACCCGAAAGATAGTATTTATCTGTTAATTTCTCGTTATTTTATTACCTACACGCTGTTATCACATTTGCATTTGTTCAAAACTCGCACTTTATACAAACAATTGATTCGAAAAACCTGACGAAAGTCACTACGTTCGCACTTATTTAACACAACACTTTTCATATCTAGTGGTTCAAATCTAATGAGGACGAAGACCCCACGTTCGCACTTGTCAGGGTCTTGCGTAAGGCAAGAAATATAGCTCGTTTCTTGACAAGTGTGATACTAAATATTACTACCAAAGAACTCTATGTGAATACCTGGTAATATAATTCGCACTCTTTATTCGCACAATGCACTCGTCAGAAACAATACAAGCGTCGCGCAATCACAAGTCACAATATCAAATAGATCATCAATACAAGCAATCAATACATCAATATAAGAATACATCAATGCACTCCACTTACAAGTCAAACACACACGGGCGTTCCATCTCCAACGGTCATACAGGTTAGCTATCAATACATGCTCAAGCACTCAGGCCTCATTCACACGTCGGTCCATTACGGTGCCCAAGCCCAGTCTGACTAGCCTTTCAGCACAGGCGTCAGTTGTGGTCGAGTCACCTTGCGTGACCCACAATGTTCACGCTGTGTTTCTGCTGACCCCCGACTGCTTAGCATCGTTCAGTGTTGCTTGCCTGGCGTTGTCGACGACGCCGCGTTATAACTGTAGTGTTTACCATAGTTCAGCGTTGCATTGCCTGGCGTGGGTACAGACAACGCGTTGTAACTCCGGGTGAGAATCTGACACCCTTCACTACACAGCCAGCAAATGTTGTACAATAGATCATTGGTGTACCACCCCTTCACCACACAGCCAACAAATGTTGTACAATAGATCATTGGTGTACCACCCCTTCACCACACAGCCAACAAATGTTGTACAATAGATCATTGATTACGAAAGATGAGCAATTGGCGGAATGTAAGACTTGCCGAATTTGTGACCCTTTGAAATTAAAGTTTGAAATTAAAATTTGTTCATTCATTTTTCCATTCCTTCTCTCTCTCTCTCTCTCTCTCTCTCTCTCTCTCTCTCTCTCTCTCTCTCTCTCTCTCTCTCTCTCTCTCTCTCTCTCTCTCTCTCTCTCTCTCTCTCTCTCTCTCTCTCTCTGATCAGATCTTGTTAAATGTTGGTAATATTCTTTTTTTTTTGGTTCATGGTATTGTAAGAATTTTTCTTTAATATTTGGTCTCAAGTGTCCCCATGACTTCTTCCATATTTCTAATCTATCTGCTCTTCTTGTGAAACTGTTGCCATTTATAATATTATGTATAATACGTATGATAGGAAATGGGAGGGAGCAGATGTGTTGCCTTCAAGAGTGCTAATTGTTGGAATTCTCACGCGGTAGACCCACTTTTGAACATCCTGCACGGTGACGCCTTAAGTAGAACTGGTGTGGAAGTCAAAGAGAGCTGCAATTAAGTGATTTAAAAAATTACAGCGGACACTCCAAAGCACAGGAGGAATTAGGGAAGTCGGAAATAAATTAAAAAGGGAGGAAGTGGAGGAGTTCAAGCTCAGTGTAACAGAAGCACACAAAACTCAATAGGACCTTGTCATGATTGAGTTGGGAGGTCATAAGACATTGGGTTGATTCTGGAAACCACATCACCACACATTCACTCACATGTGTACAAATGAAATAAGACCGTCTACCACAATGGGAACAGTGTGTGGATAAAGACTTGCCCGTGGGAAGCCTTCCTGGGGAGATACATCAACACAGGCACATCACAATGATGAAGCCATCAGGAATGCAGTTAGAATCTAACCTATGTTGGATTCATCATAAATGACAGCTATGAGGATAAGATACACGTAGAAGATATACAATAACAACTTTTTAAAAAGCACAGGGCATGGCAGGGTCAAGTACGCCAGCATGAAAGATATGTTTGTTTTTTTTGCAAATTCTTTACAGGACTTCGCTGTTAACATCAGTATCTTTCAGCTGTATGTTGATTTCTTGGCAAGATTATGCTCAGTAGTTTGCCATTGCTTTCTGAGCGGCCGGCTAATTATCCCGCAAGTCACGAGCGCGGGTCGATCCGCTTACATTTCTCGCGCGCTGCGAGACCCTGCGTGGATAAACGGGATAACGGAGAAAGTGGTGTAACCCCTCGGCCAGAGAGACCGGCATGAAAGATATGTCAGAGTGATGGAAATTTCGATGAGATGACTATTTGTGTCAACCTGAGTATTAGGACAGCATCAGTGCACAGCTGTTTATACACAATCATCAAGCCGGTCAGAGATTAAATGACTATAGGATTATCACCTTGGGGAATACATTTGACAAAATTCTGGAGAATATAGTTGCTGTTGTACCTGAACGGGAGATATGCAAGAGGGTTGGGAGAGATACCGACCAAGGAAAGCAGTTGGCTGTGAATGTTTACGAGGAATCCACATTAGACAGGGAACAAAACAAGTCAAGACACTGAGTCTTGAGATCGCGTATATCGGAGTTATATATGATCCCTTGTTGCACACTCTTATGGAGAAGAGTGTTGGCATAATTAATGTTATGAAAGAGATTACACTGCGATACTTGAGAATTGCCTTAGACAGAAACCTGTATTCCAGGGATCGCACGGAAGGAGTTAGTGCACTAAAAGTTATTACAGTAATGGACATGGAGCAAAGAATATTGTACGTACTGTTTGGGAGTCCTCACTTTCAGTAAGACAAGATGCAAAATGAAGAAATGAGACAGACACTCGGCTGCACAAAAGGTACCTCGTGCTTGGCCACGCGATACATCCTTGAAGTTCCCAACGATGGCCACCGAGTACAACATTGCACAAGTTAAGGTGTATCCAAGAGAGCCAGCTGATAAAAACAAACCACCCCCAGCACAGCACTACTGATGACAGAAAGGGAATGCGCCTGACAAGACGTCGCTCCTGGATGGCCCAGGATGAAGAGATCATCTAGCAGGTCTGTGATCGTCAACACGGAGAAGAATGGACGGGTAGACTCGAGGACTTGGAAAATATTCTCAGGACTCACACTAGGGAGATACTGCCGAGGTTAGTCGCCTATATCTATTGACACTGAGATAAAGGAATAGATCGAACAACATTCGCATCCAGAAGAACCATCATCTACACACCAATCAATCAATCAGGTACCGTCTCCGCAATGAAGGTTGGCTGCAAGGATCTCCAACTCTGTCTGTCTCTTGCCTTGACTGTACATTCTGTCCATCTCTTGATGTTATCCTCCCACTTGTATCGTTGTCTACCTCTTGCTCGCTTGCCCTCAACCTTGCTTCCAGTATGGTTTTTATAAGAGTATCATGTCTTTTAACGTGACCAAAATATTTCACTTGTCTCCTCATTATTTCTTTCATCAACTCTCTCTTCATTCCCAGTTTTTCTAAGGCCTCTGCATTTGATTGTTTTTGTTTCCATGAAATACGACCTATTCGTCTGTATATCCACATCTCGTTGGAACTCTTCGCTGGCTGCTGAGGATGGGGACGGAGCGCTTATGGGAATGTCCCGAATGCTGTGATGTCGGTTCCAGAGGGGGGGGGGGGGGGGGGGGGGTGGGGGGGATGAAGACCATTTCAAAATCGCGTTAATACAAGAACCGATTACTTGATATTGTTTTTCCCTTCATACTATAACAGAGCCGAATGAGTTTGTTACAAAGGGTGTTTATTTCTTATAGATGACATCTGGACATAATATGGCGTCCACTCAGTTCTTGCTCTAGATGTAAACTCAACTTGACAACTAACTACGTCACGACCTGAGCATCTCTCCTCCCATTCTCTCCCGATGCTCAATCGTGCTGTAGCCTTTTCCCACCTAATACTAATACCCCACTTCTGTTACACCTCCCTATGTTTACTAAAGAATTTTTCTTGTAAAGGAAAAAGTCTTTACTCCTAATCCCCTTACTCTATTCCCTCTTTTTCCTTTCCTCCCACAGTTCCTCTAATCTTCCCAAAACCAACTTTATTTTAAATAAACAATCTATTCGTAAGACTTTCCCCTACTATATATCAACCCACTTCTTCTTCGTTTCTGGCCCTTCACAAACATAACATATTTACACATCCTTAATAACATTTAAATCTCACTTTATACAACACATCATAACACGTCTTCTCAAATACTTCTTCTTCTCTTCTTAAGCAATCCGCTTAACATTTCAAATGTTACACTCCTGTGATACTAACTCCCCATTTTCATCACCAACCCCACTAATTCTCCACCTTTAATCAACCTGAAATCACTCTCACACGATAGAAAGACAAAGAATCGGTGGCCACCGGTATTTAAAAGAAGCAGTAGAACTCTTCCACACAAAGACCACACTCAGCTAAATCACACACCCTCTTTACCAAACCATACTCCTTTACCCCCCTATGTCATTTGAGACTTTATGTAATAAAGTCTAAAACAATTATATCCTCTACTGTACCACTTATTATGGTAACCGTTTACGCTGCTATCTACAGCATCAAATACCAACCAAGTGTCTATATATTACAGACACCATTTTTTTTTTTTTAAACTCTGAACCTTATCTCAAACTCACATTGTAATGTTAACCACAAAACACATCCCGAGGACACAATTAAAAAAGTCCATTATCCCTTAAGACCTGTTTCAATATACATCACTTCACAATCTTCTCCTATACCTCACTCAGAATTCTCTCGCCGAAAATTTCAGCGACCCCTTACTGTCCATTTATTATGGGCATATCTATTAAAACCTCCACTTATGCCGTTATCAACAGCAACAACATACTACCCCCAACTCCTGTCTGTGACTGCTTGCAATCAACTTTATCTCAGTCCATATATCACGGACCCTAAAAAAAAAACCATGTCATTATGTCTTCACTATGTTCATTTCTCACACTTACAACCCCTTTACTATTGTACTGCTATCCACAGTGATTCAATTCATGTTTACTCTGTCTGGGGTAATCTTCTTATTCTTCTATAACCCAGCAATCATTTCTTCTATAACCCAGCAATCTCGTGTATATCATGGCTCTTTTGACCCCACGGAAACTATGTTCAAAACTTTTCTCACATTTACCCCACTGCTATATTCATTAATCTTTTCTTCTCCCATATGACTTCCAATCCCATATTTTTTCCAATGCTGACTTTAGTGTAACTCTAAACTTTCCCATAACCATCCCCGGTATATGTTTCCACTACTTCATAACCATATCAACCTCATTATGCTGATTATCACAGCAATATAATATACCCATGAACTTATTCTTCACAAAGAGAATGTGTCTCTCTATTTGCTCTCAGTAGTTTTATTAACTCTTTTCTGAACGAAGGGTCTCAATTAAAGCCCCATGTATTGTCTTTATTCTAGACAACACCATGTAAACTAAACATAACTTAATTAACTACTATTTAACATACAAAACAGCGAAATAAAATCACAACAGGATATCATACCCCCCCAAATTTTTATAACATCATTTATGTTTCCCCTCATATCAATTAAAGGTATGAACTCATTCAAAGAAAAACATATATTAAAATAATACAACATACATCCTAATCTATTTTTACTAAATACTATTGGTCTCTTTTACGGACCAATAGTTTGTACGCAAAAGTCTAAGAACACAATAACCCTATTCTAAAATAATAACAATCATTTTACAGGACCAAATCAAGCACAAAAAAAAACATTCTATATATGAGGCATTAAAACTCAGACTCAATAAAACAATTGTCTTCTCGCTAAAGAGAAGGTTTTCAAAAAAATATAACTCCCTTCAAATTACTACGTACAGTGGCCCATCAACCTTGGCCTCCCATACGAACTGACGTAACACATATCTATTTATACAAATCATTCCAGTTATAATCGTGAAAACACAACCAGTCACTGCTAAGTATGTATATCTGTTAACTACAGACTAATATCTTAACTTAGAACAATATCTGTTCTCTCTACACAAAAAAAATCAATAATCAACATTGATTCTCTCCCCTCACAATTTTCTATCTTTTACAAAACTAACTTCTAACACATCACAAATATCTTAAGCAGGCACTGTGAACTACAGGTCACTCACTTTATCTATTACTAATGTGGCGACTATCTCAATATTATCTCAATGTACCAGCAGTCATCCATCTACTTATAGAACCTGTGGCTCGGTACACCAATTGTTTCCCTTGGATTTGTACCAAGCATCACTACAACTTCTTAATCATTATCCGAATTTGGAGTGTCGTCGCGGAATCACAACATGCTGTTCAAGGTGAACATAGAACTAAACTAAAATTTTTGAAGAGATCGCGTGCATCTCTCCTCCCATTCTCTCCCGATGCTCAATCGTGCTGTAGCCTTTTCCCACCTAATACTAATACCCCACTTCTGTTACAATACTTTACAGTTATGTACGTATCATTCTTCTAAAATTCATTTTATAAAGTAAGTAGACCCACAAATCATGTTTTATGTGGATGTCTAGACTTGTTTTAGTATATGCTATTAAATTTACCTTCCATTTTTACATATACTGTGTAGGGGTGGGGAGATTTTTAGATAGGAAATATGAAAGGGGGGAATGACGTTCTGAAAATATAGTGAAGGGGGGCACGGGCCAAAAAGGGTTGAGAACCACTGGTCTAGTAGATATCAACGGTGAATGCCGTTGCCAGCACTCTCCGGAAGTGTCGTCAAATCGAATGACGCGATATTCTGGATAGACTAGAATGGATACTACGCAACAAGTTATGAAGAGTATAGCGCGATATCTTTCTCACTCAAGTGAACTTCACTCAATGTGGACTCCAAGCTTCCCGTGAACCCAAAGATGGTCGAAGCTTGTCCCGGACACCGACAGATAGAACCCCACTTACTATAATACCGTACACCCGTGAAAATGGGGTACCGCAGAGTGTGGATTCAATTGCCCCATTCTGACGTGCAAATCTATTTTGTCACACTGGGTCGGCTATTGGTGCACGGTAAGGCGGGCATTCGTTGGGGCCTTGGGAACCATGAATGTGGTGTAGAAGAACAGATACATCATCATGGCCCGGAGAGAATGGTGCAGCAGGCAGTGAACACGAGATCTGGCCGACACTCAGTACTTTGAAGAAAAGTCAACAGGACAGATAATCGGATTGCAGTGGGCACCATTAGCATTGAAACTCTTCGCTGGATGTTGAAGATGATGACGTGTCACAGGATAAATAAACTTGTTAGTTGCGACCGATGATAACCAAACCCGACATTATTTTGCTAACACAATTGACTCTGTGAGGGTGAACAAACTGAGGAAAATACGTCGGTACAGATTCTCGACACCTGGTCAACAGTGTGTATGAGATCAAATGGAGTCACGTAGAGTTGTCTACACACAGTTGACAGTTTGATGACAGGATGTTGTTCGAGAGGGGTGTATTGGCAACATTTGTCTACAAAACGGAAGTTGGCCGTTGCAAGTGATAGACAGAATGCCTGCTGGAGGTCAGAAGGATTCTGCAATGGGAGAAAGGTCTCTGGCTTACAGACAACCGGATATTTGTTGGATGAGACAAAGAACTTCCCAGATGAAAAGGAAACTTGACAGCTAATTGACTCTGGTTAGTCTGGAAACAGGAGGACAAAGCCAGATTCTGGACTGATTGGCATCTGGACTTCCTGGTGACTCACTCAAGCACCCATATAAAACCCAGTGCAGTAAACAGGTGGATGGAGTCGAGGAAAACATTCTGAAGTGTGAAAATTGGGGATAATTCCGAGTTGTGTTATATTAGAGGGACTAGCCTATCTTAGTAGTGATAGTTATCCGCGGACATAGATCCAATCGGATTGCCTAGTTTCTCGAGTAACAACAGGAATAGACATATGGTAGGCAATTAATTATATCTAACTTTAGAGTATGATTAGGAATAGAGTGCAGTACTGTGCAGTGATAATGTATTATGATTAGTGATAGAATGTTCTATAGTGCGGTGCTAGAAAGTATCATAGGAGCGTTGGCACTAGTATTCTATTGTGTGGCTTCAAGTAGCGTGTGTTATATATCATTTTACTCAGGAAGTTGAGGACAATGTAGTGGAATAATAATTAGAGAGATTAAGGATGGTTGAGAGGGAAGAGGGGAATGTGTAATGGTAGAATCTTCCAGTAGGGCATCTGTTGGGTTTCTACCCGTTCCTTTATTCTTTCATGGTGTTGCCATGTATAAGACCATTGTGATGCGCGATTTGGCCGTATGACAGAGATCGGATCTCTGTTATAGATCTGAGTGCTGTTATTGGCCTACAATCACCTAATTACGGTCAGGACTGAGTTGCCCTCACCATGATGTTATCTCCTCTACAGGTTCCATGTACAGTTCCCCTTGAGTGTTCCACGTGAGTGGGAGAGGATTTACTACGAAGAAGCAGTTCAAAGTTGATACAATGATGGCTCAGCATCTGAAGACAGAGGTTGCTGAGAGGCCGCTACATAGTGCTTATACCCAAGTTGGTTTGCGGGAACCTGGCTTCTGCTGAGTGGAATTGTATGAACTGAAGTGTTGTGTTTAATGAGTGATAAGCTTCATCACCGAAGATTAATAACTCGCATACTAAGGACATATATATATATATATATATATATATATATATATATATATATATATATATATATATATATATATATATATATATATATACACATCTACCTAACAAACATTAATAGGTTGTGTTCTAAAAGAGGGGAAAATGTTATAACCAGAAACTAATAAACAGTAGAGTTTTCCCCAAGTGACATTTCAGTTAATTGGAAGACTATAAGTTCAAACAAATATTAGGAAACAGAGTAACTTCACCGGGTGGTAAAGTGAAGACCAAGATCAACAGTGTTTATCGGATTACCAGCATCCTGTTTGTTCGAGTGATTGGAGAAAGTCGTCATCTTCTGGGTGAGGTTCACTGTCCGGGAAAAATGGTGCTGTTGTGTGCTAAGCACTATGATGTTACAGACTTTGCTTCTAAATCACTGGTCTACCATTAGAATACACGTCACACATTCTACACCTTATACACACACACACACACACTTCCAATACATATACTCTTTGCTTTAATAAATTTCTTGTTTTTATTTGTTGAAGCGAGAGTTGTCAAGTATGTTATGTTGGGGAAGAATGAGAGGGGGCATGATCCAGGAGTGAGTAAGAGTGAGAGGAAGGTGTCTTCAGATTGAGGGAGTGTGTGGATGGAGTCTGCTGGATATCTCCAGAATAGAGATATTGAATTAAAACAAATGTGGGTGTTGATTCTCTTCACTCCAGGGACGACACTGAAGTGGTAAAGAAGAACAAGTAACTAATAAGACATTCATTCTTTACACATACGACATGACGGAGCATCAGTTCTTGTCTTAACTCAATTCAACTTTTAGCGAATGAAAGAAAAATAAGCCAAGTTTTAGTTAACGAAAAACGAACTCAACTTTTCAGACTAATGTGTTGTTCATGCCACGAGTCACATTTCCCCTCACCCTCCTGGGTCATCGCTGGAGGTAAGGAGTTCGTGTTGTGGGCGATGATCTTGGCTGGCGGATTATCATTTTACCGAGAGAAGTACAGCCAGACGAGGGAAAACCCAATGCAACTGCATCATTTAAAGACGAGAGCCTTTAACCTTACATCCAATATTCACTACCGAACCATCATCATCAAGTGTCATGCCAGCTGGCGTAAGCTTTCAAGACTCTCCACAGATCTCGGTCTTTGGTGTTCTGGATCAACTGTATTGATGATATTCCTCCATGCTACAGTCTCAATCCATCAAGCATCATTTCTCTTTGTCTGCCTCTGCCTCTTTCCTCTATCATCTTTCCAGTTGTCACTTTGTTCTCCAATGCCTCTCTTCTCATCACATGACCAAAGAAAGCTATTTGTCTCATGCTTATCGGTGAATATATTGTTCTAGTTTCATTAACCTCTTCCCGGCAACTGTTATTGGTTACGCTGTCAGTCAGTGGTATTCGCACAATTCGTCTTAGGAACTACATCTCTGTTACTTCTAATCCCTTCCTAATTTGTTCATTCACGATCCGTGATTTAGTGCCATACTGCAAAATACGTTCTATATAAAAATTTCAGTACTCTCTTTCTGGCATTCAATGTAGTGGCACCTTGCACTCTTGACAGACTAAAGTATGTCAATTGGAATGTGGCCAATATTCCATCACAATGCCTGGGCAGAGCTTCAGAGAATCATGTGGCGCCCAAACGACATGATCTCTCTCTCGGCCTAGTCTTGTGTATTCCAGAGGAATGGGTAACCAATACGTCTGGCACAAGGTAGGCTGCAGACGCTGGCGGCACAGCGTCGAATCCTCCGAGACCTCGCCACCACGAGCAGGTGACGAGTGATGGCCAGACCCTGACACCCACGTGACCCGGCTTAGAGGCGTTCAGCCAAGTCCCATAGGTGAGGGCCTCGTACGAGACCGGACCATAAGGGCGCGCACATCTGTCAATCACAAGTGTCCGGACCTGTGTAAAGCGTGCACTATCGTCAGACTCTCCGCCTGACTTTTAGGCACTTTTAGCGGCCCCCGCGACCAGCGGGAATAGGCCCGCCAGAGCTACCACATGAGACATCACTTGTCTATTGCGAGCAATGTCTCCCAACCTTCCACGATGGACTGAATAAGTAAAGATACGATAAACGATAAAAGTAGTTTTGCGACGATGTTGACGCAATGTGATTTCTGCCCAGTACTCTGAATGTCAAAGTGAAGAAATTCAACCAAGTGCGGGTAAACGGCGGGAGTAACTATGACGCTCTTAAGGTAGCCAAATGCCTCGTCATCTAATTAGTGACGCGCATGAATGGATTAACGAGATTCCCACTGTCCCTATCTACTATCTAGCGAAACCACAGCCAAGGGAACGGGCTTGGTAGAATCAGCGGGGAAAGAAGACCGTGTTGAGCTTGACTCTAGTCCGACTTTGTGAAGACACATGAAGGGTGTAGCATAGGTGGGAGCGCAAGCGCAATTGAAATACTACTACTTTTATCCCATTCAATGATAGTGACTTATTTCATTAGATCCCTCTCATCTTCAAATGAAGCATTTGCTTGACCTGCTCTACTCTTAATCTCTGTGACACATCTTCTATCTGCTGCTATTATTGCTCCAAGGTATTTAAATTTATCAACTTTGTTACCAAGGTTTTCCCGTTACCACATGTTAGTATCATCTTTTGCTTTGATATAACCATTGTCTTTGTTTTCTTGACATTCAAGAAAAGTTGTATTTTCTCTGTCCACTCTTTGTTACTACAATTTTAGTAACAATGTTAAATTTAGTTACATATTCTTTGCAGGACGTCGCAGTAAACACCAGCATTCTTTTTTGTGTGCTATTGTGATTATCTTGACAAGTTTACGTTCAGTAGTTTGCCATTGCTTTCTGAATGACCGGCAGCCATTCCATTTCTTAAAAACAAAGGCAAGGCGGTCTGCTGCTGAATCTCCCGCAGCTGTGTTTCGATCGTAGGTATACGGGATTACAAACTGCGTCCGTTACACCTTAGCCGCGGAACAGGCAGTGACATTGTTACAAGATTAGAATAAATAATACAAGAACATTCAGCCAATCCAACATTTACAAAACTCCAGCCTCCATGATGATGATGATGACCGTCCTCCCAAAAGCAAATCTGTAACCGGGTGGTAAACGAAACGAAATTACCCCAACTGTCAACATGGGCCCCAGTGTGAGCTTGTGTCCGTCCAGACATCCAGCCAGTGTCTGTGTGAGTGACAGTATAACGTGATAGTATAGAGCAAAATAATATTATTATTAGAAATTTTGGTCAATATTTAAAAACTGGGTTTTTACTTATGAAATCGTGTCGTACCAGTTAGAGCTTGACAAGACGAATCCAACGACTATCTCAACGAAGAGTGAGTAAATAATTAATAATTATATTATATAATTCTAAGCGGAGTTATGAATTTATTGGTGACGTAATTGAATAGGAAGTGTTGTGATAACCTAAGAGATAAGTAAGATTTTATCGCGGCATCTAAAATTGGAAGCTGAGAAATTCTGCTTTCTATTACCATGGCTTGTTTATTTTTAAACGCACAACGCTGTGCCATATTACTACTAGCAATTTTGGTCAATATTTAAAAATTGGGTTTTTACTTATGAAATCATACCAGTTAGATAGAGCTTGACAAGACGAATCCAACGGTATCTCAACGAAGAGTATACGTTAATTATAAGCGGAGTTATGAATTTTCTGGTGATGTAATTTAATACCAGGAAGTGCAATGATAACCTAAGAGATAAGGAAGATTTTATCACCGCCTTTAAATTGGAAGCTGAGAAATTCTACCTTCTATTATTGTGGCTTGTTTATTTTTAAATGGACAACGTTGTGCCATATATCATTGCGTCCGGGGCGGCGAGGCCTAACTTGACATATTTTTTATTTTTTGATAGGATGTGCCGAGACCTGATTAACAATTTAAAATGGCCACCAATTGTTTATTATTTGCCTTCTATTACCGTGGCTTGTTTATTTTTAAACGGACAACGTTATGCCATATATTATTGCGTCCGGGGCGGCGAGGCCTAACGTGATGTATTTTTTATTTTTTGATAGGATGTGCTGTGACCTAATTAACAATGTTAAGTCACTGGAGGGTCTTCTCCGTGATTATTTATTGTATTTTATGTAGGTATTTGTTTGCTGATGAAGCTAGTCAAAACGTCCTGTATTTTTCATTATTCTTTTATGTAAGCTTCATTACTCTGTGTAATTTTATATTTTTTATATTTTCAGCTTTGTCGCAGTACAAAAAGAAAAAAAAAGAGGCTAGTGAAATATTTTGGCCACATTAAAAGACATGACACTTATAAAAACCATACTGGAGGGCAAGCAAGCAAGAGGTAGACAACGATACAAGTGGGAAGATAACATCAAGAGAATGTACAGTCAGGGTGAGAGACAGACAGTGTTGGAGATCAATTGCAGACTTCATTGTGGAAACGGCACATGATTGATTGATCACAGTTCCACTAAATTTATTCATATTTTAACAAATATATAGAAACTCACCAAAGGAAGGTGTGCACCTGAATTATTTTATCAAATTGACACAGGCTGTGGCAAAGAAGGTGTGACAGGCAGAATCTTGAATGTCACAGGAAATGGTTCAAGAAAGAGTGTCACAAGTGATGGCCATTCTTTGGTTAATTGCTTTTTATGTTTCACAACTAATTTTTTAAATATATGTAAATTATTAGTAAGAGTACTTTCCTAGCGTGAACCATCAGTACTGTAAGCATACTTTAACCGGAAGCCATTTTTCCGCGCTTGCGCAGAAGGGTTTCGTCGTGTCGACACATCATTGACTATTAACATACCCTTTGTATATCTCATTGGATATATTTAAATAACTCGTGACAATAACGAATTACCATCTCCGCTTCCGGAAAAATGGCCATTCTATCATTCTGCAAATAGCCAGCGCTTGAGATCACCTGTGTCATTGACATAACAAGTGAATTGCTTGTGATAGAGGTAGTAATTGTATATTTTAAGCTTGAATAATTAATATGACCATGTTTTTATATGGATTTTCGGATTCTTCATGCAATTTTACATTTATGTGGTGAGTTTCATTGCCATAGTCGCTTTCGAAGTGGTACAAAAACATCGTTGGTTGCCGACATGTGTTTGCCATTGAGAATACATGGCGTCGCCGCACCACTCATATCTATCGAACATATAATTTATTTTAAGCTTGAATAATTAATATGACCATGTTTTTATATGGATTTTCGGATTCTTCATGCAATTTTACATTTATGTGGTGAGTTTCATTGCCATAGTCGCTTTCGAAGTGGTACAAAAACATCGTTGGTTGCGATTGACATATTGACGAGTTGACATACATGCATCATCTTGGTACCGTTAGATTCGGTTTCTCAAGGCCTATCTTTTGGTGGTGGTCCCATTAGTAAATACTCAAATTTAAAAATCTGATGGTTCATGCTAGACTTTCCTGTATTAGCTTGTGTGGTTCGTTGGCATGAACGAGACTCCTCACTTCTCTCAGCACATCAGGTACAGCACGACAATCTACTATCATATTGTCTTAATGTCCTAACTGCATTGCGACAGCTTTCTTTTGTTGATTAAATATCATGCATTAATGTAAGTAAGTAAGTTTGTAACTGCTGCACAAATTAAGCAGCAGTTAATTAATTATTAAGATATTAAATAATAAAAAATTAAAATATTAAATAATTAAATATTCACTAAAAATGGATTTCTACTTCTGCTCTACAATTACACTGTTCTGTATCTAATAGTGAGCAATTAATAATTAGATAGTAACTTATTTAAAACATAACTTATTTTACAGTACTGTATTTAAATTTAAATAATTAAGTGCTGCAGCGCAGCTTAGAAAAAAAGTACTCCTTACTTACAGTTACACTACTTACAAGTTTACAGACGGGTCTGAAAACTGGCTTTCAAAATTATTTTCAGTCATTTAAAATGCTGAAGAAATATGCAAGTACACAGATACATTACTGCTACACATGACACTTGTATTCTGTTTAGTTTTAGTACTTAAATGACCAGTTCTAATTATAAATAAATACAGGTCCGCTATAGTTTATTGTATGGGCGCCGCAATCTTCAATTTTGAGTATGACGGATGGCCATGGCCATGTCACTAAATATTTTGTCCTGAGCTCCAGCAAACATCAGCAGTGTTGAAACTCTTCACATTTATGTAAAATTGGACGAGGCATTCAAAAATGCAATAAAAAGTTTATTCTTCTTAAAGCTACAGGAGTTATAAGACAAATTACCTTAATATTCGTAGAATGGAATCAAAATAAATCCAGAGAAAACGGTTTTTTCGCCTCAATAACTTGGCGCCTAGCAGAAGAACCAGTACTTAAAATATGAGAATAACTTCCCCTTTCATCGTACCACGCTGCTTTCGTTTAATTGACATATAGATGGACATGGTCCTAACCGGAAGTGAAATCATGGGACGCAACTAAAAGTTCGTGAAATTAAGAAAAACCAACCACGCCCCAGACCGGAAGTTCGGTATCTCTGACATTGCTAATAATATAGTTAATTATAATAATTTTAATTATAAGGTATGTTATTATTATTGATTCTACACAATTACTAAGACTAAGATAGAGATGGGGTGGGTCCGGAGAGAGTGGTTGCTTGTCTCTGGAACGGTCTCGGCTGGCAAAGATTAGTTTCGTCTTCGTGCCAGGGCATGCGGGAGTACAAGGAAATGAGCTGGCTGACAAGCTCGTAGGTGAGGCTACGGTGGAGGGCGGACGCCCCATGGACCAGGCTGACATTCTGAATGCTCTACGAGAAGTAAGACTTTTGCAAGAACCAAGTGACGACTGTGAATCTACAACCATGGTCAGACTGGGAGAACAGCAAATCAAAAGAAGGGTGGCCAAACATCAAACAAGAATACTACGCAGGAAGCCAAAGAAGATTGATAAACCAGCACAGAACTGGTGTCATTAGCTGCTACACACTGCAGGATTTGCTGAGGAGGGGATCCGAGCACTTATGGACTGAATGGTTCGATGTGCAATGAGGATGATCTGTCGACTAACTAACTAACTAGCTATAGGCCCAAGACAGTGAGCGCATTTCTTTGAATTTAAAAAAAAAAAAAACTAAATTTTTTAACATATTAATAGTATTTTCCTTAAATATTAGTGAACTTCATTAATTATTACTATTAGTCTAGTATTAGATTAGTTGTTGTTGTTTCTTCCACTTATGCCGTTAGGCATCGTGGGGAGAGTTAATTGAAGTTCAAGTGCCGTGGCTTGCACCTTTCCTCCAATTTTCTCCATAAATCTTGAGCAGAATGTTTAGGGATCAAGTAAATTCCCCACCGGTTTGCTAGACCAGACGTAGGTTCCTGACCTACTTGACCCATGTATATTTGCTACTAACAACCATGATTAGATTAATAGTGTTGTTATTATTATTAGATTATTATTAGTAAATTAGCACTGGTAGTGACAACATATGACAAATCCTTCATCAATGGTACAACAGAAGTTTCTTCTTCAGTTTCTTCAACCATTGATGTGTGCTGAGGAATTGTAAACAGTATAAAATAATACAAATTAACACAGAATTACGAACAATACAAGGACGTTGCAGCGGCTAGCCGTCGTCAACACACAAATACATGCACAAAACACAACATATAATTATGGAGAAGACCCTCCAGTTACTACATTACGGCATAAGAATGAAATATTTTTTTAAAAAATTGATTGTTTCATTGATTGTTCCATAATATAAAGTAAATATAATAATAATAATAATATTAATAGTGTCTTCTTCAGTGATTATGACTGATTGTGCTATACAGTCTCTGTTCCAAAAGCAAGTGTTACATTTAATGTAAGCCATCTGGTGTCTTGAGCAGCCAGCGCATGAGACTGTATTTGTGTGTACATTGCTGTGCAGCAGAGGCCCTTTAGTAAAATTAATATTTGTCTTTTTTAAATTTTGAAACCTGGATGATCAGACAGATCTTGAAAAATACAATCAGGTAATACCTCATTTAAGATTCTAGTCAGTTTTAAGCTGAAATATGTCTGTAAATAACAGAAAAATGCTTTATAGGCAGATTTATAAATTGCATCTGAACATTTAAATCATGGTAACTTTTATGTTTGTAAACACACACCTTAGCAATCATATACCAATGTCTTGTCTGTTGTGACCAGATTGCATAACTAGATCAATGTAATGCAACACGTTTTTAGACAACTATATGCCATGGAAACCATAGGTTTCTTTGGGAGTTGGTTATTGAAACCTAAATGTCACCTGACCTTCCATTTTGAATATATATATATATATATATATATATATATATATATATATATATATATATATATATATATATATATAGACACACACACGCCAGCCTGATTAAAGATTCAAAATGTCAGCCATTTAACTTGTGAAGTAATTAACCTTTGAAATATTAAAAAGCAATTAAATTAATCGCCGGTCTCCCTGGCCAAGAGTTAGCAGCTTTCTCTGTAACCCCAAATACTCTCGTGGTTGACATGAGCGCACGATAATTGGAAGTGGTTCGACTCGCGCCAGTGACTTATGAGAGTATGGAGCCGGTCGCTCAGAAAGCATGCTGATGAGCGTAATCTAGCCTAGGAATTGTCGTGTGTCCATTTAAAGTGTCGTTCTTGGAGTAACAGGAGTCAACACCCACATTATATTTTACCCCCTTTTTTATAACCTGGAGAATCCACCAGCTTCCGTCCACACACTCCATCGATTCATGGACACCCTTTTCCTCTCTCTACCACTGTCGTACTATGCCCCCTCTCATTCTCCCCCAACGCAACATATTCCACAACTCATTCTTCTAAAAATTAATAAAGATTAATTTATTAAAAGAAAAATGTGTAATGTACGTAAGGCGTGTATGCAAAGAAAATGTGTAATGTGTTCTATAATGTGTGTATGATCGGACTTTCAGATAATAGCATAGTCAGTTCTTCATTGCAAGGGCACACCACAGCACGTTAATTCGTAACAAGTGCACCTCACCCGGTGTCGAAACCCTCTTGCCGGATACTGACTGTCATCTGTAGCCACCTGGTAATCCATCCTCATGATCATCCGAAATAGACACTGTTTGTAATTACAGATTGATCACGGACTGGTTGCAAACTAACTTTGTAAGTTCCTATCGGTCCTAAAGAATGCACAAGTCCGTTGTAGTGTATTTAGTTATCACGGTTATGGTCAATATACTTGATCCTAACTAGTGTCTATATAGTTCAAGTATAAAGTCTTTTGTAATATTACCCTGGAATCTATCACACGATGTGACTTATATTATAATGTTCTCGTTCCTTAAACAAAGTTTTTCTGATGTGTGATATATCAACAATCATCACCCATCCTATGTGAACTATACCACGCAGGAGTCGTTATATTGGCTGGCTCTTCTGGGCCATGCCATGGTGAACCCTTCTGAGTATGAGTCCAGCGTAAACATTATACCATCTTTCTTCTCGGACGTTATTCCTTTTCCGTAAGAACCATTTTAGTGTCCAACCGGTGTTCGTCCAATTGGAGTGCACTTCTTCAAAACCAGTGCTGAATTTCCTAGTAACTGGTAGGGAACCTGTTGGAAAAACAAACATCTTTTGAGAGCACTAGTCACTGATCCTACCGGCTGGGTGTAAGCTTATTACCTTGCTCTGTTATTTTACAGCTAACTAAACTCTGTCATAGAGCCTAATAGCTTCTCAACTACGTCCTGATTCTAGCTATGACAAGGAAAGACCAATAAACAGAGTGCAACCTCAGTATTCTATTCACTCTAGCAGAGCCAATTATCACTTCACTACTCTAACTAGTTTTCACTAACAGTGCTAATCATCACACTCTATTTGTAACAAGACTACTGCCTATCTTAATTAGAACTAATTAGACTATATTAACTACCTTAGGCAAAGCCGCCTCATTCCTGGATGACTGCTACACTTTGCCATAACGACACATGCTAGTTAATTTTTAATTAATCTAACACTGTAGAGCTCTCCAACAAACACGTCCATCCTAATCCATATTTTGGTCAACACGAATTGTCCCCAAATCAGGTTTTTGGCAACCGCCTAAAATTGGTCACGTGACGTTATTCTCTATGTGCACACAGGTGTTATTTTGGGCCGCTCATCCCTTGCCAGGAATCCATCTCCCCTGGCTTAGTCACTGTCAGAGTTGTCATCACGTGTTTTGGCTCCCACAACAAGCTAGCGAGTTCCTGTATGCTCCCAACAACGGGTTTCCACAACAAGCCTCCAATCCGCGTGATGTCCGGAAACTCTAAATGACAGACGGGACTATTTTCTCCCGAGCTGTTCAATTCCGCTTGTCTCTGACTGTTTATGAACTATCAAAGTGGTGTATTGAGTCATCTCCCTCACTTCCCTCACACATCTGCAGCTGTTAACTTTGCCCGACCTGTGATGGTTGACATCTCATTGTAACCAGGATCTGACGGGTTCTATCTGTATTCGAATGTTGATAAACTGTCAAAGCGATGTATTGACTCATCTCACTTCCGAATGTTCCTATCTCTGCTGACCAGATGCACACGTGCAGCTACAACTATTGTCCTGGGATTTTGACAACCGATTTGTTTGTGAAGACGTGCAGCCGCAACTATGACTGTTTTTTCTGTATTAGTTGAAACAACCTGTGGCCTCGAACATGTCGTTAATCAGCCTGCCTTTTATTCTCATCACTGGTTAAATCACGTTGGTCTATTATGTGACAGGAATCAACATACAGCTGAAAGATGCTGATGTTGACCACAATATCTTGAAACAGGATGGAAATGCGAAGAAAAAAAATTAAATTAGTCACATGAACTATGTATGTTTTTGTGCAGGGGGATAGAAAGCAAACCTAAAGGTTGAATTGCTGCTGTAATAATACATGTTCAGACTTAATTAAAAATGGCCACCAATAAATTATTTTTGAGTAATTAACCCCTCATCATCATCATCAAGTGCTGTGCCAGCTGGCGTAGGCATTTATGGCTCTCCAAAGATCTCTGTCTTTGGTGTTCTGGATATTTAACCCCTCAATCAATCATGTGCCATGCCGGAAAGCGTGGGCAGTCATGACTCGCAATTTCACTCGATCACCAGAGTCGTGTATCAGCTCAGTATTCCTGTCTTGTCCATGCCATGTGGTCAAGCCATCCAGTTATTTTTCTCTCGGTCTTCTTCTTGGTCTGTTACCTTTGATCTTACCAGTTGTCACCAAGTTCTCCAATCCATTTCTTCTCATAACATGTCAAAAAACTTTTGACTGTCTATGTCTAATTTCTCTAATAAATTTACGATTTTCATGTGTCTCCTGTAGTACTTGGTCATTGATTTTTCTGTCTGTTCATGGTATTCTTGCCGGCTTCCTGGCCTAGAGGTTAGCGACATTTCTCCGTAATCTTGTATACTCTCGTAAGTAACATGACGACGGTGAGAATAGGCAGTGGTTCGAACTGCCTCAGTAACTTACGGGGTATGTGAGCCGGCTGCTCAGAAAGCAATGGCAAACTACTGAGTCGTAATTTTGCCAAGAAATCAACAATCAGCTGAAAGATGCTGATGTTGGCAGTGATGTCCTGTAAAGGATATGCAAAAAATATTTTTTCATGGTATTTTTTGCATTTTCCTCATAAACCACATTTCTGCAGCCATCAGATGTTTTTCAGCTTGACTGCTCATTGTCCAAGTTTCACATCCATACAAAAGAACAGGCTCTATGTATCCCATCAACACTCTTTTTCTTGTTTCAGTTGACATCTTTTTATTGGTCAGAATGTTTTTCATCTTGCTAAAGGCTACTTTCGCCATGGTGATTCTTGTTTTAATCTCTTCAAGGCATCTCCCATCAGATGTTATTATTGTTCCGAGATAGTTGTACTGATTCACTTGTTTAAGAATATTTGTATTTACTTGTATATTACATTTTGCTATTTCGTTCTTCCTAGTGATGACCATAACCTGTGTCTTTTTACAATTTAATTCTAACCCCAGTTACTCACTTTGTTCAACAACCACATCTATTAATTGTTGCAGATCCTGTGCATTGTCTGCCTAAAACAATAATTGAATATACGATGTGAACGATATATGTGTTTTGCGCAAGTTGAAAGAGCTACCCTAAAAGTCGCATTGTCATGTTAAGATTAAATGTTGCCATCCCAAACGTGATGGAAATTTGTCTGCAAAATGCTTTGATGCTTGCCCTGTTATGGACCCCCAGGCAGGTGTTCCCTTTCCGTGTCCAACTACAGTAACTGGCAGTCCTTCTCAGATGTCCTGTTGAGCCACGCAACATTAGAATAGAGTTAAAATAAACACACATTTATTGTAGTTAAATGCTGGCGCCAAATGTCAGCTTAGAAATACAAAAGCTTCTTATAAATAATATTACATCTGGTGATGTCATATAGCAGCGTTGCGATTACATAATTCTGTTTTGTCAACTTTTTCTGAAAATTTACTGGATAAAATTTGCCAAATAAATATTGAAATTGATGCGTAATTTAATTACAAATAGTTTAATATTGTTATGCTAGTTACAGTAATAAAAATTTATAGGTTAACTTACTGTTACAAAGCACAGTGGAATAGATCTTAATAACCACGATGTTACAGTCACAGCAGTTTAATTCTTAAATTAAAGGCGCAAAATACTAAATTATTATTTTTTGTGTGTGTGCATATCCTTTACAGGACATCGCTGTCAACACCAGCATCTTTCAGCTGTATGTTGATTTCTTGGCAAAATTACGCTCAGTAGTTTGCCATTGCTTTCTGAGCGGCCGGCTCACATACCCCGTAAGTTACAGATGCGATTCGAACCACTGCTGATTCTCACCGTCATCACGTTTACCTATAGGAGTACACGAGATTACGGAGAACAGTCATAACCTCTAAGCCACGAAGCCGGCACTAAATTATTACCAGTCATTTTTGGTTTTATTGCGATCTTGGAATAATCATGGAGTTTACATAAACTTTTCATTATTTTTCAATTCATTCTTTTGGAATTTAATTTAATTTCTTCATGTTGCAAATTATTTCACTTTCACAGTTTTGATTACACATGACAATGCCATACTTACAATTAATAAAAAAAATTACCCTACACATACATGTCGGGAGACAAGTTTGTAAAGTGATAACAAGATTGCATAAGATGATTACAGTTAGATTGTATAGTAAGATGATGATAAATGTTTTTGCAGATTCACTTTTCTCTCCCATCAATGACACTGGTACTCCAAGAGAAGCTGTGTTGAGGAACTGTACAAGCATGGAAGAGTTTCATGAAATAACAACTATGAAACAGGAACTGAAATGTGAGGTGAGTTTACTGTAGTGTCTACAACATCTAGTTTACATTTTTATGCCCAGCTGTGTAAATGTAAGAGAACTGAGCACTTGTTCTGGCTGTCCCACTGTTATCCCTCAATGTCCACACATCCTGGGTGTCCCACTGTAGTATAATGTTATAAGAGAACTGATTACTTGTTCTTGGTGTCCTGCTATATTATAATGTTATATGTGAACTGATTACTACTTCTTGGTGTCCCACTGTAATATACTCGCATATGAGAAGGGATTACTTGTTTTTGGTGTCCTACTCTGTTTATTGAAGTGTAAAATAACTGATTGTGCCTCCTGGGTGCAAGTATTCTATCATAAAAATACAATAGAACTGATAACTTGATCTTGAAACCCCACACTGGAGTATATTAACATAGCATGATTTTTTTTTCAGACCTCAAGCAGCACCCAATCCTGGTTTCCATTTAAGGCTGAAATAGTGAAGTTGGAATCAAACTGTCATGTGAGTTCATTTTGTTTTGTGTCATTTAAAAAAAATCTTTACATTGACAATGTTTGAACCATATAATGTGAGCATTCATTTGTGTGGAAACACAGAAATTGTCATTGGTGTCATTTGTCTTGACAACAGCACATGACATTGAAGTAGTATTTGCTAGAGCAGTGGTTCTCAACTGGTGGGGAATTTTAGAGTTTCCAAGGGGGGGGGGGGGGGGGGGGGGGGAATGAAGACCATTTAAAAATCGCGTTAATACAAGAACCGATTACTTGATATTGTTTTTCCCTTCATACTTTACAGTTATGTACGTTTCATCCTTCTAAAATTCATTTTATAAAGTAAGTAGACCCACAAATCATGTTTTATGTGGATGCCTAGACTTGTTTTAGTATATGCTATTAAATTTACCTTCCATTTTTACATATACTGTGTAGGGGTGGGGGGATTTTTAGATAGGAAATATGAAAGGGGGGAATGACGTTCTGAAAATACAGTGAAGGAGGGCACGGGCCAAATTTGTGATAGGAAGGGGGGGGGGGGGGGAATGACATTCTGAAAATATGGTGAAGGGGTGCATGGTCCAAAAAAGGTTGAGAACCACTGTGTTAGAGAATCCTTTTTGTGTTGTCCTGTTTCTAAATGTGTAATTCAGTATTATATCTCAGCTGTTTCTCATTATCTGTGCAGGACAAGTTACAAATGTAAGAAAGATGTCAATTGATCAGTGAAGTTACAATTTATGAAATCTTTTGTGTGGAAATACAAGACAAGTTATAAATGCAACAAAGATGTCAGCTGGACAGTGAAGTTATGATTTATGAAATTATTTGTTACTTCCAGTTTCTGACTGACTGGTCCCGTCACATTTGTGTCACTTTCAGTTTCTGACTGATTGGTCAGGTCACATTTGTGTCACTTTCAATGGAGGACATCAGCATGGTCGAATGGATAAGAGCACTTGCTCTTAAACTTCCTGTGTGCTGATACCAAAGTAGCAGGTTCAACCCCTACATAGGTCGGCTGGATTAAATGTTGATTTCTCGTCCTTGACTTGGGGACGTAAATTACAAGTACCTCAGAAGCCAGAATGGGGGTCACTTTATGGCGAGAGACACCAGTAATAGGGAAAGCTAATCCACACACAAACAGCAGTCCAATGCAACTAGAAATAGAGTTCATAGCGAGCAACAACAAAACAAAACATTAAATGTAAATAATTCAGTTTTGTTTCTAGGTCATCTTAAAGTCCATACTGAATGATTTGGGTGTATGCTGTCTACACACTCACATGTTTTAAATAATTGTGGAGATAGATGTTCCTCCATGCTACATAGTCCAGTTTTCTAGTTCAATGATTGTGGAGATAGATGTTCCTCCATGCTACATTGTCCAGTTTTCTAGTTCAATGATTGTGGAGATAGATGTTCCTCCATGCTACATTGTCCAGTTGTCTAGTTCAATCAGTGTGGAGATAGATGTTTCTCCATGCTACATTGTCCAGTTGTCTAGTTCAATGATTGTGGAGATAGATGTTCCTCCATGCTACATTGTCCAGTTGTCTAGTTCATTCATTGTGGAGTCAGATGTTCCCCCATGCTACATTATCCAGTTGTCTAATTCACACATTATGGAGAAGATGTTCCTCCATACTACATTGTTGTAACAAGACCCCCGGGGCTTGGACAGGTATGTTACTAATAGTTAATATCCCCAGCCTTTGGTCCAACCACCCCAATAGGACTTTACATCTACAAGGCCCCACACAAGCCGGGACAGCTGACCTTCCCTCCCCACCTATGGATTCCTACCCATAGGGGGATCGGACAAGACAACAGTCATACTAGTACTCAAAGCCATGGTCAACAAAGCAATATTTAATTTCTTAATACGTCAAACTGAACTCAAGAGAGGATTGGCTGAATAGCCTGGATACAAGACTATATGTACACCACGCTGTATGAGAGCAGCGAGAAGATCTATAGATGATCAGTCATCATCATAGAGCATGTGACTTCTGTTTGTGCCGTCCTCTAGTCGGACTAACAACTCACCCGATGAACCTCCAGTGCAATGGAACTCCAAGTCACAGACTCCTCCAAAGTTCTCGGACTGGTCAGGTGTCTGTCTGATACCTGACTGGCACTTCAACGATGTTCGCTGGTCATCCCTCGCGGATGGAATCAATCATAACAGGGTTCACACTACTGATGATTTATGGGCGACCCTAGGGTTCTAGATGTCCCCATCTGATAAGTACCACTGCACAATACAATATAAGATAAGAGCCTGGTTGCTCTTTGGCATCTCAAAGTCACTTGGATGAACTATTCTGCAACCTAATACTGGAGCGTTGGCTCCACTGAAGAACACTGTCACAGGTTAATCACTCCAGTGTAAGAATGTCATAATTCAGCATATTCACAATGTCACAGTTCTACGCAGCACTATAGGCATCTAATGACTTCACAGAGTAGCAATGTCACAGTCCTTCAACAGCACCTAGGAATGGGGTAGCTCCCTACCTGAACATGTATGTCCCTCAGGTGTTCATGAAAATAGCAGACTACTGTTGTGGTTCACTGACCACGTTCAAGGTTTCGCAGAGGATCACAAATGTGGATCCACACAGGAGTTAGATGAATCATTATACATTGGACCTCACTAAGACCCAGCCAGGCCTGAGACATATTTAAACTGGCCATAGTAGTTACTGTTCAACAGAGTTCACTTCCTGCAACTCAACTTGACATAATGTCATCACGACAGCACATGTTAATAAAGAGTTACCTCCGAGTCTTCATAGAAATTCACCAGTACCTTATCGGCATGAATCAGGAGACGCATCAGTCCTAGACCCAATCTGGATCTGTTGACCAAATCTTCATCGGACTCGTAGCGGTTGTCTTAGCCTAGATTCACCGTGACTTTATAAAACTCAGGTTTCTCATATGTGTTGACTCTGAGATTCATACGACCGCTCCCAGTATTGCCTCAAAACCTCACCTTGACTGGCACTGGAACGAGCTGGTCCAATTGAGTTCATGGTATAACTCTCGAATCTCCATCGTATAAACAGATCCTGAAACAAGGAGGTCGGTGAGCAGTACTCGGCTACAACTGTGACTAACATGCACATCAACAATATCACATGCATCAGTACACCATATCATAACACAATGATATCATAGATCATCAACATAGTAGATCATCTCTCCTAACAAAGAGGTACATGCATGAGAGTGCATTAGTGCGCAAATAGATAGTCAAGTAACTCTTCTGGGAAACATCTGGCCCGATAGCACCAGAGTAGTCTGTTTGACTCTGTCATAGGATCCTACTACCTGGTGGTATTCCATGTCTCCGTTTCTCCTCCAACAACAACCTGTAGAATACACCTAATTATCTTTCAGTGTAGAGGTTTCATTATCTGGGAGGTGTCCAGCCGGACATGTCCTCCTCATCAATATAACTCAACAATTAATTAATCACTTAACCCATTGATCAATTAATTAAACATAATTCATTAATGACTACATTACAATAAATTACATAAATCATAGTTCATTAACATACCAGCATTAACAAATTACTAAATCATGAGTCGTTAATAACTTAACAGCATTACCAAACACATAAACCAAGCAAATGCTTTTGTCCTGGGATCTCTGTCCCAGAACAAGTTTGACCTTTCTTAGTTGACCTTGTCTCCTGACAGTCAAGTCTGTGCAGGTCTATCACAGGTTTGGTGGCAATCTACCTAGTAGTCTTTCCTGCAGACAGCTGCGGAAAAAGAGTACCTTGCTTCCATGGTGATTTAGACCACGTCGTCCGGTTTAGAATAGCATCCAGCACCTCATCACATAAATCGTCAGTTCTTCCCATAAGTGTGGATTGAATCCCTCATGTGTAACTCCCTCTCCCTAGTAGATGTGTTTTCCCCACTAACAAGGTCAGGTTTACAGAAGAGAAGAAAAGTAGAGTCATTCATCAATGTTTCGCTCATATTTCGGATCGGTACAATTGCAATGGCTTCGTTTACAGTGCGTTGTATCACTCACGGCCGGACATGCAAAATCAACACGATCAGGCATGCAAAATCAAAATGATCGAGCATGCAAAATCAACACGGTCAACTCGGTCGGGCCTGCAAAATACACACGGTCGGGCAGACAAAATAAACGTAGTGACATCATAATTCCACAGGTAATTCATAACCACCACAATCCAGTAACTACAAAGCATTCCTACATAAGGTATAATAGCACTGGTGACCTCACATAGTAAACCTTCACTACACGTCCTAATGGAAATACCAACACCTTGGTTCCAGGAATTCATAAAGCATTAGATCTAATGCATAAGTTACATCACTATCTAGCTAAGCAAAGAACACATCATTTGCTTGCTCCGTCAGATACCTCATCACTAGTAATGCATCTAATATCACACAGCCTAACTAGTGTCAAGAATTCCTCACAGCCCTAGCTATGCAATCAATGTACAAGGTTATTAACACACTTGCTAAACATAGTTGTTAAATTACCCACAACATACTCACAAGTAGCAGTGGTACATTTATAGAAAATATCCTGCACTCACCATCAATGTAAACATATGTAATATAACCATGTTAGGTATATTTCCTACAATAACGTCTGTGTTACAGAACTAAGCCTGTATGACTAACTACACATGCCTGATGTGTCAGCAAAAACAAACACCTGTATTTACAGTAGGCTTCTGACCTAAATATTCACTAGCCGATCGATACAGCTAATTATGTATTCAGATGGGCGGGCAGAAAACATCGCACCTCGCTTACAATCATTAATTCGGCCAGCGCTTAATTAAATACTGATTCTAAGTACTTTATAATTTACCTTGGCTTTAGAGTCATTACAATTCTCAGCTGCCTTGGTTTCACACCCTGGCAAGCGTTGCAGACATCAGTTCTTCACAGCCATAAAATTGCGACCGTTCTTGATGACAGATGGATGGCGACTGGGCTCCCCGGTGTTTTTGCGCGCAGCTTCGAATCCTTCTCGACCCTTGAGAATCTCATGGGTCATGGAGAAGTCCAGATTCCCATGAACCTGATGTGAATGTATGTCCTACGTGACTGCTAACAGCACGTAAACACTCTGGATCTTTCCTTCTTCTCGAACAATCGAGAAATTTCAAGTAAGGACAAAATTAGCAGGGATTTCCCTTAGCTATTTTAAGATCAGAT
Source organism: Cepaea nemoralis (assembly GCA_014155875.1). Lineage (NCBI taxonomy): Eukaryota > Metazoa > Mollusca > Gastropoda > Stylommatophora > Helicidae > Cepaea > Cepaea nemoralis. The sequence goes on from JACEFZ010017696.1 coordinate 56,255, forward strand.
GGGAGACCACCCATTTATTTCCCACCGATGGGATTTTCTGCAGAGTAAAGACACAGGATCTGGGTGGTTTTATCACAATTGTCCAGTTGTCTAGTTCAATCGTTGTGGAGACATGTTCCTCAATACTACATTGTCCAGTTCTCTAGCTCAATCATTGTGGAGATAGATGTTCCTCCGTGCTACATTGTCCAGTTGTCTAGTTCAGTCATTGTGGAGATAGGTATTCCTCCATGCTACATTGTCCAATTGTCTAATTCAATCATTGTGGAGACAGATGTTCCTCCATGCTACATTGTCCAAGTTGTCTAGTTCAATCATTGTGGAGATAGATGTTCCTCCATGCTACATTGTCCAAGTTGTCTAGTTCAAGTCATTGTGGAGATAGTATTCCTCCATGCTACATTGTCCAATTGTCTAATACAATCATTGTGGAGACAGATGTTCCTCCATGCTACATTGTCCAGTTGTCTAGTTCAATCATTGTGGAGATAGATGTTCCTCCAGGAGACAGAAGTTAGCTTGTCCCTTGTCTCTCTAGTATAACAGCCGGTCCCTTTTTGGTAGACCATTATTTTCCCCATTCATGCATTAATTCAGTAGCTTGCAGAACCACGCTGCCATAACAACCTTCTGGAATACTTCTCAATCACAGGCAAGATGTCCTGCGTGCGATACACCCATCTGGAGATCATCCGCCACATCCTGCACCCATCTTCTCTTTGGCCTTCCTCTTCCTTTCTTCTCAGGCATATACCCCTCCATTATTGTTCTCTTTAACCCTTTACAGGGCAGACGCTTGTCCATTTTGTAGCCCTGAACGGGCAAGATTTTTTCAGGTTTGGAAAAATTTCGGGTCGCGTTAGTAAAAACATCACAAATAAGGTGTTAGTCAACCGATTTTAGTTAAATAAACAACACAATGAAGGGAAAAGCATGCAGAATATGTTACTCACGCGATTGTTGCCGGTAATCCATACATGAACACAAATATTTACGAAATACGGCATGTTGTTTGTGATTTTCCGTCACCTATACGGCAATATACAAACACATTTTCAGAATCATAATCACTTTCTTTAAAGTCCGACTCACGACTGCTAATGCAAAGTAACGCTTTGCACTGATATCTAGCTCCGATTAATAGTCAACTTCGTGCCCTTTAATGTCATTTAAAATGAACCTAGCGAAATCTCGGCTATCACTTGAAGAATCGCCTAAATCCATTTTGAAAAACAGCGTAAAATTCCCGAAAACTATCAAAAATTGTCCTTAAAAGTCCGTTCAAATTGATACTATCGCATTTACAAATGGTGGCCACGTTGTCAAGCTGTAGGCGAAAGCGAAAGTAGCCGTCGGAAGTGTCGAAAAGCCGAGAGATCGCGATTTTACAATGCATAATAGTATCGGCTGGGATCGGACGCTACGATCGTTTTATGGCATCGGCCGGAATCGGACACTATGCCTTGTAAAGGGTTAAACTTTCATGACGTTTTAAGTGACCAAAATGTATAAATTTTCTTTGTTGTATCTCTTTAATAGCCAACCCTCTTCAATATTCAGCTCTTGAAGTATGGATGGATTTGTTCTTTTCTTTACCCAAGATATTCTTAGAACCCGTCAATAACATTTATATTCAAAAGAATTTATGCGCTGTTCAGCTTGTTTAGTAAGTGTCCAGGTCTCACAGGCGTATGTTGCAATGGGTAAGATGCATGCTCTTAAAAATCTAATTTTTGTAGTTCTATCTGTCCCACTCCATAATTTATTCAGTTGTTTTAGTCTTTGAAGAGCAGTTGATAGTTGTCGTTTAATTTCTTTCATTTGTCACCATTATTGGTAATCAATGACCCAAGATATTCAAAGTTTTCCACCACCTCCAATCTTTCCTCATTAACATATATTTCTTTCTCCATAGCAGTTTTATCTGTATGCATTATCTTTGATTTTGCTATGTTAAGATATAAGTTGTGGTTTTAAATATTTCTTTGGGTTGAGGTTATTAAGTTTTCTATACCATTCTGTGATATGGATAGTAATACTGCATCATCAGCATATCGAATCTCTGGTATTTCATGACCATCAATATTTAGGGCGTCATATTGCTCCCTGGTTAATCATCTCTGACATTTCTCATTGTATTTTTGGCGTACAGGTTAAACAAATAGGGTGACAGCATACAGCCCTGACGGACTCCTTGCTTGAAGTCAAACCAATCTGATGTCTCACCATCTATTCTAACCGCTGCTTGTTGGTCTAGATAGAGCATTTTTATGAGTTGTACTACATGTGATTGAAAGCCCATATTCCTCATGATTTGCCAAAGTTTCTGATGTTGTATACAGTCAAATATGCCTTTGAATAATCCACAAAACATGAGAATGGGTTTACATTAAATTCTCTGCACTTCTCTTTTATTAAACGCCTGTTGAGTATGTTCTTCTTCCTTGTTTAAATCCAGTTTGAACCACGTTGATCTCTTTTTCCATTTTCTTATGAAAATTTTCCCCATAGCTAATAACAATTGCCACATCATTCATTAATATTAGTGAGTCATGTAGTATTGATTTTTACATTTTCCCATGCCTTTATAATGCATAATGCTGTCCCCTCATTCAACAGCTAGCGAAGAGTCACACTTCTTGTAATTCCCACCGCTATCTAATTGAAAGTTCTCCTGGTCTTCCCTCTCAGATTTGAGATTCTTCCAGAACCCCTGCAGATCCCCCGCAATCTCATTCTTTCCACACAGGGGCTCTCAATCTGTTCCTCCACCTTCTCCACCTGGTCCCACAGGCACACAACCACCTCTCCCTTGTCCATAGGTAATCAACCACCAAGAAGAGGTGCATTCCCTGCCAGCCTATCAGCCTGTTCATTCCCCCACACCCCGCATGGCCTGGGCAAATAATCCATACAATTCTCACAATCTGTAACCTCTGTAGTGAGGTGAGCCATTCCACACAAAACATTCCTTTCTCCACTTTACTAAGCATACTCCTTGAGTCTGTAATGAAGACAATGAATGTTGTAGTGGTCTCCTCTAACCAACAGAATGCCACTGTGACTGCTTCCACCTCCATTCTCATGCTGGAGGTCATAGTGAGGCTGTGGAATGTTCTACAAAAATACCCTTTAAATAACCCAGTCAGCAAATGCTGGGAAGGTGCATACGTCACAGCTCCACAGTAATATGTCCAAAATATAAAATATCCAGTCAATGAAGAAGAACAAGAAGCAGCAACACAAGAAATTAGTAAACTAAGACTATTTATCAACACCTATAAATCTATGCTCCAGTTGTTTTGTTGATAATAACTGACTTGAAATGTTGTCTCCAGAGCAGTCTGTGTATTTCTATTCTGTATCACCATTACAAAAGTTGTTGATACTTACTTACTGGTTCTAATTTGTTGCATGATGGAGCTATTCTTACACTGTCAGGGTCTATAAAATATATATTTCTTATCCAAACACCCTCAGGCTGGTGATAACAGCACAGAAGATCAAACCTGCAATGTTGGGACAAGTGACAACATGGATACAAGTGTACATCATGAAGATTTCAAACTACTGTATTTGTGTGGAGACAAACAAGGTGGTGATATATCACAATCAGGTATCAGTTTAATAAATTTGTTAAAACTACTTGTAGTGGATAACAACAACCAAAGTCAATTGCTGATTTCTATAAAGAGACAGAATAGTTAGTAGAAAGTTAATGGTAAACAGATAATAAAGTTGTGCATGTAATGTCACTGGTTGTGTTTGCACAGAAAATCTCAGTTCCAATGTTCAGTTAGTGGATGGCAAGAATAGACAGCTGGAGAACGGCCAGAAGACAATATTTAAATCCAATATCTGGACAAGAAGAAGACAATACTGACGTTCTACAAGATATAAACATCATGTCTTGGATACTGAAATACTGTAACCATATTAAATGACACATTAGTTTGGAGAGAACAGTGTTGGACAGTGAAATACTGTAACCATATTAAATGGCACATTAGTTTGGAGAGAACAGTGTTGGATACTGAAATACTGTAACCATATTAAATGACACATTAGTTTGGAGAGAACAGTGTTGGATACTGAAATACTGTAACCATATTAAATGACACATTAGTTTAAAGAGAACAGTGTTGGATACTGAAATACTGTAACCATATTAAATGACACATTAGTTTGGAGAGAACAGTGTTGGACTCTGAAATACTGTAACCATATTAAATGACACATTAGTTTGGAGAGAACAGTGTTGGACTCTGAAATACTGTAACCATATTAAATGACGCATTAGTTTGGAGAGAACAGTGTTGGACTCTGAAATACTGTAACCATATTAAATGACACATTAGTTTGGAGAGAACAGTGTTGGACACAAATACTGTAACCATATTAAATGACGCATTAGTTTGGAGAGAACAGTGTTGGACTCTGAAATACTTTAACCATATTAAATGACACATTAGTTTGGAGAGAACAGTGTTGGACAGTGAAATACTGTAACCATATTAAATGACACATTAGTTTGGAGAGAACAGTGTTGGACAGTGAATACTGTAACCATATTAAATGACACATTAGTTTGGAGAGAACAGTGTTGGATACTGAAATACTGTAACCATATTAAATGACACATAAGTTTGGAGAGAACAGTGTTGGACACTGAAATACTGTAACCATATTAAATGACACATTAGTTTGGAGAGAACAGTGTTGGACACTGAAATACTGTAACCATATTAAATGACACATTAGTTTGGAGAGAACAGTGTTGGACACTGTAATACTGTAACCATATTAAATGACACATTAGTTTGGAGAGAACAGTGTTGGGTGGCATGGTTCCTGGAAGACGAGGCAGGGGTCAACCAGCATGAAACTGGACACAGACCATTGCAGAAATCCTGGACATAAAATTGTAGGAAGCTGGGCACAGACCGCTGCAGAAGTATTGGACATAAAACTACATGAAGCTAGAGAACTTTGAAAGGATGGAGAATCTTGTTGGCAATTTGTGATGATATTCTTCTGTGCCATAATTTAAGACTATTTTGCCTCTTTTACTGCAGATCATTCTTGTCATCACGATGTTCTCTAGTGCTTCTCTTTTCATTATCTGATGAAAGAACACTGTTTGTTGCTTTCTTCTAGTTACATATATAATCTTGACGTTATTTTGGGGCAAGTGCAGAAAATCAGATATCCAGGAACATGGATAACTTCAGATGGAAGATGCATCACTGAGGTAGAGAACAGGATTGGACAAGCAAAAACTGCATTCTATAAGGGGCATTCATTTGAAATCCGTTCATGCCGCACACGCGTAATTGCGTACTATGAACATGATCATATCATAGTCATGTGATAAGTACTGACCAGTGAATAAAAGAGCACTTGCTAATCATCCCATGATGCATAGATTCTGTTTCTGACCATTGAGAAAATGGCCGGGTTGATCAAAAATCCGTTCAAAGAAGCTCAAAGAGCGGTGATTCAGTTTCTTTCATTTGAAGGATGTCGACCAGTGGATATTCATCGAAGAATGCAGGCAGCGTATGGTAACAAATGTGTGTCGAAGACAACAATGACAGACTGGGCATAAATGTTTTGGAAAGGACGTCAGTTCACGACAGATCTTTGACAGCCAGGTCAAGCGCATATTGTTGCAACAGAAAAAAAACCATCACTAAAATTGATGCAGCAGTACAGATGAACCGTTGTCGAAGCATACGTTTGCTAGTGAAAGGATTTGATGTGTCAGGACAATTCAAAAAGGTCGATCATAAGAAACTGCAATATCGGAAGGTGTGTTCACAGTGGGTAACACGGATGTTGACCGACCACCAAAAAGAGGAACGCATGGGATGGTGTTTGAACCACTTGCTGCGTTACAGAGTGGAGGGTGATGCATTTCCCTTCCGCATTGTGGCAGGCGATGAATTATGGTGTCACCACTTTGAGCTGAGCAGCAAAAGACAGCATGCAATGGAAGCATGCTGGATCACCAAAAGCCAAAATATTCAAGTTACAGGTTTCCGCTGGTAAGGTTATGCTGAGCACATTTTTTGTTACCATGAAGGGCTATTGTTGGCCGACTTTAAAGAACCTGGTGTCAGCATCAACTGTACCCACTACTTGCAAACACTAGACAAGCTGCAAAAAGCCATCAAGAATAAACGACCCGGCATGCTTTCTCGCGGTGTGATTTTGTTTCACTGTAATGATCGTCCGCATGTCACAAAGATTGTGCAGGAAGCATTAGCAAGGAAGAAATGGGAAATTCTGCAACATCTAGCATATAGTCCTGATTTGTCACCATGTGATTTTCATTTTTTCGGACCTCAAAAAAAAAGCTCTCAAGGGGCAATGATTTCACACATGCAGGCGTAATGAATGCAGTAAACACTTGGTTCAGTGAGCAACCACAATCCTTTTTTGCGGACGCATTTGCCGCCTACCTATGCAATGGGATGGTTGCCTGAATGCCTTCGGCGACTTCTTCTGACCAACCCATGGTGCATAATTCATTCAAAATGAATGCTTTGTTTAATTCTACCACACCTGTTAATGTTTCTTTCATGCTTTTGTAATAAAGCCAGTGGAATGGGTTTCAGATGAATGTCCCTAATATCAAATGAAGAACGTTTTGTGCAATAAGTCATTGTCCTTGAAAGTTACAAAAAGAGTTCTTGCATGTTACACAGAATCAATTTTAACATACGGCTGTGTGTCCTGGACAATTAGTAAACAGGCAAAAAGATCCCTGTAAGCTTTGGTGATGTGGTTTTATAGAAGAATGCTGAAAATTAATTGGACAGCCAAAATGAGAAAGCTGGACATTTTGAGGAAAGCTAAGTTGCAAAGACAGCTTATCACAAACATGAGAAAGAAGCAGTCATTCTTTTTGGCCACATTATGAGATGACAAAAAGTGGAACATGTCATGACAAATGGAAAGATAGATAGAGGAAGACAGCGTGAGAAGATTCTTGACAGTCTTGTGTCGTGGCATGGAAGGGGATCAACATACGAATTGATCCATGCCATTGGAGATCACAATTTCTGGAGAGGCATGATTGCCCATGCCAGCCGGCAAGGCACTGGATGATGATGAAGATATAATCTTGTTTCATTAGCTTTTCCAGACAGTTGTTGATAGTTATACAGGTTGTCCAAGGTATTTGCAACATTTGTCTCTGCTGGCTCCAAACTCTTCCTAATTTGTTCATTCACATCCCAAGATGCACCACTGAGGCAATACTTCTTGAGCCTCTCACGTTTCTCAGTGTTCATTCACATTCCAAGATGCACCGCTGAGGCAATACTTCATGAGCCTATCACATTTCTTTGTAATCATGACCAGATGTATCAATCTCCAAGTGGGCATTGTGATGGGGTTTACAATTTCACTGATAGTATGCATCATAACAATGGAAGTAATTCTGTCTGCAATGGCTGGCTACACACAAGGTCCAAGATCCAGTGGAGAGTGCAGAATGTCACTGCTGAAAGCTTTCATAGACAACACCACAATCCTGACAGAGGACAGCCCTGCCCACAGTGTGCTCCTGTGGTTAGTTCCACTGATCAGCTGGTGCAAGATGAGTTTGGAGCCCAAGAAGTCCAGAAGCTTGTCAGCCATCGACAGCCCTGCCCACAGTGTGCTCCTGTGGTTAGCTCCACTGATCAGCTGGTGCAAGATGAGTTTGCAGCCCCAGAAGTCCAGAAGATTGTCAGCCATCCAGGGCAAGATGTCAGCAACCATGTTGATTGTGGCATGCCCAGCAATCCCCACACTGCTATAGGAACCAGTCACAAGTCTGAGCCCAGTGTACAATGCCTGGTTGGTGCCTCGATACGCCTACACCAGCAACAGTCAAGGTATCAACTCGTAAAAATTTAAAACAGCAACGAAGGATGAGGAATTACACCTGTGTCCTTACCTTGAATAACAGTGACAATCAATGGCAAAATTCAAGATATCAAAGCGCTACCAGAAGTTTATTCTGTAGCAGACACAAGGACATAAAACTCTCGCAGACCTGTAGGTTGATCCCTATAGACGGGATTGGCACCTACTTTACCAATCCACCGATGAGCGCCCAGTCTACCGCACTCTGCTTGCAGCCATGATCCACTGCTTCTCAATTCAGGCTGTAATTCCGATCTAGGTTTCAGTGCCCGGTTACTTCACTGCTGGATCATCATCGAATCCTCCTGACTCAGAGCTGCCTCACGCTCATATCATCGCGTCCAGATGGTCACCTCACACAGGATCCTCCGAGAAACACGTCCTTGTTCGAAAAGCCAATCACAGCGTCTCCCGTTGCCGTCCAATGATGTTGTCCACATTGTCCTTGGATTCCTTTGTTGACGTCCACTTTAGTGTCCGAGTGGGAAATTCCAGTCTTCCACTTTATACTTTTCGATGGTGGTGCGTGCCGCCGTATGGCATAATGCCCCCTCCCCGATAAAAAAATGTTTCACATTTTTTTCCTCTTTCAAATATATGTGTATAAATATACTGTATAATCTCAATTAACTACAACTATAATAACAACAGACTAATACTTGGTTTTACCCTTTACCCACCCTAAAAAATAAAGTTATACGACGGGCACGCCCACCTGTCCAAACCCCACATTGGACGTCATGCGGCTGATCATAGGAAATCAGACCAACTAATAAACATATTAGTCCCTACCTTGTCATAAGTAGACAAGTGTATCCTAGCTACTAGGTACTACCATGAGTTCGGACGAGAGTAATAATGGGGTTTCCAAGTAGATCATCCTCATTGTTGATTCTCGCTGCTGTTATTCTTGTATACTCCATATATTTTCCTTCTTACAATTTTTCCATCTGTGGGTAGTGTGACATATGTGCTCCACGAGACTCTTCAGAGATATTTTCACTTTTGTGGATATGCTGAGAGCGATGACTGATTTTTATGGATCTTAATGTGATAATGACATGCAATACAATTAATTCAACTAGAGATTCATTCTAATGACTTAACCTTATAATCAAATACTTTCCCGAACAATGATTACTTAACCATATAACAATACTATAATATTTCAATTAATTAATACTTAATTAACTAACATTTGTTATTTAACCACAGAATCATAACATTTAAATTAAAATATATTCACTGTCACAGTTATGAATACAATACTTGTGCGCTCGACTCCATGTCCTAATAGTTGCTGTTAGAACAACTGATCGATCATCCATTGAGTAGATAATTCTCATGGCGTAGTTATTCATTCATACACTCTGTCAATATGGAAAAATTGCCACCATGTGTATCCATATCTAACTAAATCGCATCTTTGTAATTATATTATATTATATATTTTGTCAATTAATGTAACATTGTTATTCAGTAAGGTGCGTTTTGAATTTATATTTATTAAATTTTCTAACACTCATAAAAGAACAGAATATTAAAATATAATTAAAGAACTTATAACATAGATCTGTTCCTCTATTAATTATAATCAACTGAGAATGTCTCATATAATATGATTGACTGATTACAGTCTTGCAGACATAGAGTTGTGAAGAATGATACATTTCCACTATTCAAGACTTCTACGAACATAAATCAGCAATATAATATAATATTCTGATTCAACAAGAATAAATAAACAAAATAATTTATTAAGTTCTCTAATAAGATATAGTTAAGAACCATTATCCAATGAATAGAGAACCAAAATATTACACAACTGCGTGTAGAGATATTAGATAGTATGAACATCTCTGACAAGTATATATTTATATCAGTGACACCTGCCACAACTAAGTAATAAGACCTAAGACCCTAATGTGTCTGTAGTGTATTATGTGTTGATATGAACCTAACACTTTCATCCCATTTTATTTTTCTTTATTGTTTTCTTTTATTCTTTGTTTTATTCCCTTTTTTCCTCTCTTTCTTTCTTTCATACTTATGGTGTTTCTGTACTGTATGTATGTTAATATTTGTATTTTTCAACTTTGTTAAATTGAACACTGTCATAACTTTCACTCGTATATATAATGACAATAAAGTATATTTGAATAATTTGTAGCAGAAATTAGCCAAGTAAATACAATACGCATTGCTTAATGCTTTTTTTTCACTGTAATTTTGTTTGTTGTTATTGGCTTTTGCATAAATTTTTCTGAGTGAAACGATGACTGTATTTTTATTTGCAATATCATCAATATATGTCTTTGTTTGTGAGGATGTGTTCGTGACTATGGATGTAACCTGAGATAAGGTCAATTTAAGCCAAATCAAAATGTTTGTAATAACTATGGTTACACTATCCCATGTCGTCTGTTGTTTGTAACCATTGTGTTTAACTTTTGTTCTCCTTTTGTATGCCACACTGTTGTTATTAACAGTCGGTTGAACTTTTAATGAATGTGTAATTTCTTCTTCTTGTGATATGTGGGTTTGCGTTCTTGTGAGTATCCCATCAGGTTTGCTTTCCATAGTTTGAACGTAATCTTTGACATCAGCGATGTTACCGATTATCAACCCAGCACATGGGTTTGGTAGTACTGCTGCGTACACTCTACCTTATAGTATGGACATTTTATGCTGACCCATGCGGTTTTGTACATTTCTATTGTACCCCCAAATGCTTCTGCACTCAATACTTTTACCTGTATAATCACTTTCTTTTATGAGTTTGTGATTAACACCTGTAATATCAGACCCTGTGTCTCTAAAACAAGGTTGTTGGTAAACCATTAACCGACGCTTGGTGTATCGTCAGAGTACCTTGACGAGTGTATGCTACATTCGCTTCGTGAATATGTCTCTTGTTGGCTGATGTAGGTTCATCATCACCATTATGACCTTCTTTACCTGTTTTGTTATTGTAGGACTCTATGATGGCTGCGTGTTTGTCCTCTAGATCATCTGAATCGCTACTACAACTAGACAACACATATGCGATACTCGCTTCTTTCCAGGAATTTCTCATTGGACAAAACCTGCTAGTATGTCCGTACGCCCGACACGAGAAACATTTTATGCTTCTCTTGAATGAGTCATACTTACTTCTCTTCTTAGCAGTAATGTCTTTTAAGTAAGCTGTATAGCCTGGGTGACGGTCACACATTTCTAAGTTACCACGAGACAACTTACAATATTGGCATCTGGTGAAGTTGACCCTTCCTTGGTCTGTCTCCCTCTCTATTGTAAGGACTATTTCTATAGCTATTGCTACTAAATTTTCTAAACTTACCATTGCTTCTCTGGAATTTGGCACCTGCTCCTATCACCAGTTCAGGTTGAGCACAGTTGGCAAACACGTCTTTATGTGCATTAAAATAAGATTCACCTTTAGCTTCCATCTCAGCAAGATTCTTACATTTATTCTCAATTAAGACTACAGCCATAGGTTCTGGTATAGCAGATAGAAGTCTATCTCTGATTATTAAATCTCTGACTTTTTCATAATCAGAACAAATATCAGCGGCCTTACACCATTTATCAAAACTTGAAGACATTTCAGAAGCGAAATCAAGAAACGGTTGGTTCGATTTCGGAGTAAGTGTTTTATATTTCGTACGTAAACCCATTCGTCCAAAGAAAAATGTGAAAGAACACGATCGTGCATATATTTATAGTTTGTACGCAAGTCCTCAGGAATCTAGTTCTATCACTTTTAACGGCTCTAACGCGAGGTGAATGGTGAAATAGAATTCGGTACATCCTTCTCTGGTACCTTGTAGTACTTTACGAGCACTTCGAAATTAGTTATCCAAGAACTAACCTGAATCACCTTGTTGGAAATTCCTGAATAAACCTTGGTACTTTTTCACATGGATCGTTTCTGTTTAGCAAGCATTTTCTCTCGCTCAATCTCAGCTTCATATTCCATCTCAAGTGTCTTGACCTTTAGGTTGCCTTCAACCTCTTTGTCCTTCCAGAGTGTCTCTGTTGCCAGCCTTTCCTTATCAAAAGCCAATTGTTTCTCCTTAAGTTCTGCCTCTGCAGCTATCTGCTTCGCCTTCAATTCTGCCTCTGCAGCTATTTGCTTCTCTTTCATTTGCATCTCCATAATTAACTTCTCTTTTCCCGCTGCTATCCTTTCGCGTTCCACAGTTAATTCTTTTTCTCTAGCCTCCATTCTCTGGCGTTCCAAAGCTATCTCATTTTGTCTGATAGCCATCTCTGTTTCTTTTAGTTCTCTCTCAAGAGCCATTTGCAGTTGTTTGGCCTCCTTCTCTGCTGCTAATTTTTATTGTCTTTCCTCCTTCTCACGTTTTTGATGCTCACTGAACTCATGTTTTGCCCAATTTCTTAGTTCAGCACCAGCTAAACCAGTCTTCTCACCCAACTCCATGAAATATTGTAGTGTAGACATCTTGTCCTACCTGTAAAATGAGCTATCTAGCTGAAATAAATAGCAAAGTAGGCAAGAGAAGAAAAGAATCGACAAATTTGCAATAAGATTCTTCAAGGCACGGAGTAGTTATTGACTTAAATAATAATGCCTGTGGTATCAACGTCGTCCGAATATCAACTTAATTTGAACAAGAAGTGTAAAGTTGAACGATACAAAAGAATTTACGATATCTTTATACTGAACAAAATATATGTAAACCATATAAATAATGTGAAAATACGTTCAATATCAAAAATATATATATATGACACTAGACAATTAATAGTCACAGTAGACGATTAACAAACGATGAGAATACTGTTTAAACACGACAACAAAATTTTTCACTTAGATCGGAATTGAATTCAACATAACATACTACTGACTTATCATACAAAACGAGTGGTTGTTAATTTATGATAGAATTTGACATAATTGAGAATACGACACCTTATTAAACTCCAAAAAAAAAAAAAATCAATGTCACACCAATTAACAATTACAACAGGTACTGGCCTTTAAAAAATTGCAGTGTCGGTGTCTTCTACAACTTCTAAATGTCCATTCCCTGCTCGATTGTTCCAAATGCTCGAATATATTTGCTTTCTGAAGTCGACAATTAATGGAGGTTATCCTCGAAAGACAATATGTAGTAAAATGACCTTGACATGATGGTGTAATGCACTTACACCAGCACCTAGACCAACGCAGTCTGTGGCCGACTGACAAAACCTGGTCGGTTATGGTGCAAACGACGAACTTTGAGTAAAATTTTGGGTATATGATTGCAACGATACCCACAGTAGACTGGTGTGTGCTCTCTTATCTGTCCTTCTATTCTTCCATGATGACGTGTGCAGTGTCTCCATGTAAAGTCAAGTAATGTCCCATGTGTAGTGTTGACGATAGAAAATGCGATACTCTGAGAAGAAACTTCGTGTCCGTTGATCCTATGCCAGTGAGGTGTCAGTCTAGTATAATGAACTGGCACCGTGAGACAAACGAAATGCTGCTTCGGCAACTGTAAATAGTCAGCAACAATGTGTCCGTGACGACTGAAATGTCGTTAATAAATCCTTGCTCACTTGGTATGGCGGCGCAATGTGTAGTACAGTTCCTGAGTCTAGTATCCGATAACGGCATCATAATACATGGTTGACATAGTGAAGGTTGAGTGCGGGAATATTGTGGAGGGCAGTGTCAGTGAGGAAAAATGTCCTGAAAGGGTTATATGAAGGGACACCAAGGTTTGGAAGTAGTGTCGTTAATTACGAAGTAGTATGTTTGTTTTCCACAGATTCCAATAGTGCACCTCCGAAATTTACCGGTGACCCATGCTCCTCAAAGTTGTCATGTTCAGTATACCATATATATCATATATATCTCTGACTGCAGTGTAACTTGCTGCTCTTGTATACTGCTCTGCTCTGTCCCCAAATTCTGATAGGACAATTCGTATATACTGTCTTCTGTTTCGGAGTTCCTCGATAATGTGGGGATATACAACAATTTAACCCACAAATCGCTATTAATGTCTATTTCTGTATTACTTCAGCAATGGAGTTGCGAGAACAAACAATTACTAACGCATGAGCAGTTTCAAATGATCAGCTGCATTCATTTCTTGTACTGCATGTTAATGTGAAATGTCAATCTGTTAATAGCTTAATGTGACAGCGCAGTATTTATTACGAGCTCACTGCCTACTATGATTGCCATAAGTATCTTCCATGTCGACTATATAGTCAAATTATTCATATGGCCTGTATCTGCTGTCTATCTTCTTTTCACAGGAAACATTAAAGCTATAAGTGTCACACATTCGTTCAAATATAATGTTTTTATAATATTTATACTGTCTTAAAATGTCAGTTGTAAATACTTATTTCATCACGCTATGGTGTTTCAAATAGTGCTGTTTCGTGCGTATGGTGCACCTATCATATTGTTCTTTTACGTAGTGGTGTTATTACTTCTATGCATTGTATTCGTACTTTTCTTCTAACTCTAAGTTTCCAACTTACTGTGACAATTCTGAAGTATGATGTTGAAATTCATTTTAGCTGTTTTGTTACACTCCATATTCTGTGACGTCGAATTTTGTGTGTGATTCGTGTAGTACGGTGCAACTCAAGATGTCGGCGTCGCAAATTTTTCCTACAGCTCAGCTGACTGAATCTGGCGGGAATTTCGTGTTGACAATTTTGATGCAGTGAGTCCAGTGACGACCCCCACTGTGCCTCGATACGCCTACACCGGCAATAGTCGAGGTATCAACTCGTAAAATTGTAAAACAGCAACGAAGGACGAGGAATTAAACTTGCGTCCTTACCTTGAATACAAGTGACAATAAACGGCAAAACTCAAGATATCAAAGCGCTACCATAAGTTTATTCCGTAGCAGACACAGGGACACAGAGCTCTCGCAGACCTGTAGGTCGATCCCTCTAGACGGGATCGGCACCTACTCTACCAATCCACCGATGAGCGCCCAGTCTACCGCGCTCTGCTGGAAGCCATGATCCACTGATTCTAAATTCAGGCTGTAATTCCGATCTAGGTTTCAGCGCCCGGTTACTTCACTGCTGGATCATCATCATCGAATCCCTCTCCTGACTCAGAGCTGCCTCACGCTCATATCATGGCGTCCAGAGGTCACCTCACACAGATCCTCCGAAAACACGTCCTTGTTCTAAAGCACAATCACAATGGCTCCCGTTGCCGTCCAATGACGTTGTCCACATTCTCCTTGGATTCCTTTGTTGACGTCCACTTTAGTGTCCGAGTGGGAAATTCCAGTCTTCCACTTTATACTTTTCATGGTGGGGCGTGCCGCCGTATGGCAGTTGGCAGACAAGGATGCAGTACCACATATATGAGAGACAAGGGACAACAGCCTGCAAATTATCAACGGGAGCAGATGAAAAGGAAAATTCCAGATCTGGTGTTTCCAGTTTATGTTGATTCTGAAACTCAAACATCCCCTGCTCAAAATAAGCATTTGAACGTTAGAGGTGAGAGAGAGGGAAATCAACATATCTACAAGGAATTGACTGTAAGCGCTGCCAGTTCTGTTGGCCGTAGTGCTTTACTGCAGGAAAACAAAGCTCGTGCTACCCTTCAAATCTGTCACAGAGGAATTTGAAGTCAGAATAGCCAGACTTGCGATGGTGCTGTACAAGTACCCAGACCAAACAATCTGTGACTTCCAGCCCAAGCTAAGAACGGGAAGAAAGTGGAATGTTAGCAGTGCTATCGACTCTGCCAAGAAACTGCTGGTTTCCTGGAAAAGTAGCTGGGTTTTCTCTTGGCCATGACAATGAGTGCCATGAGAAGTCATGACAAGGCAGGTGCATCATGTTCTCCACCCTGAGTGCAGGTTGACTGTTGGGAAAGCACACGCAGTGGCCAATTGGTGGGATGACTGTAACCAGCAGTGAACACATGTCATGGAGCTGGAGGATGGTTTGGATGCCTGACAGGAGATACACAACTGGGAGTCATGAGTGTAAAGAAGATCAAGAGGCCATAACATTTATGGATGAGAGACTATTTATGAAGATCAGAAGCCTCCTGTTGTTTTCTTGCTCCACGGTGGCGATGTAGACCTGGAGGAGATTGACCGACTGCTTTAACCAGAGCATTAGGACAGCGTCAGTACCACAGGATTGGGTACACAGCTATCTTATCCCTCTCCCAAAACCGTTCAAGGATAATTCAAAATACATTTGGGAAAGTTTTAGAGAAGATAGTCGCTGTCAAGCTGCAAGAGTGTTTGGAAAGGGGGAAGCTTCTTCCAAGAGGCCTGGGAAGCTACAGGCCAGGAAAATATACCTGGTCAAATGCAACCACTTTTGTCATTGACATTTATGAGGGGTTCCAGAGTAGACAAGAAACGATGGTGGCAGCGCTTGATCTCGAGGATGCGTACAATAGAGTTCGATATGATATTTTGATGACCACACTGATGGAGAAGGGGGTCAATCCCTGGTTAGTGAACTGGATAGCGGCCATCCTACATTCTCATCAGATTGCTCTCCGTCTGGGTGCATGGACCTCAGAGCCACATATTTTAACCCCGGGACTGCCACAGGGATGCGCAATCTCACCGGTGCTCTTTAACGTGTATAAGAGCAAAATTGCAAACCTAGAAGCACCGGGGGTTGGAAGGATACTAACATTTGCAGATGATATTCTTGCATATAGGCAGGGGAGAGATATGGAGCAAACAGCCCAGGAGCTACAGGTGACAGTAGACAAAGTGATTGACTGGTGCACTGAAATGGGTGCTGTCATCCACCCAGAAAAGGCAGCTGTTTTGTGGTGCTCTCTGGACAACAGGATTGTGAGAGCTGATGTTCCAAGCCTCACGATAGATGGTGGAAGCGTCAACAGAGAGAACAAACTGAAGTATCTGGGAATCACATTTGACAGGAGCCTGTCCTTCAAGGATCATGTGGAGACGGTTGTGACAAGATCTCAAAAGGGACTCAACGCACTTAAAACTATGGCTGCAATGGACATAGAGCAGAGAATGCTTTTCAGACTATACCAGCACTTGATCCTCTCAGCGATTGATTATGGACTAGGACTGCTCACTGTTTCAAAGAGTCAGCTGGTGAGATTGGAGCGCATACAGAACGAGGCTATGCGGGTCATTCTGGGATGCACCAGAGACACCCCAGTGGTGTGTATGCGGTACATCCTTGGTTTGCCGACTGTTGCTGGTAGGCTCAAGGTGATGCAGGCGAAGGCATACCTCAGAGTAGCTGCTGACACAGATCACCCGTTGCATGAGGCGCTGGACGCAGTTAAGGGCCAGCGACTGATAAGAGGGAAATCATGGATGGCTCAGGCGGAGGATACAATCAGACAGGTGTGCCCCTTGGAGAACATTAGGCGAGGAGAGGAGTGGGTCAGAGTGCCAGCGGAGCAGTCAGAATTGTGCAGAGTTATAATCACATTGAACCGGGAGTGCAGGGAGTGGCCAGCAGGGGCCACGGAAGTGGAAATCCAGCAACTAATTCAGGATAATGCTTGCCCGGGTGATGTGATTATCTACACAGATGGTTCGGTGTCGAGAGAGTAGAAGTGCCTGGGGTTTCTTGGCAAAGGCTAATGGTCGATGTTTGGTGCAGGAGAGCCTGGCGTATGATGCCACATCTAGCTTGAGCGTGGAGGTGGAGGCGGTCAGTGCAGCTTTCCACTGGATGGAGAACAGGAAACATACACACATTGTGATTGTAACTGACTCAGAAAGCATGCTGAGTAGGGTGAGGACTGGCAAGCTTCATGCCGAGTGGTTGCTTCGCTTCGGAAGTCACGGGTGGCAAGCATTGTCTGGATATTTTCTCCGGGGCATGCTGGTGTGTTGGGGATTGAACAGGCAGACAGATTGGCTGGCTCTGCAAAACTTGGTGGAGTATTGATGCATGATAAGGCAGACGTGGTTGCGGCCTTGTGGGAGCACTTGTACACCTCGGAGGAGCAAATGGATCACCATGGTCTGGCAAGAATGCGATAGCGTGGAGTGACAAGGGGATCTGGCCGATGCTCGACGCTTAGAGGAAAGGCGAGACACACATATAATCAGATTGCTACTGGTACTATTGGGATTGGAACTTTTCGCTGGCTTTTGAGGATGGGGATGGAGTGCTTATGGGAATGCCCCGAATGCTGTGATGTCGGTTCCTAAATCAATCAATCAATCAATCAATCACGGTGGGGTTTGAACTGTCAGAGATGCTAATGTTAGATACTGTTAATGTTGGGCAGAGATTTTCACTATGGACAGACAAGTTAAGTTAATGTGGATGGAGATTATTCAGCCACATCTAAAAACTAGGGCTGGATCGATTCAACTAAGGAGTAATGAACTTATTTTGAGTTCAAGAAGCTGAAGCATTAAAAATCCAATTGTACTCTGTTGTACGCGTCCTCAAGATCAATCGCTGCAGCAAAGGTTTCAATGCCTGAATGGGAACCTTCATAGACATCATGGGCAAAAACTGCTGCATACGTCCAGGTTTCTCTTTTTGGACGTTACCCACCCAGGGTAGGTGGGAAAACACCTTGCCTCTCTAGCTGGCTTGATATTTTCCTGGCAATTAATTTCTTCAGCAGCTTGCCTATTGTATTCTGCATGGTCATAACTCGATATCCCTGAATTTTTGTGTGGTCTTTGCCAGGCTTCGGTAAGGAAATCAGATAGCTGTGTAACCACTCCTCCTTGATGCTAGCACTCCCTATACTGTTGTTGTACGTGCCTGCTAGTTTCTCTAGCTCGTTGTTGGTACACCTATTGATGTCGTCGTATCCTATGCCATCAGGCACTGGAGCGCTGTTTTTTTGATCGTCGAAGCACAGCCTTGATTTCTTTCACTGTCACTGTGTCTTCATCTGAAGTGTTCTGGGCATTGCACCTGTCTGAGGTGACCTCCTTGGCAAGATTTCGGCCTCCAATGTCCGTCTGGTTGCTCTGCTCTAGATAGCGTTCAAAGAGGGCTTTGCCCTTGTCCTCGTCAGTCCTCTGCCAGATGAGGTCAGCACCTTGGAAGTCAGAAATGCTCTTATTCTTGATTACCCCACTCATGCTTTTATGTAGTCGCCAGAACAATTTCAGTGACTTGTCTGTGCTTACTCTTTGACACACCTCTGCCCATTTTTCACTTTTAACCACCTTAACCAGTTTTTTTAAATAGCTTACTTCTGTGCGCAAATCTCTTTCTAAGTGCATGCAGGGACTAAGATGGCCAGCTCTGTTCTTCTTGGCATTTTGCCATCTCCTTACAGCACTGCGCTTATCCACCCAAGCCTTCTCCACCTCGAAATTCCACCAAGGTGGCTTATCCCAGCTTTTTTTCCTGCCCTGAAGCTTTCTGCGCTTGTCATGTCTTATTTTACTCACCACATCTTGCCCTGTACTGTCATACTGGAAAGTCTTTACCTTTAGCTTGTGCTGCCTGGTTCTGCCTTTCTCCACCAATATGCTGCAAGGGTGATGGTATCTGCCGTGGTGTCCTAGGACACCCCATCTACACACTGTAGTGAGTGAAGGAGAAACCAGCGCCAAATCAATAGCACTGTCCTCATCACCTGGACGGCTTACTGTCCTGGTGATACAGCCACTATTGATACAAACCAGGTCAATGATTTCAAGTGCAGTCTCAAGCACCTCCCCCTGTGTGTTGGAGGAAATGTTTCCCCGTGATCTGCCTTTAGCGTTGAAATCGCCACAGAAAATAACATTTCTCTCGTGACCTAATATGTCACTTAAGCACTGCCACTTCTGGGAATTAATACTCGTGTTGCGGGCATAAACATAAACCAACACGAATTAGACTGGACTGAACTCTTAATGCCTGTATTTATATATCGTCACTGTCCCAACTGGACATGTCTAGCTCTGACGCCACCATGGTGTCGCGAATGAGAATCGCCATTCCCAGATATCGTCTGTTGTAAAAACATTTGAAGCCGGCAATTCAGAGTAGCTGATCACCCAGTCTCATCTCCTGGAGCGCTACAATGTCATTCCTGTAAACCAGGGTTTCTAGAATAGAGCCCCGTTGTTTTACGCTGGCGCAGTTCAAATACCGAATACGGATATTCCTGAGTCCCAGACGGTGACACTTGAGTCTAAAATGCTTTAAACCACCATGCTTACCTTGTCGCTTGCGGCCTGCCCGGCGCCCATGTTGCCTCGTTAGGTTGACTGCCGACCGCTCGGAGAACACACGTTGGTCCGCCATGTTGAAAAACCGAAAACCACAGAAACTACACACGCTGCGAAAAATTTTCTCAAGGATTGCTTTGCTCGATGCACGAAACTCTGTACCATCGGCACAGATCTTGAGTAGAAACTCCTGGTTTTACATCTTGGCACACAAATCACACGCAAGAGATGAATAAATCCATCTCCTACGCGAAAAAGTTAACGATCACAAAACAACACGACCATCCATCGCCATCTTGAAACCGGAAGAATGCAGTATCTGAGATTACTAATTGTGTCCGTAACTCCTTTACTACAGAGCCGGTGACATTGTTAAAATATAAACTGATGTGTACCATTGGTTGGGTCTGCTAGCAGGATTTGTGTGCCAGTTGTGCTACTACGGCACTGTCTGAAGCCAGGTTTCTGTTCCACCCTCACCAGATTACACAGACTTTGTGTAGCCTTGACTGTTTTTGCTTCAGATAAACTTGCACTTACTTGAGCCTGTTGCCACTCAACATCTGTACATTAAATTTAAAAGTCATATTTGTACTGTGATAGATTGTCTGTCATTCCGGGGATGTTGAGGTTGTTTTGCGAAATAAATTAAATAGTTTTATATTTTTAATATTACAACTTTTGATTGAAGCTAATTAGTTTAAATGTTGTACAATTTTGAGTTGTTTACATCATAATAGCAACTTGAGCACAACTAATGTGTCAGTGTCTTACATACACAGATGTGCTGTCTGATGAGATCATCCATGATGTCAACATGCTTTACAAGAAAGAACAGACCAAGTCTGAAGTACTGACATATGCCAGCTGTAGTCAGCCAACAACAAGTGAACACAATGTTACATGTGTGGGTTCTGTTGCCTGTAATGACAATGTTACTGAAATAATTCAGAGACAAGATAATCGTATGCTAATGTTACATACACAAGCAAACTCTGATGAAACAAATTCTATGACAGAGGAGAGTTCAAAACTCTGTGAGGCAGATAAGACACATAGATTGTTTTGTAATGAACGGAAATTGGAGTCTGAAGAGAACAAGGTGACGTGTAATGCTTCTGTTGTGAGTTCTACAGATGGCAGAAAGGAGAAGAAACATAAGAGAAAAGATAAAGAAGGAAAGCTACCCAGTCAGGAAGCCTGTGGCCCCAGGATTACAGTCAATAATTGTCTCAAAATAGATCAGAACAATCACATGGTTGAAAAACCATTCAAATATGATATTTGCAATAAAAGATTTACACTAAAGGGTAATCTTGTTGGGCATCAAAATATTCATGAAGGGGAGAAACATTACAAGTGTGATGTTTGTAATGCAGGCTTTATGCGATTCTCTAATCTGAAAGTTCATATTAGAAAACATGCTGGTGAGAAACCTTACAAGTGTGATGATTGTAATGCAGGCTTTATGCGATTCTATGATCTAAAATTTCATATCAGAATACACACTGGAGAGAAGCCTTACAAATGTGATGTTTGTGGTAAAGGGTGTTCTGCGAGTGGCCATCTGAATGCACACAGAAGAATACATACAGGAGAAAAGCCTTTCCTGTGTGATGTTTGTGGTATAAGATTTGCTTATTCTAGTTCTCTGAAGACACACAAACATGTACATACAGGGGCCAGGCCTTTTAAATGTGATATTTGTGGTTCTGCATTTACATGCCTTACTCATCTTAAAAGACACCGTTTCATACATACAGGTCAGAAACCTTATACGTGTGAAGTTTGTGGTAGATGTTTCAGACGAAACAGTCATCTGAAACTACACATGAATAAGCATACAGGGGAGAAGCCTTACAAGTGTGATGTTGATAATGGAGGATTTGTAGATTACTCTTCTCTTAAAATTCATAAGAGACAACATACAGGGAAAACACTTTACGAGTGTGATATTTGTGGGACCATGTTTTTAATCAAATGGAGTCTAACTAAACATAAGAGACAACACACAGGGGAGAAGCCTTACAAGTGTGATGTATGTGGTTTAGGGTTTAGGGCAATTCACCATCTTAACACACATAAACTGACACATACAAGACAGAAATATAAATGTGACTTGTGTAATCTAGACTGTCTGTGCATCCCTGATTTACAAAAGCACTTGCGTCTACACCTGCAGGAGCAGCCATACAAATGTGGTGAATGTAATGCTGTGTTTTTGTTGAAGTATCAACTTAAATGTCATGGAAAGAAACACACAAATAAAAAGACCTACAAGTGTGAAGTCTGCAGTGCAGAATACACAGTGTTTGGTAATCTGAAATCACACATGAGGATACATACTGGGGAAAGACCTTATAAATGTGGTATTTGTGGTGCAACTTTTATAACAGGTAGTAATCTGAACAATCATATGTTAATACATACTGAGGCTAAACCTTACAAGTGTGATATTTGTGGAACACAGTTCAAACAGGCTTGCAGTCTGACATTGCATAAGGCAACACATTTAAGGAAATAGTACAAATATGGTGCTTGTATTTAGGTGTTTAGCATTCTAAATTTCACTGTTCTTGATTTTACATTGTTAGTTAGTTAGTCGACAGATCATCCTCATTGCACATCGAACCATTCAGTCTATACGTGCTCGAATCCCCTCATCAGCAAATCCCGCAGCGTATAGCGGCTAACGACACCAGTTCTGTGTATGTTTATCAATCTTCTTTGGCTTCCTGCGTACTGTTCTTGTTTGGCCACCCCTCTTTGAATTTGCTGTTCTCACAGCCTGGCCATGGTTGTAGATTCACAATCATCACTTGGTTCTTGCAAAAGTCTTACTTCTCGTAGAGCATTCAGAATGTCAGCCTGGTCCATGGCGCGTCCGCTCTCCACAGTAGCCTTACCTGCGAGCTTGTCAGCCCGCTCATTTCCTTGTACTCCCGCATGCCCTGGCACGAAGATGAAACTAATCTTTGCCAGCCGAGACCACTCCAGAGACAGCAACCATTCTCTTCGGATCCACCCTATCTCTATCCTCTTGAGCATGTTCATTGAGTTGTTAAGGAAACACGCCCTAGTGAATGTCTGTGTCTCGAGCCATGTTATTGCTTTACTTACTGCCATGACTTCCATAGTCAGGCTACTTGTGGTCTCAGCAAAAGCACCAGAGTCCTCCTTCACTATTCTCCCTCCGGCCTGAGCCGTAAAGGCCCTTGAGCTTCTCACATGTCTAACAACTGACCCATCTGTGTAGATGACAGCATCACCGTCTAGCGAATTCTCGAAAATCAACGCTTGTACTTCCACTTCCACAGCAGCCGGATTTTCTTGTCTGCATTTTCTGTCTAGTTGGATGCAAACTGAAAAGGATGTGCAGAAATCTGTTGGCACTTGTACCAACTCCTCATCAGGTTCTAAGTCCTCAAGTGAACACACCTGTTGAAGAATGTCTTTGGCTTGACTCATCCACAACTGTCCTCTTTTTAACCTGCTGCCCTTCACCTTCATAATTTCACTATGCAGTGGATGTTGTGTGTTTGCGTTAACTCTGAGGTAGGCGTGTGCTCTGCAAACTTGCATTCTCTCTTCAATGGTTGGAAAATCAAGAAGGTAGCGCATCGCCCTGCATGCTGTATCTCTTGTACATCCAAGAATAATGCGCATAGCTTCATTCTGTATCCTTTCCATCCTTTCTATCTGCTTACGGCTGAGAGTCAGGATTGCCATCGCATACTCAAAAACAGACATGACCAGCCCCTCGTACAGAAGACATAGATGGCGCTGCTCACAGTTTTCTGCCGCCATCACCCGCATTGCTGCCAAACCCCGCCTGGCCTTTGTTATCAACTGGTCTACATGCTCAGTATAAGCTAGGCTTCGATCAAACCGTATCCCCGGGTAATTCGTTGCCTGCGCTCTTTCCACCGTCTCTGAACACAGCTTTACAGTTGGTGTTGGAGTTTTGACAATGTGATTATTCAACGAGAACCAAGCCACTGTTGCCTTTGTTGGGTTGACCATTGCCCCAGTTTCAACACACCAAGTACTTATGCGACTGAGTTCAGTTTGTGGTTCCATAGCAACCTGATCTCTATCCTTACCCTGACAATACACTAAAACATCGTCGGCATATGACAATCACAATGTCCTACCAGGTCCAGTGATCTGTGGTAGGCCAGGATATATTGTTGTTGGTTCCGAAGTCCAACTGCCACATCTAAAAACTACTTTCCATTGGAAGAGGGCTGCAGCGATCCAACTAAGGAGGAATGGACTTATTTTGAGTTCTTCTTCTTTTCGTTCATCCGGAGTGTTTTTTCAGATGTGATTGCGGTGTGCGTTAGGCACCCTTGGGTTGAAAACCCTTAGGTCACACATCCGGCTTTCGCGTGCATTTTTGACCAGGTTAGCAATCCTGGGAGACTCTCACTTTTGTGGTACCGTCCACATCCCAGCTGGTCAAGTTCGAACAGTCGAGGACTTCGGTCATCCCTCAAGAGAAGGAAGGCACAGTCCATAGCATTTTCCGCCATCCTAGGTTGCTTCCATAGTTGCAGGGCCGACACATAGCGCCCTGATACTGGGCTCACCGAGGGAATGGTCACGTCATGCTCATGGCTGCTTTAATTCCTCACTTCAATATATTGGGCTTTTCGTTCGCCCCGGGCCGTTCCCGCACAAACCAGACAGGTCTGCAGAAGGTATTCACTCAGGCGAGTTTTCGCACATGTGCTTGTCGTTGCGCCCGTCAGAGCTGTTCCAGGCACGACAGACATTCGGAAAACTACCTAGTCAGAGCTGTTCCGAACAAGAGCGGCATTCGGAAACTAGGTAGTCAGAGCTGTTCCTAGCACGGGAGACATTCGGACGAGACATTTCACTCGGACGTAAATGCGTAGTGTCAATTTTTAGTTTGCCACCCGTAGGACGACACTTCCGACTTCCGGCGGGCATTTTTTAGTGAGGTTAGCCTTCCTCTGGTTTCGAGACACGTTAGACTGTTGTAATGTCACCCACATCTCAGCTGGTCAAGATAGAGCGATCAACGATATCGTGGTCTGCCCTCAAGGGAAGGCAGGGGCAGACCATGGGCATTATCTCGCTATCCAAGGAGGCTTCCATAATTGCAGAGCCGGCACATATTGCTCTGAGACTGGGCTCACCCAAGGAGTTTCCACGTCCTGCTCATGGCTGCTTTAGTTCCTCACTTCCATGTGTTGGGCATCCCACTTGCCACTGATCGCTCAATCACACACCAGGAGCGGTCAGACTGCGAGTGACATCCACTCGGTAAGCTTTTGCTTGTGACTTCAGACCACGCAATAGGTTCGCTCGCCGTGCGTTCCATTTCGCGTTGATGAGACATTCTTCCACTTTTGACTACACTCTCTATGAGTTAGATACAGACAGTTTCCGTAACCCTTCGACTGGGGCACTTTTCTGACTTTTTTGTACTCGCTCACGAGGTAGGCTACATGTACTGCCGGCTCAGCACCTTACCTTCGTGCAGCAGTGAACGGGAAACGGCCAGGCCCCTTCATCCGGGAATCTCTCATATCCCCCAGCTGAGAGACTTCGAACATGTATCAGACCTGAGCATGTAGCTTGCTCAGTATCATGTTTCTATTTTCCGGTAGACGGGTATCGGCCTGGCTCTCAGATCCGAGGGTTTGTGGCTTAGAGGCGTTCAGCCACAGCCCTCGACAGTGAACCTTAAGAGTTTCCGGTAGACTGGTATCGGCCTGGCTCTCAGATCCAAGGGTTTGTGGCTTAGAGGCGTTCAGCCACAGCCCTCGACAGGGAGCCTTAAGAGTTTTGTCTGGACCAAAAAAGTCTGCCTTCGTGCACCTTTTAAACTTTTGACTGTTATCCTCAGTCTATACCTGCAGAGCAGCAGGTTGTGTCTCTCTTAGTCTGGTCCCTATCCCATAAGCTGTCCGATATGTAGTTTTTCATCCATCGGCAAGCAAATGGGGTCGATGGGACACGCAAGCTCCCCCACCACGTCAAGGTGGAGACACATCGGGGGAGATTTTGAGTTCAAGAAGCTGAAGCATTAAAAAAATCCAATGGTACTGTGTTGTACGTGTCCTCAAGATCAATCGCTGCAGCAAATGTTTCAATGCCTGAGTGGAAACCTTCATTGACATCATGGGCAAAAACTGTTACATTGGTCCAGGTTTCTCTTTTTGGATGGTACCACCCAGGGTAGGTGGGAAAACACCTTGCCTCTCTAGCTGGTTTGATATTTTCTTGGCAATTATCTTCTCCAGCAGCTTTCCTATTGTATTCTGCATGGTTATAATTCGATATCCCTGAATTTTTGTGTGGTTTTTGCCAGGCTTCGGCACGGGAATCAGATAGCTGTGTAACCACTCCTCCTTGATGCTAGCACTCCCTATACTGTTGTTGTACAAGTCTGCTAGTTTCTCTAGCTCGTTGTCGGTACACCTACTGATATCGTATCTTATGCCATCTGGTCATGGAGCACTGTTTTTTGATCGTCGAAGCACAGCCTTGATTTCTTTCACTGTCACTGTGTCTTCATTTGAAATGTTCTGGGCATTGCACCTGTCTGAGGTGACCTCCTTGGCAAGATTTCGGCCTCCCATATCTGTCTGGTTGCTCTGCTCTGGATAGCTTTCAAAGAGGGCTTTGCCCTTGTCCTCGTCAGTCCTCTGCCAGATGAGGTCAGCACCTTTGAAGTCAGAAATGCTCTTATTCTTGACTACCCCACATATGCTTTTATGTAGTCGCCAGAACAATTTCAGTGACTTGTCTGTGCTTACTCTTTGACACACCTCTGCCCATTTTTAACTTTTAACTACCTTGACCAGTTTTTTTAAATAGCTTATTTTTGTGTACATCTCTCTTTCTAAGTGCATGCAGGGACTAAGATGGCCAGCTCTGTTCTTCTCGGCATTTTGCCATCTCCTTACAGCACTATGCTTATCCACCCAAGCCTTCTCCACCTCGAAATTCCACCAAGGTGGCTGCTCCCAGCTTTTTTTCCTGCCCTGAAGCTTTCTGCGCTTGTCACGTCTTATTTTACTCACCACATCTTGTCCTGTACTGTCATACTGGAAAGTCTTGACCGTTCGGTTATGCTGCTTTGTTCTGCCTTTCTCCTCCAATATGCTGCAAGGGTGGTGGTCACTGCCGTGGTGTCCTAGGACACCCCATCTACGCACTGTAGTGAGTGAAGGAGAAACCAGCGCCAAATCAATAGCACTGTCCTCATCACAGCCACTGTTGACACAAACCAGGTCAAAGGTTTCAAGTGCAGTCTCGAGCTCCTCCCCCTGTGTGTTGGAGGAAATGTTTCCCCATAATCTGCCTTTAGCATTGAAATCGCCACAGAAAATAACATTTCTCTTGTGACCTAATATGTTCACTTAAGCACTGCCACTTGGGAATCCATACTCGCGTTGCGGGCATAAACATTAACATAATGATTAATGTCTAATGATTTTACATTGAAAACTGAATAAAAGTGATGTTATTCATTGTAAATTGTTTTGAAACAAAATAATCGTTTTTCCTTCATTTCACCATGTCTAATGTCAGCGTGTGATGACGCTGTTGCTACAGTAAGTAAACAGAATATGCTAGCAACATGAACTGGGGGAGAGTAAGCAGATGAGTGGAAGTACTAGGACAGATAGATAGAAACCTAGAACATAAAGAGTTATAAAGAGAAAAAAAAGATTGTCTTGTCGAGTTGTTAGACACCTCAGTCCACACCGTACACCAAAGAAAGTATATTAAAGTAACGTTATTAATTACAGCATCTTTTACTGGAAGGTGTTGTGAAAAACAAAACACACAACCCAAACAGTAAGTAGATAACAGTGAGGTGGTGGTAAACATAGTGACTGCACAAACCTCTCTAGACAACCCAAACAGTAAGTAGATAACATTGAGATAGTGACTGCACAAACCACTCTAGACAACCGAAACAGTAAGTAGATAACATTAATGTAGTGGTAAATATAGTGACTGCACAAAGCACTCTAGACAACCCAAACAGTAAGTAGATAACATTAAGGTGGTGGTAAACATAGTGACTGCACAAACCACTCTAGACAACCCAAACAGAAAGTAGATAACATTGAGGTGGTGGTAAACATAGTGACTGCACAAACCAACTTCGACAACCTAAGTAAATCAAATACTACTATGGATATTTGATTCAGGTGTTATATGTTCTCAGATAAAACATCTGGATTGCAATAATATATGATACACTCACACAAATATCAAGCAACAAACAATTATGGGTTACACCACATATCTGTGTGTGTATGTGGGTATATATGTATGTATTTATATATGTGTGTGTATGTAGGTATATATGTATGTGATTATGCATATGTGTATCTTTGTGTGTGTATGTAGGTATATATGTATGTATTTGTGCATGCACATATGTATGTGTATGTAGGTGTATACATATGTGTTTATGTATGTGTATGTAGGTATATACATATGTGTTTATGTATGTGTATGTAGGTATATACATATGTGTTTATGTATGTGTATGTAGGTATATACATATGTGTTTATGTATGTGTATGTAGGTGTATACATATGTGTTTATGTATGTGTATGTAGGTATATACATATGTGTTTATGTATGTGTATGTAGGTATATACATGTGTGTTTATGTATGTGTATGTAGGTATATACATATGTGTTTATGTATGTGTATGTAGGTATATACATGTGTGTTTATGTATGTATGTAGGTATATACATATGTGTTTATGTATGTGTATGTAGGTATATACATATGTGTTTATGTATGTGTATGTAGGTATATACATATGTGTTTATGTATGTGTATGTAGGTATATACATGTGTGTTTATGTATGTGTATGTAGGTATATACATGTGTGTTTATGTATGTGTATGTAGGTGTATACATGTGTGTTTATGTATGTATGTAGGTATATATGTATGTGATTATGCATATGTGTATCTTTGTGTGTGTATGTAGGTATATATGTATGTGTTTATGTATGTGTATGTAGGTATATATGTATGTGATTATGCATATGTGTATCTTTGTGTGTGTATGTAGGTATATATGTATGTGTTTATGTATGTGTATGTAGGTATATATGTATGTGATTATGCATATGTGTATCTTTGTGTGTGTATGTAGGTATATATGTATGTGTTTATGTATGTGTATGTAGGTATATATGTATGTGATTATGCATATGTGTATCTTTGTGTGTGTATGTAGGTATATACATATGTGTTTATGTATGTGTATGTAGGTATATACATATGTGTTTATATATGTGTATGTAGGTATATACATATGTGTTTATGTATGTGTATGTAGGTATATACATATGTGTTTATGTATGTGTATGTAGGTGTATACATATGTGTTTATGTATGTATGTAGGTATATACATATGTGTTTATGTATGTGTATGTAGGTATATACATATGTGTTTATGTATGTGTATGTAGGTATATACATATGTGTTTATGTATGTGTATGTAGGTATATACATATGTGTTTATGTATGTGTATGTAGGTGTATACATATGTGTTTATGTATGTGTATGTAGGTATATATGTATGTGATTATGCATATGTGTATCTTTGTGTGTGTATGTAGGTATATATGTATGTATTTGTGCATGCACATATGTATGTGTATGTAGGTGTATACATATGTGTTTATGTATGTGTATGTAGGTATATACATGTGTGTTTATGTATGTGTATGTAGGTATATACATATGTGTTTATATGTGTGTATGTAGGTGTATATACATGTGTGTTTATGTATGTGTATGTAGGTATATACATGTGTGTTTATGTATGTATGTAGGTGTATACATGTGTGTTTATGTATGTGTATGTAGGTATATACATATGTGTTTATATGTGTGTATGTAGGTGTATATACATGTGTGTTGATGTATGTGTATGTAGGTATATACATGTGTGTTTATGTATGTATGTAGGTATATACATATGTGTTTATGTATGTGTATGTAGGTATATACATATGTGTTTATGTATGTGTATGTAGGTATATACATATGTGTTTATGTATGTATGTAGGTATATACATGTGTGTTTATGTATGTATGTAGGTATATAGATGTGTGTTTATGTATGTATGTAGGTATATACATGTGTGTTTATGTATGTATGTAGGTATATAGATATGTGTTTATGTATGTATGTAGGTATATACATGTGTGTTTATGTATGTGTATGTAGGTATATACATATGTGTTTATGTATGTGTATGTAGGTATATACATATGTGTTTATGTATGTGTATGTAGGTATATACATATGTGTTTATGTATGTGTATGTAGGTATATACATGTGTGTTTATGTATGTATGTAGGTATATACATGTGTGTTTATGTATGTGTATGTAGGTATATACATATGTGTTTATGTATGTATGTAGGTATATACATGTGTGTTTATGTATGTGTATGTAGGTATATTCATGTGTGTTTATGTATGTATGTAGGTATATACATGTGTGTTTATGTATGTATGTAGGTGTATACATGTGTGTTTATGTATGTATGTAGGTATATACATGTGTGTTTATGTATGTGTATGTAGGTATATACATGTGTGTTTATGTATGTATGTAGGTATATACATGTGTGTTTATGTATGTGTATGTAGGTATATACATGTGTGTTTATGTATGTATGTAGGTATATACATGTGTGTTTATGTATGTGTATGTAGGTATATACATGTGTGTTTATGTATGTATGTAGGTATATACATGTGTGTTTATGTATGTATGTAGGTATATACATGTGTGTTTATGTATGTATGTAGGTATATACATGTGTGTTTATGTGTGTGTATGTAGGTATATACATGTGTGTTTATGTATGTATGTAGGTATATACATGTGTGTTTATGTATGTGTATGTAGGTATATACATGTGTGTTTATGTATGTATGTAGGTATATACATGTGTGTTTATGTGTGTGTATGTAGGTATATACATGTGTGTTTATGTATGTGTATGTAGGTATATACATGTGTGTTTATGTATGTGTATGTAGGTATATACATGTGTGTTTATGTATGTGTATGTAGGTATATACATGGTGTTTATGTGTGTGTATGTAGGTATATACATATGTGTTTATGTATGTGTATGTAGGTATATACATGTGTGTTTATGTATGTGTATGTAGGTATATACATGTGTGTTTATGTGTGTGTATGTAGGTATATACATATGTGTTTATGTATGTGTATGTAGGTATATACATGTGTGTTTATGTATGTGTATGTAGGTATATACATGTGTGTTTATGTATGTGTATGTAGGTATATACATGTGTGTTTATGTATGTGTATGTAGGTATATACATGTGTGTTTATGTATGTGTATGTAGGTATATACATGTGTGTTTATGTATGTGTATGTAGGTATATACATGTGTGTTTATGTGTGTGTATGTAGGTATATACATATGTGTTTATGTATGTGTATGTAGGTATATACATGTGTGTTTATGTATGTGTATGTAGGTATATACATGTGTGTTTATGTGTGTGTATGTAGGTATATACATATGTGTTTATGTATGTGTATGTAGGTATATACATGTGTGTTTATGTATGTGTATGTAGGTATATACATATGTGTTTATGTATGTGTATGTAGGTATATACATGTGTGTTTATGTGTGTGTATGTAGGTATATACATGTGTGTTTATGTATGTGTATGTAGGTATATACATGTGTGTTTATGTGTGTGTATGTAGGTATATACATGTGTGTTTATGTATGTGTATGTAGGTATATACATATGTGTTTATGTGTGTGTATGTAGGTATATACATGTGTGTTTATGTATGTGTATGTAGGTATATTCATGTGTGTTTATGTGTATGTATGTAGGTATATACATGTGTGTTTATGTATGTGTATGTAGGTATATACATGTGTGTTTATGTATGTGTATGTAGGTATATACATGTGTGTTTATGTATGTGTATGTAGGTATATACATGTGTGTTTATGTATGTATGTAGGTATATACATGTGTGTTTATGTATGTATGTAGGTATATACATGTGTGTTTATGTATGTATGTAGGTATATACATTTGTGTTTATGTATGTGTATGTAGGTATATACATGTGTGTTTATGTATGTATGTAGGTATATACATGTGTGTTTATGTATGTATGTAGGTATATACATGTGTGTTTATGTATGTATGTAGGTGTATACATGTGTGTTTATGTGTGTGTATGTAGGTATATACATGTGTGTTTATGTATGTATGCAGGTATATACATGTGTGTTTATGTATGTATGTAGGTATATACATATGTGTTTATGTATGTATGTAGGTATATACATATGTGTTTATGTATGTATGTAGGTATATACATATGTGTTTATGTATGTATGTAGGTATATACATGTGTGTTTATGTATGTATGCAGGTATATACATGTGTGTTTATGTATGTATGTAGGTATATACATGTGTGTTTATGTATGTATGTAGGTATATACATGTGTGTTTATGTATGTATGTAGGTATATACATGTGTGTTTATGTATGTGTATGTAGGTATATACATATGTGTTTATGTATGTATGTAGGTATATACATATGTGTTTATGTATGTGTATGTAGGTATATACATGTGTGTTTATGTATGTGTATGTAGGTATATACATATGTGTTTATGTATGTATGTAGGTATATACATATGTGTTTATGTATGTGTATGTAGGTATATACATATGTGTTTATGTATGTGTATGTAGGTATATACATATGTGTTTATGTATGTGTATGTAGGTATATACATATGTGTTTATGTATGTGTATGTAGGTATATACATATGTGTTTATGTATGTATGTAGGTATATACATGTGTGTTTATGTATGTGTATGTAGGTATATACATGTGTGTTTATGTATGTGTATGTAGGTATATACATATGTGTTTATGTATGTATGTAGGTATATACATGTGTGTTTATGTATGTATGTAGGTATATACATATGTGTTTATGTATGTGTATGTAGGTATATACATATGTGTTTATGTATGTGTATGTAGGTATATACATGTGTGTTTATGTATGTGTATGTAGGTATATACATGTGTGTTTATGTATGTGTATGTAGGTATATACATATGTGTTTATGTATGTGTATGTAGGTATATACATGTGTGTTTATGTATGTGTATGTAGGTATATACATATGTGTTTATGTATGTGTATGTAGGTATATACATGTGTGTTTATGTATGTGTATGTAGGTATATACATATGTGTTTATGTATGTGTATGCAGGTATATACATGTGTGTTTATGTATGTGTATGCAGGTATATACATATGTGTTTATGTATGTATGTAGGTATATACATGTGTGTTTATGTATGTGTATGTAGGTATATACATATGTGTTTATGTATGTGTATGTAGGTATATACATGTGTGTTTATGTATGTATGTAGGTGTATATACATATGTGTTTATGTATGTATGTAGGTATATACATGTGTGTTTATGTATGTGTATGTAGGTATATACATGTGTGTTTATGTATGTATGTAGGTATATATATATGTGTTTATGTATGTATGTAGGTATATACATGTGTGTTTATGTATGTATGTAGGTATATACATATGTGTTTATGTATGTGTATGCAGGTATATACATGTGTGTTTATGTATGTGTATGCAGGTATATACATATGTGTTTATGTATGTATGTAGGTGTATATACATATGTGTTTATGTATGTGTATGTAGGTATATACATGTGTGTTTATGTATGTATGTAGGTGTATATACATATGTGTTTATGTATGTATGTAGGTATAAACATGTGTGTTTATGTATGTGTATGTAGGTATATAGATGTGTGTTTATGTATATGTATGTAGGTATATATATGTGTGTTTATGTATGTATGTAGGTATATATATGTGTGTTTATGTATGTATGTAGGTATATATATATATGTGTTTATGTATATGTATGTAGGTATATACATGTGTGTTTATGTATGTATGTAGGTATATATATGTGTGTTTATGTATATGTATGTAGGTATATATATATGTGTTTATGTATGTGTATGTAGGTATATACATGTGTGTTTATGTATATGTATGTAGGTATATACATGTGTGTTTATGTATGTATGTAGGTATATATATATGTGTTTATGTATGTATGTAGGTATATACATATGTGTTTATGTATGTATGTAGGTATTAACATATGTGTTTATGTATGTATGTAGGTATATACATATGTGTTTATGTATGTATGTAGGTATATACATGTGTGTTTATGTATGTATGTAGGTATATACATATGTGTTTATGTATGTATGTAGGTGTATATACATATGTGTTTATGTATGTATGTAGGTGTATACATGTGTGTTTATGTATGTATGTAGGTATATACATATGTGTTTATGTATGTATGTAGGTGTATATACATATGTGTTTATGTATGTATGTAGGTATATACATGTGTGTTTATGTATGTATGTAGGTATATACATATGTGTTTATGTATGTATGTAGGTATATACATATGTGTTTATGTATGTATGTAGGTGTATATACATATGTGTTTATGTATGTATGTAGGTATATACATATGTGTTTATGTATGTATGTAGGTATATACATATGTGTTTATGTATGTATGTAGGTATATACATATGTGTTTATGTATGTATGTAGGTATATACATGTGTGTTTATGTATGTATGTAGGTATATACATATGTGTTTATGTATGTGTATGCAGGTATATACATGTGTGTTTATGTATGTGTATGCAGGTATATACATATGTGTTTATGTATGTATGTAGGTGTATATACATATGTGTTTATGTATGTGTATGTAGGTATATACATGTGTGTTTATGTATGTATGTAGGTGTATATACATATGTGTTTATGTATGTATGTAGGTATATATATATGTGTTTATGTATGTATGTAGGTATATACATGTGTGTTTATGTATGTATGTAGGTATATACATGTGTGTTTATGTATGTATGTAGGTATATATATGTGTGTTTATGTATGTATGTAGGTATATATATGTGTGTTTATGTATGTAGGTGTATATACATATGTGTTTATGTATGTATGTAGGGTATATATATAGCTGTGTTTATGTATGTATGTAGTATATACATGTGGTTATGTATGTATGTAGGTAATATATCTATGTGTTTATGTATGTATGTAGGTATAGATATATATGTGTTTATGTATGTATGTAGGTTATATATATGTGTGTTATGTATGTATGTAGGTATATACATGTGTTGTTTATGTATGTATGTAGGTATATATATGTGTGTTTATGTAGTATGTATGTAGGTTATATATGTGTGTTATGTAATGTATGTAGGTATATATAGTGTGTTTATGTATATGTATGTAGGATAGATAGATGTGTTAGGTATGTATGTATATATATAGTGTTTATGTATGTATGTAGGTATATACATGTGTGTTTATGTATGTATGTAGGTATATATATGTGTGTTTATGTATGTATGTAGGTATATATATATGTGTTTATGTATGTATGTAGGTATATATATATGTGTTTATGTATGTATGTAGGTATATATATATGTGTTTATGTATATGTATGTAGGTGTATATATATGTGTTTATGTATGTGTATGTAGGTATATATATATATGTTTATGTATGTGTATGTAGGTATATATATATGTGTTTATGTATGTGTATGTAGGTGTATATATATGTGTTTATGTATGTGTATGTAGGTGTATATATATGTGTTTATGTATGTGTATGTAGGTGTATATATATGTGTTTATGTATGTGTATGTAGGTGTATATATATGTGTTTGTGTATGTGTATGTAGGTATATATATATGTGTTTATGTATGTGTATGTAGGTGTATATATATGTGTTTATGTATGTGTATGTAGGTGTATATATATGTGTTTATGTATGTGTATGTAGGTATATATATATGTGTTTATGTATGTGTATGTAGGTGTATATATATGTGTTTATGTATGTATGTAGGTGTATATACATGTGTGTTTATGTAGGTATGTAGGTGTAATATAGATGTGTTTATGTATGTGTATGTACGGTAGTTACTGTGTGTTTGTTGTTTATGTAGGTGTATATAATCTAGGGTTTATATATGTGTATGCAGGTATATATACTTAGGGTGTTTATGTATATAGTAGATGTATATACATGTGGTGTTTATGTATGTATGTAGGTATAGATAGATGTGTTGTAGGTATGTATGTAGGGTATATACATATGTGGTTATGTATTTATGTAGGTATATATATAGTGTGTTTTGATGTATGTATGTAGGTATATACATGTTGTGTTTATAATTATGTTAGTATGACAGATGTGCTTATGTAATGTGTATGTAGATGTATATATATGTGTGTTATGTATAGGATGGAGTATATATATGGTGTTTATGTATATGTATGTAGGAGATATACTATGGTGTTGTAGTATGTGTATGGAGGTATAGACATATGTGTTTGTATGTATGTTGTATGAGTGTATACCTGGTGTTTATGGATGTAATGAGGTGTAGACATTGTGCTTTAGGGATGTATGTAGGTATATAAGATGTGTTTAGGTATGTAGGGAGGTATATACAGATGTGTTTATGTGATGTATGTAGGTATATATCGGGGTTGTAGGTATATTGTAGGGATATATATAATGGTGTTTTATGTATGTATGTAGGTATATACAAATGGGTTTATGTATGGTGATGTAGGTATATACATGAGTGTTTAGGTATGTATGTAGGTATATATAGATGTGTTTATGTAGGAATGTAGGTATATACATAGGTGTTTATGTATGTGTATGTAGGTAATACATATGTAGTTTTGTCCTGTGTATATGTAGGTATATACTAGGTATTAGGTATGTATGGTAGGTTAGATAGGTGTTTATGTAAGATTTATGTAGATAATAGGTGGTTTATGTGATGTGATGTACGGTATATATATAGTGTTTATATATGTAGGTAGGTATATACAGTTATGTTTATGTATGTGTAAGCAGGTATATACATATGCGGTTGTATGTATGTATGTAGGTAGATACATATGTGTTTATTGATGTGTATGTAGGTAATACATATGTGTTTATGTATGTGTATAGTAGAGTATCTACAGATGTGTTTATGTATGTGTAGGTAGGTATACACATATGTGTTTATGTGTGTGTAGTAGGTTATATGGATGTGTTTATGGGAGTATGTAGGTAGATACATATGGCTTAAGTATGTGTATGTAGGTATATCCATATGTGTTAAGGTATGTATGTAGTACAAACATAGGTGTTTATGTATGTGTTGTAGGTATTACATATGTGTTTTATGTAGATGTATGTAGGTATAGACTATGTGTTTATGTAATGTGTATGCAAGGTTAACATATGTGTTTATGTATGTGTAATGTAGGTATATACATAGATGTTTTGATGTGTGTAGTAGGTAATATACATATTGTATGTATGTGGAGGGTAGGTATATACATTGTGTTTATGTAGGTGTAGGCAGGTATATAACAAAGGCGTTGATGTATTGTATGTAGGTATATACAATGTGTTTATGTATGTGTATGTGTATAAGAACTGTGTGTTTATGTATGATAGTATGTAGGTATAATACATATGTGTTTATGGATGTAGGTAAGAGATAGTACATATGTGTTTTATGTATGTATGTAGGTATATACATGTGTGTTTATGGATTAGGTAGGTAGATACAGTTGTGGTTACGTATGTGTATGTAGGTATATCATGTGTGTTTTGTATGTGTATGTAGTAAATACATTTGTATTGATGTAGTATGTAGGTATATTAAAACATTGGTGTTTTATGTATGTATGTAGGTATATACATGTGGGGTTATGTAGGCTATGGAGGTACACACATTGTTTTAGGTAGATGTATGTAGGGATATACATGATGTGTGATGAATGTATGTATGTAGGTATATACCAACAGATGATGTGACATGTGATTTGTGTTTCTTGTATGTGTATGTAGGTATAAATACCAGGTGTGGTGGATATTTATGGTATGTGTAATGTAGGTATATACATGTGTGTTTCTGTATGTATGTAGGATATAGATGGGTGTTTATTATGTGTAGGTAGTATGAGACATATGTCTTTTAGGTAGGTCGTAGGTAGATACAGTGTGTTTATGTATGTTGTAGTATATACATAGGTGTTTTGTAGGTAGTAGCGATATACATATGTGTTGATGTATTGAGGTAGGGGATATACAGGTTGTTGATGTATGTAGGCAGGTATATACAAATGTGTTTTATGGAGTATGTAGGTATATCATAAGTTCTATTATGTATGCAGGTTAGTGCATATGTGTGTATGTATATAATAGTAGGTATAGACATAGTGTTTATGTAGGTGTATGTAGGTATTACATATGTGTTTTATGTATGTGTATGGAGGTATATACATGTGTGTTTATGTATTTATGTAGGTATAACACATGTGTTTGATGTACTATGCTATGTAGGTATATACATGTGTGTTTACTGTATGTGTATGTAGTATATACATATGTGTTTATGTATGGGTATGCAGGTAGTCAGTGTGGTTATGTATGTGTATGCAGGTATATACATATGTGTTTATGTAGGTATGTAGCTATATACTGTGTGTTATGTAGGGATGTAGGTATACACATGTGTGGTGGTATGGATGTAGTTAGGGATATACATATGGTGTTTATGTATGTATAGCAGTATATACAATAAGTGTTTAGTATGTTATGCAGGTATATAATATGCTGTTTTATGTAGGTATGCCGTATAGCATGTGGGTTATGTATGGATGTATGTAGTATATAACATATGTTTTATGGGATGTGTAGTAGGTATAGACAGATGTGGTTAGTATGTTATGTAGGTAGATACATATGGGTTAGTATGTGTATGTAGGGTATCATGGGTGTTTGATGTTGTATGTAGGTATATACATTGTGTTTATGTATGTGTAAGGTAGGTAGATACAATGTGTGTTTAGGTATGTGTAGTAGGTATATACATATGGGTTTAGGTATGTGTTGCAAGGTATATACATGTGTGTTTATGTATGTGTATGCAGGTATATACATATGTGTGTATGTATGTATTAGGTAAATACATGTGTGTTTATGTATTAGGTATATAGCATGTGTGGGTACTGTATGGGATTGTAGTTGTATATACACAGGTTTTATGTAGTATGTAGGTAAATAATTATGTCTAGGTATGTGTATGAGGTATATACATGTTGTGAAGGGATGGGGATATAGGTATATACATGTGTTTTAGGTAGGTGTAGGTAGGTATAGACACTGTGTGTTATATGTGTGGGTATTGTAGGTAGATACATGTGTGTTTATGTATGTGTACTGTAGGTCATATACATGTGTTTTAGGTAGTGGATGTAGGGATATACATGTGTGTTTATGTATGGTGGATGTAGGTATAATACATGGTGTCGTATGTATGTATCTGTAAGATATACTGTGTGTGGTATGGATGTGGATGTAGTATATACATGTGTGTTTATGATGTGTATGAGGTAGATACATATGTGGTTATGTATGGTTGGTATTGTTAGGTCAGACCGGTGTTTATGTATGTGTAGGTAGGTATATACATAGGTTTTTTATGTATGTGTAAGGAGGTATAACATGGGTGGTTATGTATGTCTTAGGGGGGTAAATACGATATGTGTTTATGTATTGTATGTAGGTATATACAATGTGTGTTTATGTATAGTGTAGTAGGTATATCATATGTGTTTAGTATGTGTATGCAGGTAGATACAGGTGTGTTTATTATGGTGTATGCGGTATTGACAATGTGTTTAGGTAGGTGAAGTAGGTAGAGGACATTGTGTTTTGTATGGTATGCAGGGATATACATTTGTGTTTAGGTAGGTATGGAGGTAATAGACTGGTGTGTTGATGTATATATGTAGGTATATACATGTGTGTTTATTATGTAATGTAGGTATATACCTGTGTGTTTAGTATGGATGTAGGTATATCAGTGTGTTTAGTAGGTATGGAGGTGTAGATACATATGAGTGATGAGGTATGTAGGTATATAGTATGGGTGTTTAGGTATGTGTATGAGGTATATACATGTGTGTTTATGTATGGTTTTGTATGCAGGTATATACAGGTGTGTTTATGTATGTGTATGTAGGTATAGTACAGGTGCTGTTTGTGTTTATGTATGTGTAATGTAGGTATAGACTGGTGTTTATCTATGTGTATGTAGGGGGGGTATTACATGTGGGGTTATGTATGTAGAGTAGGTGTATATACCAGGTGTGTTTTTAGTAGGTATGTAGGTGTATAACATGTGTGTTATGTATGTGTAGGTAGGTATATACATGTGTGTTTATGTATGTGTATGTAGGTATATACATGTGTGTTATGTATGTATGTAGGTATATACATATGTGTTTATGTATGTGTATGTAGGTATATACATGTGTGTTTATGTATGTATGTAGGTATATACATGGTGTGTATGTATGTGGAGGTAGGTGAAATACAATGTGTGGTTATGTAGTATGTAGATATATACAGGTGGTTTATGTTATGTATGTGGTATAGTCATGGATGTTTAGGTAGTTATGTAGATGTACTATCATGTGTGTTTTATGTATGTATTTAGGTGTATTATACATGTGTGTTTATGTATGTGTATGTAGGTATATACATGTGTGGTTATGTATGTATGTAGTATATACATGTGTATTTGCTGTATGTTATGTAGGTGAGATACATGTGTGTTTATGTATGGTGCTAGGTATATACATGGGTGTTTTATGTATGTGTATGTAGGTATATACATGTGGTTTATGTATGTGTATTAGGTATATATCATGTGTGTTTATGTATGTGTATGTAGGTATATAGATGTGTGTTTATGTATGTGTATGTAGGTATATACATGTGTGTTTATGTTGTGTATGTAGGTATATACATGTGTGTATGTAGGTATATACATGTGTGTTTATGTATGTATGTAGGTATATACATGTGTGTTTATGTATGTATGTAGGTGTATATACATGTGTGTTTATGTATGTATGTAGGTGTATATACATGTGTGTTTATGTATGTGTATGTAGGTATATACATGTGTGTTTATGTATGTATGTAGGTGTATATACATGTGTGTTTATGTATGTGTATGTAGGTATATACATGTGTGTTTATGTATGTGTATGTAGGTATATAGATGTGTGTTTATGTATGTGTATGTAGGTATATACATGTGTGTTTATGTATGTGTATGTAGGTATATACATATGTGTTTATGTATGTATGTAGGTATATACATGTGTGTTTATGTATGTATGTAGGTATATACATATGTGTTTATGTATGTAGGTATATACATATGTGTTTATGTATGTGTATGTAGGTATATACATATGTGTTTATGTATGTATGTAGGTATATACATGTGTGTTTATGTATGTATGTAGGTATATACATGTGTGTTTATGTATGTGTATGCAGGTATATACATATGTGTTTATGTATGTGTATGTAGGTATATACATGTGTGTTTATGTATGTGTATGTAGGTATATACATATGTGTTTATGTATGTGTATGCAGGTATATACATGTGTGTTTATGTATGTGTATGTAGGTATATACATATGTGTTTATGTATGTGTATGTAGGTATATACATGTGTGTTTATGTATGTGTATGTAGGTATATACATGTGTGTTTATGTATGTATGTAGGTATATACATATGTGTTTATGTATGTATGTAGGTATATACATGTGTGTTTATGTATGTGTATGCAGGTATATACATATGTGTTTATGTATGTATGCAGGTATATACATATGTGTTTATGTATGTGTATGCAGGTATATACATGTGTGTTTATGTATGTGTATGTAGGTATATACATATGTGTTTATGTATGTATGTAGGTATATACATATGTGTTTATGTATGTATGTAGGTATATACATGTGTGTTTATGTATGTGTATGCAGGTATATACATATGTGTTTATGTATGTGTATGTAGGTATATACATGTGTGTTTATGTATGTGTATGCAGGTATATACATATGTGTTTATGTATGTATGCAGGTATATACATATGTGTTTATGTATGTGTATGCAGGTATATACATATGTGTTTATGTATGTGTATGTAGGTATATACATGTGTGTTTATGTATGTGTATGTAGGTATATACATGTGTGTTTATGTATGTGTATGTAGGTATATACATATGTGTTTATGTATGTGTATGTAGGTATATACATATGTGTTTATGTATGTGTATGCAGGTATATAGATGTGTGTTTATATGTGTGTATGTAGGTATCTTCTTCTGCGTTCATCCGGAGTTTTTTTTTTCCGGATGTGATTGCGTTGTGCCTGTTTACAGCAGAGCTGCGTTCTTGCGCCGTTAAGCCGACACATCCGACTTCTGCGGGCATTTGTTGACTGGGTTAACCTTCCCGGGGGTATGTAGGTATATACATGTGTGTGTGTAGGTATATACATATGTGTTTATGCGTGTGTATGTGTATATGTAGGTATATACATGTGTGTTTATGTATGTATGTAGGTATATACATGTGTGTTTATGTGTGTGTGTGTAGGTATATACATATGTGTATATGTGTGTATGTAGGTATATACATGTGTGTTTATGCGTGTGTATGTGTATATGTAGGTATATACATATGTGTGTATGTGTATATGTAGGTATATACATATGTGTATATGTGTGTATGTAGGTATATACATGTGTGTTTATGCGTGTGTATGTGTATATGTAGGTATATACATATGTGTTTGTGTATGTAGGTATATACATATGTGTTTATGTATGTATGTAGGTATATACATGTTTATTTATGCGTGTGTATGTGTATATGTAGGTATATACATGTGTGTTTATGCGTGTGTATGTGTATATGTAGGTATATACATGTGTGGTTATGCGTGTGTATGTGTATATGTAGGTATATACATGTGTGTATATGCCTGTGTGTGTGTAAGTGTATGCCATGGACCAAGGTCAGGTCATGGGCCACTAGGTACAGACAACCTACAGCTTCAGGCAGCCCACCGTGAAGATGAGAAGGTTGAGATCCATGCCTTGTATGAAGATGGTACAGACAACCTACAGCTTCAGGCAGCCCACCAGTGAAGATGAGAAGGTTGAGATCCATGCCTTGTATGAAGATGGTACAGACAACCTACAGCTTCAGGCAGCCCACCGTGAAGATGAGAAGGTTGAGATCCATGCCTTGTATGAAGATGGTACAGACAACCTACAGCTTCAGGCAGCCCACCATGAAGATGAGAAGGTTGAGATCCATGCCTTGTATGAAGATGGTACAGACAACCTACAGCTTCAGGCAGCCCACCGTGAAGATGAGAAGGTTGAGATCCATGCCTTGTATGAAGATGGTACAGACAACCTACAGCTTCAGGCAGCCCACCGTGAAGATGAGAAGGTTGAGATCCATGCCTTGTATGAAGATAGCGAGGCGAGTTGCTGAGCAGGAGGCAGCGTCTCCAGCAGGCAATCAGTTGGGCATAGCCACCGTCGAGTTGAGACGTGGTTTCTTAGCTCCGTAGCACGGCCACACATAGCCACCGTCGAGTTGAGGCGTGGTTTCTTAGCTCCGTAGCACGGCCACACATAGCCACCGTCGAGTTGAGACGTGGTTTCTTAGCTCCATAGCACAGGCCACACATAGCCACCGTCGAGTTGAGACGTGGTTTCTTAGCTCCGTAGCACGGCCACACATAGCCACCGTCGAGTTGAGACGTGGTTTCTTAGCTCCGTAGCACGGCCACAAAATGTGCCGCTACATCTGTGGTTAGGTTGTGTAGTTATTGTTGTGAAGTTATTGTTGTGAAGCTATTGTTGACTCCAGGTATTGTATGTGGCCTAAATAATAGTACGTGTTGTTAAACACCTTTAGCCAAAAAGGAAGATGTAAATCCGAACTGTGTTTTCTTGGTTGATTAAGTTGCGTTGAGTTGGCTTAAAGAATTATCTGTTGTCAATTCTACAGTACCGGCGCTCATAGAACATTCTTGCTGCACCAAAGAAATACATATGTGTACGAGCGGCGCAATTAGAGCCACAAGCCTATATAACAGAGAGCCAGCACCTAGTGTGATTGAAATACATATGTGTACGAGCGCCGCAATTAGAGCCACAAGCCTATATAACAGAGAGCCAGTACCTAGTGTGATTGAACCAACGAGCTGTGAAACCCATGCTGGTAAGCACAGTATACATATGTGTTTTTTTTTGGGGGGGGGGGGGGAAACTGTGTGGTCTCGAGGTAT
This sequence comes from Cepaea nemoralis, assembly GCA_014155875.1. Lineage (NCBI taxonomy): Eukaryota > Metazoa > Mollusca > Gastropoda > Stylommatophora > Helicidae > Cepaea > Cepaea nemoralis. The sequence continues at coordinate 100,805 of JACEFZ010017696.1, forward strand.
GGTGTCCGCCTCGAGTGCTGGTGTAGAATGGAACACTTATGGGTTACACCTGTGTGCCGTGATGTTGATCCGTCGACTAAACTAAACATAACATACATATGTGTATGCGTGTATGTGTGTGTATGTGTTCCTGTCTGTTTATAACAGGGTAATCTGTATTGTTTATGTTCACAACATTCATTTGACAATGTTTTTTTTTCCTACGTGAAAGTAGCATACACAATAGATAATTGATGTATGAAAGATGAGTGATTGATAGGGCTGAATGTAAGACGGGTCTGCATGCCCAATTTGTGACCCTTTGAAAATAAAGTGTGTTCATTCACTCGTTTGTTCATTCTCTCTCTCTCTCTCTCTCTCTCTCTCTCTCTCTCTCTCTCTCTCTCTCTCTCTCTCTCTCTCTTACACACACTCACACACACACATAAACACAGGCGATAAAGGGTTAATCTCTACCCAACAAACAGTTATGTCTAAATTCAAGCTAAAATGTGAACTCTTGGTTTTTCTATACTGAAACAACATTGAGAAACTAATGTATTATCTATTCTATACTATACTCAAGCAACGAAAGCAATGACCGACTCCAGAACGTAAACTTGCCAAGAAATTACAAACGGCCGAAAACATCTGGGGTTGAATGTAACGTCCTGTAAAGGATATGCAACTAGTACCTAGCTAACAAGAAGCAATAAAAAAGTATGGGATCTATCTATACCCAAACTATGATGAGAATTTCAGGAGTGTATTTCTGGCATTCTCATGTCATCATCCATCATGGCTCTGTAATGTGCTTTAATTACTATTGCTTCTCCTTACACCTCGGGTTTTCAATTCCTAGCATCATTCTAAACATTCATCAGCGTGTAGCAGGAACTTTGCAGAACTTCTCTCTCATCACTGCCCGCGGAACATTCGCTCGATCTCTAGATATGTCTACTGCCTCAGGCATCGTCACGCCCACCGTGTCTGCACTATCCGGTGTCCGTTTTCATGTTGGTTGACCCCTGCCTCGTCTTCCATGAACCCTGTCTGTCATCACTGTTCTTTCCAAGCCATTGTGATGTATACAGTAGCCAAAATATTTAGTTTCCAGTTTTCTTCCATGATCAGATCTTGTAGAATATTGGTAATGTTCTTCTTCGTGGTTCACGATATTCTAAAAATGTTTCTGTAATATTTGATCTCAAGTGACCCATGACTCCTTCCATAGTTCTAATCTGTACTTTCTGTTAAACTGTTGCCCTTTATATAATGTAATATGTATGAGCTGGCTCCCTGGCCGAGGGATTCGCAGCTTTCTCCGTTCAACCCGAATACTCTCGTGGTTGACGTGAGCGCACGAGAATTAGAAGTGGTTCGAGTCGCACCAGTGACTTATGAGAGTATGAAGCCGGTCGCTCAGAAAGTCGTGGCGTACTGATGAGCGTAATCTAGCCTAGGAATCAACATATAGCTGAAAGATGCTGGTGTTGACCGCAATATCCTGAAACAGGATGGAAACGCGGGGGGGGGGGGGGGGGGGGGGGGGGGGGGGGGAGGGGAGGGGGGGGGGAGGGGGGGGGGAAGGGGGGGGGGGGGGGGGAGGGGAGGGGGGGGGGGGGGGGGGGGGGGGGGGAGGGGGGGGGGGGGGGGGGGGGGGGGAGGGGGGGGGGGGGGGGGGGGGGGGGGGGGGGGGGGGGGGGGGGGGGGGGGGGGGGGGGGGGGGGGGGGGGGGGGGGGGGGGGGCGGGGGGGGGAAGTTATAAATATGGAAGGAGGCAGATATGTTGCCTCAAGAGGCCTAATTGTTGGAACTGTCACGATTTTAGAACCCCTTTTGGCGCCCGCACGGTGCTCTCTGCACCCCCCCCCCCCCCCCCCCCCCCCCCAAGTAGAACTGATGAGGAAGTCAATGAGAGCTGCATTAAGTGATTGCAGAAATTACAACAAATACTCCAAAGCACACAAGAGGAACTGGAGAACTCGGACACAGATTTAAAAAGGAAGAGTTCAAGCTCAGTAAATCAGAAACACACAAAGCTCAATGGGACACTGTTATGAATGAGTTGGGAGGTGTGAACTGAAAAAGACAGTTCAATTCATACAAGAGACAGCATTGCAGTTATAGACATATTTCAAGCGAACGAAAGAAGAAGTTGGGAGGTCATAAGACATTAGATAGATTATGGAAACTACACACACGCACGCACGCACGCACGCACACTGACATTAGTAAAATAAAACCGTATACCAGAATGAGAACAGTATGTGGGTAACGTCTTGCCCGTGGGAAGCCCTCCTGGGGAGATGTATCAACACAGGCACATCACAATGATGAAGTCAACAGGGATGCAGTTAGCATCTAGCAGGTTGTATTCATCACAGATGACAGCCATGATGATATACACGTAAAAGATAAACAATATAAAGTAAAAAGCACAGGGCATGGCGGGGTCAGGTACGCCTGTATGAAAGATATGAGTGATGGAAATTTCGAGGAGATGACTATTTGTGTCAACCTGAGCATTAGGACAGCATCAGTGCACAGCTGTTCACACAATTTGAATTGAGCTTTATTTTCAAAGGTTTACAAATTGGGCACTTAGGCCCGTCTTGCATTGGGCTCTTCCAATCACTCATCTTTCGTTCATCAACAGTGCATGACACATTCACATAGGAAAAAAAAACCAAAAAAAAAAATTGTCAAACGAATGTTGTAAGCACAAACAATGCATATTAACATGTTATGTGACACATCCCCCCTCCCACACACACATCTCGCATCAATCCACAAACACGACCCTCATTCACTCACACATCACCCACCCATCCCCACATATTACCCACACAAACCCCACCCACCGCACATCCCCCACGCATCACACCCCAACCCACAACACATCCCTCCACCCATTCACACATGCACCCACCCACACACACTTCCCAACCCACTCACACATACCCCAACCCATATACACTCACCTATACATACATGCTCCACCTACCCACACATCCTACACCAACCCACACACATCCCTCTCCCACTAACACACATCCCTCTCTCACTCATACATTACCTACCCATACATGGGCACTCGTAGTGTATAACGTGGTTAGCACCGACCTTTTTGAGGTGGAATCGATATGCCACCTCAAGGGCGAAACTCTTTCCCGCAAAAAGGTAGGGCGTTGGTCAAGTGACTCATCAGAGGTGACGTGTTTAGTGACTCATCAGAGGTGGCGTGCGTGGCTCAAAGTATTATAGTGTACGACATAAAAATACAACAGTAAAACATGCAATAAAGAAACAAACTACTCGAAAAAAAAAAAAAAGTAAGGTATATAATAAGTTTTAATAAAACATATATAGAAAAGAAGAAGAAAAAAAAAAAGAAGAAAAAAAAACATAGTAAGTGACCGCTTATAGTTAAGGGTGTGTGATGACGTGGTCAAGCAGTGGTCAAGCAGTGGTCAAGTGGTGGTCAAGTGAGGAAAATTTTAGTGGAAAGTAGTTGTAATGATATGGTGATGATCAAGAGGTGGTCAAGTGGTGGTCAGGGTGTGGTCAAGTGGTGGTCAAGATGTGGTCAAGTGGACGAGTGACCACTTAAATTGTCGGGGAAAGTAGGTGTAGTGATATGGTGATGATTAAAGGGTGGTAAATTAGTGGTCAAGCAGTGGTCAAGCAGTGGTCAAGTGAGGAAAATTTTAGTGGAAAGTAGTTGTAATGATATGGTGATGATTAAAGGGTGGTAAATTAGTGGTCAAGCAGTGGTCAAGCAGTGGTCAAGTGGTCGAGTGACCACTTAAATTGTCGGGGAAAGTAGTTGTAATGATATGGTGATGATTAAAGGGTGGTAAATTAGTGGTCAAGAGGTGGTCAAGCGGTGGTCAAGGGGTGGTCAAGTGGTTAAATGACCCCTTAAATTGTTGGGGAGAGTACGTGTAGTGACACGGTGATGATCAAGAGATGGTCAAGTAGTGGTCAAGTGGTGGTCAAGCGGTGGTCAAGTGGTCAAATAACCCTAAAGTTGTAGAGGAGAGTGTGTCTTGTGATGCAGTGATGATCAAAAGGTGGTCAAGTAGTGGTCAAGTAGTGGTCAAGGGGTGGTCAAGTGGTCAAGTTACCCCTTAAATTGATGGGGAGAGTAAGTGTAGTGACACGATGATGATCAAGATGTGGTCAAGTAGTGGTCAAGTGGTGGTCAAGTGGTGGTCAAGTGGTCGAGTGACCACATAAATGGGCTGGGAAAGTAGGTGTAGTGACATGGTGATGATCAAGAGGTGGTCAAGTTGTTAGATCTAGAGGTTGGGGTGTCTCAGTCATGAAGTATCAAACTGTCTGCTGTGGGAAGGATGGCGCTGATCAGGGCGAGTAGGTTCTAATACGTTTATCGCTATTGTCTACAATTGGCGTGGTTGTATAGTAATAATAGTAGAGTTGTTTCGTAGTAATATTAGTCATCATCATCAAGGGTCATGTTAGGTGGTATTTGTAATGATAGTAGTAGTAGTAGTAGTAGTAGTAGTAGTAGTAGTAGTAGTAGTAGTAGTAGTAGTAGTAGTAGTAGTAGTAGTAGTAGTAGTAGTAGTAGTAGTAGTAGTAGTAGTAGTAGTAGTAGTAGTAGTAGTAGTAGCAATACCAACAATAGTACTAATTATCATCATCATCACGTGTCTTACCAACGGACGTATTACCTACACATTGCGATCTCCAACACCATTGAACAAGTCCGGGGTTGACTCACACTACAGAAATCCCCAATTAACGGCATTACCTTCATGTAATGGTGGTACTCATAGTACCAATAGCACCAGTAGTAATAGTCACCAACATCAGCAAGAGACTTATCGCCTGACATTGGTCAGTATGGCACGCCATAAACTATGATCTCCAACACCATGGATACAAATAGTAATAATATTGGTAGTAGTAGTAGTAGTAGTAGTAGTAGTAGTAGTAGTAGTAGTAGTAGTAGTAGTAGTAGTAGTAGTAGTAGTAGTAGTAGTAGTAGTAGCGGCGGTGGTGGTGGTGGTGGTGATGGTGGTGGTGGTGGTAATAGTAGGAGTAGTAGAATAGCGAGGGTGCTTGTTGTTTCACTAAGTATTTGTATATCGTATGTAGTATAAAGATAGTTTGTGTTGTATGCCATGTAAGGTGTTACTGAAATATCTGTATTGTGAAGTTCTAAGAGGTGATGACGCCATAATCCACCACTCTATCATCTTATTGATAGTGTCTTCAGTGCCGCGAAAAAGGCTCATTGTGAGATATCGATCATTTCTCAAAGCGACAGCATCCGGGGTGCATGCCCATTACGAGCAAACAACGAGACGACACTTAAAAGGTAACTACAAGGCAAATGGTATCGAGTATAGTGTAACATACAAAACTTATGAGGTCATCGGTTGTCCATTCCATCACGGTCAACAAATAGGCGCTCACTAACTTCACAATATGCTCACTCAAATAAACATATAGGATAATAAGGCACCGACCCAAACAAGGAAAACGGACAAAAACAAGGGGGAAAAATGACATAAGCGTCAAAATATAACACATACAAAGACAGATACAACAGTGACTAAAAAAAATAATAAAAATGACACGACAAAATAACACACAAACACACACACACACACACACACACACACACACACACACACACACACACACACACACACACAATGAAAACTGAAATAACCAATGAAAAATCGCTGACACGAACACTAGAAGCTGACACAAACACTAAACAAGGCACCTAAAGAAAAGCTAAACTTTGTTAACCAAAATGTGAAAGTAGGAAAATGTGATACCCAAATCTAAAACAAATAGCAAGAGAGGAATAGCTAGTCCCAACTTATAAAAAGTAGGAAAATATGTCAACCAAATGGGGAAAAGTTAGGCCAAATACAAACATATATCTAACTCAAACTAATGAAAAGTAGGGAAACTTTGTTAACCAAAGGAGGGGAAAAACCTAGGTCAAGTAGGAAAATCTGTTACCCAAAAGTGAAAAATGTCGGCCAAATACAGAAATAGTTCGTCCACACGTATGCAAACTAGGAAAATTTGTTAGTCGAACAGGATAAAATATTGCCCAAGTAGGGAAATTTGAGAGCCATAAGTGAAAAAATATAAGCCAAAGAGAGGAATATCTCGTTCCAACTTATAAAAAGAAGGAAAATTCTCAACCAAATGAGAAAAAAGTTAGACCAAGTATAGTAACATCTCAACCAAACTTATGAAAAGTAGGAAACTTTGTTAACCAAAGGAGGGGAAAAACCTAGGTCAAGTAGGAAAATCTGTTAGCCAAAGGTAAAAAATGTCGGCCAAATACAGAAATACCTCGTCCGCACTTATTAAAATTAGGAAAAATTTGTTAGTCAAATAGTAAAAATATTGCCCAAGTAGGAAAATTTGATAGCCAAATGTAAAAAAATATCACCCAAAGAGAGGAATATCTCGGCCAGACTTATAAAAAGTAGGAGAACTATGTGCCAAATGGGAAAAAGTTAGGCCAAATACAGAAATATTTCAACCAAACATATAAAAAATAGGAAAATTGATAACCAAACGGGAAATATATTGACCAACTAGGGAAATGTGTTACTCAAAGAGGAAAAATAATGACCAAGTAACGAAATACATCGCTCAAACTTATGAAAACTACGAAACTTTGTTAGCCAAATGGAAGAAACCTTGGTCAAGTAGGAAAAATCTGTTAACCAAATGTGAAAAATGTCGGCCAAATGCAGAAATAGTTCGGCCACACGTATGCAAACAAGGAAAGGTTGTTAGCCAGATAGGAAAAGTATTAACCAAGTAAGAAAATGTGATAGCCAAAGGTGAAAAAATATCAGCCAAAGAGAGAAATATCTCATCCAAACTTATAAAAAGAAGGAAAATTCTCAACCAAATGAGAAAAAGTTAGACCAAATATAGTAACATCTCAACCAAACTTATGAAAACTAGGAAACTTTGTTAGCCAACGAGAATAAAAACCTAGGTCAAGTAGGAAAATCTGTTAGCCAAATGTAAAAAATGTCGGCCAAATACAGAAATACCTCGTCCGCACTTATTAAAATTAGGAAAAATTTGTTAGCCAAATAGTAAAAATATTGCCCAAGTAGGAAAATTTGATAGCCAAATGTAAAAAAAAATATCACCCAAAGAGAGGAATATCTCGGCCAGACTTATAAAAAGTAGGAGAACTATGTGCCAAATGGGAAAAAGTTAGGCCAAATACAGAAATATTTCAACCAAACATATAAAAAATAGGAAAATTGATAACCAAACGGGAAATATATTGACCAACTAGGGAAATGTGTTACTCAAAGAGGAAAAATAATGACCAAGTAACGAAATACATCGCTCAAACTTATGAAAACTACGAAACTTTGTTAGCCAAATGGAAGAAACCTTGGTCAAGTAGGAAAAATCTGTTAACCAAATGTGAAAAATGTCGGCCAAATGCAGAAATAGTTCGGCCACACGTATGCAAACAAGGAAAGGTTGTTAGCCAGATAGGAAAAGTATTAACCAAGTAAGAAAATGTGATAGCCAAAGGTGAAAAAATATCAGCCAAAGAGAGAAATATCTCATCCAAACTTATAAAAAGAAGGAAAATTCTCAACCAAATGAGAAAAAGTTAGACCAAATATAGTAACATCTCAACCAAACTTATAAAAACTAGGAAACTTTGTTAGCCAACGAGAATAAAAACCTAGGTCAAGTAGGAAAATCTGTTAGCCAAATGTAAAAAATGTCGGCCAAATACAGAAATACCTCGTCCGCACTTATTAAAATTAGGAAAAATTTGTTAGCCAAATAGTAAAAATATTGCCCAAGTAGGAAAATTTGATAGCCAAATGTAAAAAAATATCACCCAAAGAGAGGAATATCTCGGCCAGAGTTATAAAAAGTAGGAGAACTATTTGCCAAATGGGAAAAAGTTAGGCCAAATACAGAAATATCTCAGGAAAATTGATAACCAAACGGGAAATATATTGACCAACTAGGGACATGTGTTACTCAAAGAGGAAAAAATAATGACCAAGTAACGAAATACATCGCTCAAACTTATGAAAACTAGGAAACTTTGTTAACCAAAGTGAAAAAAACCTTGCTCAAGTAGGAAAATCTGTTAGCAAAATGTGAAAAACGTCGGACAAATGCAGAAATAGTTCGGTCACACATATGCAAACTAGGAAAAGTTGTTAGCCAGATAGGAAAAGTATTGGCCAAGTAGGAAAATTTGAAAGCCAAATGTGAAAAAATATCACCCAAAGAGAGAAATATCTCGTCCAGACTTATAAAAAGTTGGAAAATTCTCAACCAAATGAGAAAAAGTTAGACCAAATATAGAAACATCTTAACCACATTTATAAAAAACGAGGGGAAAATGTCGACCAAATACAGAAATAACTCAACCCAATTTATAAATATGGCAACCAAACTTATGAAACGTAGGCAAATGTGTTAACCAAAAGGGGAAAATATGGTACACGTAACGAAATATCTCATCCAAACTTATAAAAAGTAGGAAAATATGTCAACCAAACGAGAACAATGTCGGCCAAATACAGAAATTTCTCAACCAAACTCATGAAAAATAGGAACAACTTGTTACCCAAATAGGAAAAATATTGGTCAAGTAAAGAAATAGCGTGGTCAAATCTATAAAAACGTACCAACATTTGTTAACACAACTTGGCCACTTGTTCTGATAAACTTGCTCGCTGGCTCAAACAATTTTTCCACTTGCTATTACAATCGGTCGACCTATCCTATCAATTCACACATTTACCATAACAACTGTCCCTTTTCCCCAACAACGTGTCCACCGACTCTCTCATATTATCGACTCGCCCTATCAACTTACCCACTGACTCTAACAACTTCCCCACATGGGCTCACAAAATTTCCACTTGTTATTACAACTTGTCGGCAGCCTCGCCCAAATTACCACTTACTCTTACAAACTGTCCCAACTGCGCACACAAAGGTGTCTACTTGTGATTTCACGGCCTCCTCACCCCATAGATAAGTAGCCCTTATAAAATACAAATGTATCCCGCAAGTCATACAGAAGTGTCCCCCATATTGTCATTAAAAAAAAATATTTGTGTGTGCAGGTAAGTTCATGTCTTTGACAGTTCATATCTTGTAAATTCATTTCTTCAGCATAAGATTTGTGTAAGTTCACGCCCTCATCATAAATTTTGTTGTGTAAGTTCATGTCTTCGACAGTTCATGTTTTGCTAAGGCCTAGTTTTAGTGAAAATGCAGAAGTCTATTGGCTATAATTTCAACCTGGGTGGTCAATTACTAACACTGCCTGTGGACAGCTATTCTTACCCATGCACTAAAGTTGAGAAAATGAACTTCCGTTGAATGGAAGCTACCGCAGACTTGAATTATTAAACCCCTCTGGAAGAAGTAGCGGCAGCTTAACCAGGAAAAGATCGAATTAGTTATCCCCCCTTAGCCTGGAAATTATGAAAATATATGCGCCCACAAGCGATATTACTCATGACGTCATATAAACAAAATATAAAGTATAACAAATGAGGCAGCGCCACAATTGTTATCCTTTATATTTTGTTTATATGACGTCATGAGTAATATCGCTTGTGGGCGCATATATTTTCATAATTTCCAGGCTAAGGGGGGATAACTAATTCGATCTTTTCCTGGTTAAGCTGCCGCTACTTCTTCCAGAGGGGTTTAATAATTCAAGTCTGCGGTAGCTTCCATTCAACGGAAGTTCATTTTCTCAACTTTAGTGCATGGGTAAGAATAGCTGTCCACAGGCAGTGTTAGTAATTGACCACCCAGGTTGAAATTATAGCCAATAGACTTCTGCATTTTCACTAAAACTAGGCCTTAGCAAAACATGAACTGTCGAAGACATGAACTTACACAACAAAATTTATGATGAGGGCGTGAACTTACACAAATCTTATGCTGAAGAAATGAATTTACAAGATATGAACTGTCAAAGACATGAACTTACCTGCACACACAAATATTTTTTTTTAATGACAATATGGGGGACACTTCTGTATGACTTGCGGGATACATTTGTATTTTATAAGGGCTACTTATCTATGGGGTGAGGAGGCCGTGAAATCACAAGTAGACACCTTTGTGTGCGCAGTTGGGACAGTTTGTAAGAGTAAGTGGTAATTTGGGCGAGGCTGCCGACAAGTTGTAATAACAAGTGGAAATTTTGTGAGCCCATGTGGGGAAGTTGTTAGAGTCAGTGGGTAAGTTGATAGGGCGAGTCGATAATATGAGAGAGTCGGTGGACACGTTGTTGGGGAAAAGGGACAGTTGTTATGGTAAATGTGTGAATTGATAGGATAGGTCGACCGATTGTAATAGCAAGTGGAAAAATTGTTTGAGCCAGCGAGCAAGTTTATCAGAACAAGTGGCCAAGTTGTGTTAACAAATGTTGGTACGTTTTTATAGATTTGACCACGCTATTTCTTTACTTGACCAATATTTTTCCTATTTGGGTAACAAGTTGTTCCTATTTTTCATGAGTTTGGTTGAGAAATTTCTGTATTTGGCCGACATTGTTCTCGTTTGGTTGACATATTTTCCTACTTTTTATAAGTTTGGATGAGATATTTCGTTACGTGTACCATATTTTCCCCTTTTGGTTAACACATTTGCCTACGTTTCATAAGTTTGGTTGCCATATTTATAAATTGGGTTGAGTTATTTCTGTATTTGGTCGACATTTTCCCCTCGTTTTTTATAAATGTGGTTAAGATGTTTCTATATTTGGTCTAACTTTTTCTCATTTGGTTGAGAATTTTCCAACTTTTTATAAGTCTGGACGAGATATTTCTCTCTTTGGGTGATATTTTTTCACATTTGGCTTTCAAATTTTCCTACTTGGCCAATACTTTTCCTATCTGGCTAACAACTTTTCCTAGTTTGCATATGTGTGACCGAACTATTTCTGCATTTGTCCGACGTTTTTCACATTTTGCTAACAGATTTTCCTACTTGAGCAAGGTTTTTTTTCACTTTGGTTAACAAAGTTTCCTAGTTTTCATAAGTTTGAGCGATGTATTTCGTTACTTGGTCATTATTTTTTCCTCTTTGAGTAACACATGTCCCTAGTTGGTCAATATATTTCCCGTTTGGTTATCAATTTTCCTGAGATATTTCTGTATTTGGCCTAACTTTTTCCCATTTGGCAAATAGTTCTCCTACTTTTTATAACTCTGGCCGAGATATTCCTCTCTTTGGGTGATATTTTTTTACATTTGGCTATCAAATTTTCCTACTTGGGCAATATTTTTACTATTTGGCTAACAAATTTTTCCTAATTTTAATAAGTGCGGACGAGGTATTTCTGTATTTGGCCGACATTTTTTACATTTGGCTAACAGATTTTCCTACTTGACCTAGGTTTTTATTCTCGTTGGCTAACAAAGTTTCCTAGTTTTTATAAGTTTGGTTGAGATGTTACTATATTTGGTCTAACTTTTTCTCATTTGGTTGAGAATTTTCCTTCTTTTTATAAGTTTGGATGAGATATTTCTCTCTTTGGCTGATATTTTTTCACCTTTGGCTATCACATTTTCTTACTTGGTTAATACTTTTCCTATCTGGCTAACAACCTTTCCTTGTTTGCATACGTGTGGCCGAACTATTTCTGCATTTGGCCGACATTTTTCACATTTGGTTAACAGATTTTTCCTACTTGACCAAGGTTTCTTCCATTTGGCTAACAAAGTTTCGTAGTTTTCATAAGTTTGAGCGATGTATTTCGTTACTTGGTCATTATTTTTCCTCTTTGAGTAACACATTTCCCTAGTTGGTCAATATATTTCCCGTTTGGTTATCAATTTTCCTATTTTTTATATGTTTGGTTGAAATATTTCTGTATTTGGCCTAACTTTTTCCCATTTGGCACATAGTTCTCCTACTTTTTATAAGTCTGGCCGAGATATTCCTCTCTTTGGGTGATATTTTTTTTTACATTTGGCTATCAAATTTTCCTACTTGGGCAATATTTTTACTATTTGGCTAACAAATTTTTCCTAATTTTAATAAGTGCGGACGAGGTATTTCTGTATTTGGCCGACATTTTTTACATTTGGCTAACAGATTTTCCTACTTGACCTAGGTTTTTATTCTCGTTGGCTAACAAAGTTTCCTAGTTTTCATAAGTTTGGTTGAGATGTTACTATATTTGGTCTAACTTTTTCTCATTTGGTTGAGAATTTTCCTTCTTTTTATAAGTTTGGATGAGATATTTCTCTCTTTGGCTGATATTTTTTCACCTTTGGCTATCACATTTTCTTACTTGGTTAATACTTTTCCTATCTGGCTAACAACCTTTCCTTGTTTGCATACGTGTGGCCGAACTATTTCTGCATTTGGCCGACATTTTTCACATTTGGTTAACAGATTTTTCCTACTTGACCAAGGTTTCTTCCATTTGGCTAACAAAGTTTCGTAGTTTTCATAAGTTTGAGCGATGTATTTCGTTACTTGGTCATTATTTTTCCTCTTTGAGTAACACATTTCCCTAGTTGGTCAATATATTTCCCGTTTGGTTATCAATTTTCCTATTTTTTATATGTTTGGTTGAAATATTTCTGTATTTGGCCTAACTTTTTCCCATTTGGCACATAGTTCTCCTACTTTTTATAAGTCTGGCCGAGATATTCCTCTCTTTGGGTGATATTTTTTTACATTTGGCTATCAAATTTTCCTACTTGGGCAATATTTTTACTATTTGACTAACAAATTTTTCCTAATTTTAATAAGTGCGGACGAGGTATTTCTGTATTTGGCCGACATTTTTTACCTTTGGCTAACAGATTTTCCTACTTGACCTAGGTTTTTTCGCTTTGGCTAACAAAGTTTCCTACTTTTCATAAGTTTGGTTGAGATGTTACTATACTTGGTCTAACTTTTTTCTCATTTGGTTGAGAATTTTCCTTCTTTTTATAAGTTGGAACGAGATATTCCTCTCTTTGGATTATATTTTTTCACTTATGGCTCTCAAATTTCCCTACTTGGGCAATATTTTATCCTGTTCGACTAACAAATTTTCCTAGTTTGCATACGTGTGGACGAACTATTTCTGTATTTGGCCGACATTTTTCACTTTTGGGTAACAGATTTTCCTACTTGACCTAGGTTTTTCCCCTCCTTTGGTTAACAAAGTTTCCCTACTTTTCATTAGTTTGAGTTAGATATATGTTTGTATTTGGCCTAACTTTTCCCCATTTGGTTGACATATTTTCCTACTTTTTATAAGTTGGGACTAGCTATTCCTCTCTTGCTATTTGTTTTAGATTTGGGTATCACATTTTCCTACTTTCACATTTTGGTTAACAAAGTTTAGCTTTTCTTTAGGTGCCTTGTTTAGTGTTTGTGTCAGCTTCTAGTGTTCGTGTCAGCGATTTTTCATTGGTTATTTCAGTTTTCATTGTGTGTGTGTGTGTGTGTGTGTGTGTGTGTGTGTGTGTGTGTGTGTGTGTGTGTGTGTGTGTGTGTGTTTGTGTGTTATTTTGTCGTGTCATTTTTATTATTTTTTTTAGTCACTGTTGTATCTGTCTTTGTATGTGTTATATTTTGACGCTTATGTCATTTTTCCCCCTTGTTTTTGTCCGTTTTCCTTGTTTGGGTCGGTGCCTTATTATCCTATATGTTTATTTGAGTGAGCATATTGTGAAGTTAGTGAGCGCCTATTTGTTGACCGTGATGGAATGGACAACCGATGACCTCATAAGTTTTGTATGTTACACTATACTCGATACCATTTGCCTTGTAGTTACCTTTTAAGTGTCGTCTCGTTGTTTGCTCGTAATGGGCATGCACCCCGGATGCTGTCGCTTTGAGAAATGATCGATATCTCACAATGAGCCTTTTTCGCGGCACTGAAGACACTATCAATAAGATGATAGAGTGGTGGATTATGGCGTCATCACCTCTTAGAACTTCACAATACAGATATTTCAGTAACACCTTACATGGCATACAACACAAACTATCTTTATACTACATACGATATACAAATACTTAGTGAAACAACAAGCACCCTCGCTATTCTACTACTCCTACTATTACCACCACCACCACCATCACCACCACCACCACCACCACCACCGCCGCTACTACTACTACTACTACTACTACTACTACTACTACTACTACTACTACTACTACTACTACTACTACTACTACTACTACTACTACTACTACTACTACTACCAATATTATTACTATTTGTATCCATGGTGTTGGAGATCATAGTTTATGGCGTGCCATACTGACCAATGTCAGGCGATAAGTCTCTTGCTGATGTTGGTGACTATTACTACTGGTGCTATTGGTACTATGAGTACCACCATTACATGAAGGTAATGCCGTTAATTGGGGATTTCTGTAGTGTGAGTCAACCCCGGACTTGTTCAATGGTGTTGGAGATCGCAATGTGTAGGTAATACGTCCGTTGGTAAGACACGTGATGATGATGATGATAATTAGTACTATTGTTGGTATTGCTACTACTACTACTACTACTACTACTACTACTACTACTACTACTACTACTACTACTACTACTACTACTACTACTACTACTACTACTACTACTACTACTACTACTACTACTACTACTACTACTATCATTACAAATACCACCTAACATGACCCTTGATGATGATGACTAATATTACTACGAAACAACTCTACTATTATTACTATACAACCACGCCAATTGTAGACAATAGCGATAAACGTATTAGAACCTACTCGCCCTGATCAGCGCCATCCTTCCCACAGCAGACAGTTTGATACTTCATGACTGAGACACCCCAACCTCTAGATCTAACAACTTGACCACCTCTTGATCATCACCATGTCACTACACCTACTTTCCCAGCCCATTTATGTGGTCACTCGACCACTTGACCACCACTTGACCACCACTTGACCACTACTTGACCACATCTTGATCATCATCGTGTCACTACACTTACTCTCCCCATCAATTTAAGGGGTAACTTGACCACTTGACCACCCCTTGACCACTACTTGACCACTACTTGACCACCTTTTGATCATCACTGCATCACAAGACACACTCTCCTCTACAACTTTAGGGTTATTTGACCACTTGACCACCGCTTGACCACCACTTGACCACTACTTGACCATCTCTTGATCATCACCGTGTCACTACACGTACTCTCCCCAACAATTTAAGGGGTCATTTAACCACTTGACCACCCCTTGACCACCGCTTGACCACCTCTTGACCACTAATTTACCACCCTTTAATCATCACCATATCATTACAACTACTTTCCCCGACAATTTAAGTGGTCACTCGACCACTTGACCACTGCTTGACCACTGCTTGACCACTAATTTACCACCCTTTAATCATCACCATATCATTACAACTACTTTCCACTAAAATTTTCCTCACTTGACCACCACTTGACCACTGCTTGACCACTGCTTGACCACTAATTTACCACCCTTTAATCATCACCATATCACTACACCTACTTTCCCCGACAATTTAAGTGGTCACTCGTCCACTTGACCACATCTTGACCACCACTTGACCACACCCTGACCACCACTTGACCACCTCTTGATCATCACCATATCATTACAACTACTTTCCACTAAAATTTTCCTCACTTGACCACCACTTGACCACTGCTTGACCACTGCTTGACCACGTCATCACACACCCTTAACTATAAGCGGTCACTTACTATGTTTGTTTTTTTTCTTCTTTTTTTTTTTCTTCTTCTTTTCTATATATGTTTTATTAAAACTTATTATATACCTTACTTGAGTCGTTTGTTTTCTTTATTGATGTTTTATGTTGTATTTTTTATGTCGTACACTATAATTACTTGACCACGCACGCCACCTATGATGAGTCACTAGAACACGCCACCTCTGATGAGTCACTTGACCACGCCTACCTTTTTGGGGAAAAAAGAGTTATCGCCCTTTGAGGTGGAATATCGATTCCCACCTCAAAAAAGGACGTGCTAACCACGTTACTACACTACTCACATCTTCTCATCCACACACACACACACACACCCAACACACATTTCCCCACTCACACATTTCACATCCACCTACACACCCCACCAACGACACATATATCCCCCACCCACACACAATCCCCCACCGACACACACACACACACCCTACACAGGCTACAACACACCCACCCATACACAACCATCAAGCTGGCCAAAGACTTAATGGCTAGAGGATTATCACCTTGGAGAATACATTTGACAAAATGAGGGCTGGGAGAGATACCGGCCAAGGACAGCAGTTGACTGTAAATGTTTACGAGGAAATCCATATTAGATAGGAAACAAAACAGGTCGAGGCACTGGATCTTGAGATCGCGTATATCAGAGTTAGATATGATCTCTTGTTGCACACTCTTATGGAGAAGAGTGTTGGCATAAATGTTATGAACGAGATTATATTGCAATAATTGTGAATTCCCTTAGACAGAAGCCTGTATTCCAGGGATCACGTGGAAGGAGTTAGTGCACTGAAAGCTATTGCAGTAAAGGACATAGAGCTAAGAATATTGTTCGTACTTTCTGGGAGTCCTCACTTTCAGCAAGACAATGTGCACAGAGAAGAAATGAGACTGACATTCTGCTGCACAAAAGGTACCTCGTGTTTGACCACGCGATACATTCTTGAAGTTCCCAACGATGGCCACCGAGTACAACATTGCACAAGTTAAGGTGTACCCAAGAGAGCCAGCTGATAAAAACAAACCACCCCCAGCACAGCGCTATTTATGACAGAAAGGGAATGCGCCTGACAAGACGTCGCTCCTGGATGGCCCAGGCTGAAGAGATCATCTAGCAGGTCTGTGATCGTCAACACGGAGAAGAATGGACGGGTACACTCGAGGACTTGGAAAATATTCTCAGGACTCACACTAGGGAGATACTGCCGAGGTCAGTCGCCTATATCTATTGACACTTGGATAAAGGAATTGATCGAACAACATTCGCATCCAGAAGACACCATCATCTACACAGATGGGTCAGTGAAGCGCTGTTCAAGGCCATCTATGGACTTACACTGCACAACATAAAGGGAGAAAGATCACAGAGGATAGCAGGACGTCCTAGAAAATTACATCAGGCTTAACTATGGAGATCACCGCAGCCTCAAGCGCATTCACTTTGGGAAGCTGAACACGCGTGATTATCGTATCAGACTCCATGAACAAGTTGCATAAAATTGCAACAGGCAGTGGCCGCTCTGAATGGTTAGACAGCATTCGGAAGTCGTGCTTCACATCGCTCAACTGGATGTACGCATCAGAACATCCAAAGTTAAAGGTAATGAACGAACAGACAAGCAGGTAAGTAATGCATCATTACACACGGGAAGAAGCATGGACATGGCTGATATCACCAATGCAGTACGGACTCTGTTAGCGGATATTGACGAGACTCCGACTCTAGTCCGATTACAAGAACTGGGAATGAATCCTGGTTAGGCAAGGCAATGGCGCCTTCGTGGGAAAGAGAGGGATTACCATAGCCATAAGCAACTCTTTATGGGAACAGTGGGCAGCAATACTTTGGGATGCCTGCTGCATCAGAGGACTGAGCAGTCATGGAAATACTCAATGTTCAGTGGCGTCGTTCAATATATCATTACATAACATACAATACGTCCTGCCTTTGCCAACGATTGTGGACACGATTAAAGTACTGTAGGCTAAGTCATATCTTCCAATGACCGCAGACAAGGAAGGGACACCCTCTGCATGCAGTCTCGGGCACAGCTAGAGGCCATGTGCTAAACAGGGGAAAGTAATGGGTGGCTCCGACAGATGGCACATTAAGAGAAATATGGTTGCATGAAAACATTGGGAAAGGAGAGGAGTGGGTCAGAATGCCAGAGAAGAAGTCAGACCTGTGCAGTATCATAATCTTACTGGACAGGGAGTGCAGGGATTGGTCAGCGGGCTGTGGTGTTTGGGTAAGTAAGTCAAAGTCAAGGACCTTTTAACACGCCCGCAGGCGCATAAATTGTCCTGTGCCAGAACCATGTTCGTATAGAACAATCGACAATTCGCGCCCAGACGACGTCATTATTTATGTGGAGGCGCTATGCTAAGAGAAAAAGAAAGTGTCTGGGGGTACATAGTAAAGATTTATGGACGGTGTCTTGCTCAGGACAGCATGGCATGTGACACCACAGCATTTAGTCTGAGAATGGAGGTGGGGGAACTCACTACCGCGTTCGCTGGCCGGAGGACAAATAACACACACGTGAGCCTTTAACCTTAAATTCAATATTCACTGCCGAACCATCATCATCAAGTGTCATGCCGGCTGGCGTAAGCTTTCAAGACTCTCCACAGATCTCGGTCTTTGGTGTTCTAGATCAACTGTGCTGATGATATTCCTCCATGCTACATTCTCAATCCATTCAGCATCATTTCCCTTTGTCTGCCTCTGTCTCTCTCTCCTTTGATCTTTCAAGTTGTGACGTTGTTCTCCAATGCCTCTCTTCTCATCACATCGCTATGTCTCATGCTTATCGGTGAATATAATGTTCTAGTTTCATTAGCCTCTTCCGGGCAACTGTTATTGGTTACGCTCTCAGTCAGTGGTATTCGCACCATTCATCTTAGGAACTACATCTCTGTTGCTTCTAATCTCTTCCTAATTTGTTCATCCACGTTCCATGATTTACTGCCATACTGCAAAATACGTTCTATATAAAAATGTCAGTACTCTCTTTCTGGCATTCAATGATAGTGACTTATTGCATTAGATCCCTCTCATCTTCAAATGAAGCCTTTGCTTGACCTGCTCTACTCTTTTATCTCTGTGACACATCTTCCATCTGCTGTTATCATTGCTCCTAGGTATTAAGATGTCTCAACTTTGTTCAGGTTTTCCCGTTTCCGCATGTGACATGTTCGTTTCAACGTTTGCTTTGATATAACCATTGTCTTTGTTTTCTTGACATTCAAGAATAGTCGTAGTTTCTATGTCCACTCTCTGTTACTACAATGTTGGTAACAATGTTAAAGTTAGTTGCACATCCTTTACAGGACGTCGCAGCAAACATTAGCAATTTTAATTTTTTTTTTTTTTTTTTTGCTATTGTGATCTCTTGGCAAATTTACGTTCAGTATGTTGCAAATTATTTCTGAACAACCGGCACCCATTCCATTTCGTAAAAACCAAGGCAAGGCGGTCTGCTGCCAAATCTCCCGCAGCTATGTTTCGATCGTAGGTACGGGATTATAAACTGTGTCCGTTACACTTTCGCCACGAAGCCGGCAGTGATATTGGTACAAGATAAGAATAACTTAATACAAGGACATTCAGGCAATCCAGCATTTACAAAACTCCGTCCGCCGACGATGATGACGACCAGGGTTGCCACTTTTTTTTTTGACCAAAAATATCTAGAAACGGCCCAAACAATATCCAAAAATATCTAGATTTTGTTACAATGTATCTAGGAAAAATATTCAGATTGAAAAAGTAAGAAATTACATATGTATTGATGTGACTGTTGGTCTCCCTGGCGAAGGGTTTTACGGCTTTCGCCGTAATCCTGTATATTCTCGTGAGTAACGCAGCTGCGCCCGAACCAGCAGCGGTTCTGGTAACTTACGGGGGTATGTGAGCCGGTCGCTCAGAAAGCAATGGCAAACTACTGAGCATAATCTTGCCTAGTACATCAACAGCAGATGAAAAATGTTGATGTTGACTGCACCGTCCAGTAAGGGATATGAAGAAAAAAAAATTGATGTGATTTACCCTATAGAATCATGTCCTCATCTTCACTGATGTCTGTCTCACAACATGCACTTAGCTTGGATGATGAAGTTGAAGCTTCAGATTCAAAATGACTCTGGTATGCTTTAGCTGTTCCAATTTCTTTTAATACACGATCAGGGAGCTGATAAGATGAACAGCATTTTCCTGCTCTCATCAGGCCAAATCGTATTGTCAAGATAGCATTTAAGAGGTCAAGTTTCATCCTGTTTCTTAGTTTACATTTTGTATAATTCATAATACTGGAAACCCTTTCCACGTCAGCATTTGGTAGTATCATGGCAGACTTCGCACATTCAAAGAGCTCACAGAATGGACTAGTTACCTGAGGCATCTTTAATCTGTCTTACTTCACTCCAAAAGGCTTCAGTTTCTGTTTTATTTCTCCAGTCAATCCAAACTTATTTTGGTTAACTGATATTCTGCTTCCGCCACACTATTATCAGTAGCCCCTAAAAATTTCATAACTTGACAATATTTTGATATGTCCTTTACTGGCTGAAGTATGTTGTTAACAGAAAAGAGTGAAATATTTTTCAATACATCTAAATCTTTAGGAAGTCTCTGCTTCAATTGCTTGAATAATGAGAGAAGAAAATCTTGACAAGCGCTTTCTTAAGTTGTTCTCTTCATTTTCTAGTTAACAGTCCTTTTGTTTTTAAACAATCAATTTTTGATTCGATTTGGTATCCCAGGTATGGCTTAGAAGCCAAACAGCTCTCTATAGTGCAATGAACAAGTCAGCTTTAGTAAGTTGGCAAGTATAAGTCTTTTACCAATTGAGTGAAATAGCAAAGTGAGATCGTCAAGTAATTTAACTTTATCAACATTTTGATTCATTCGATTCGTCTAATAATAAACTATATTTATTTGTAGAAATATCACTGATCAAATATTCTTCAAAGTGAGAAAAAACCAAAGTACTTCTGATCATATTGTACAGTTGCTGCGATGCATTTTCACGTCCTTTAGCACTTTACTGTCAGAAATAGTGTTTTTAAACAAATCAATCAAATGGTCACAGTTTACGACTGCACAATGACAACTTAAAAACATTGCGACAGATCCTTCAACTTTTACTCTGTGTAGTTCTGAAAACAGATGTCAACGGTGACATATCCCTAAATGGCACTGCATTTTTATGTTTTTTTAGTCTCTGCATGTGTCTTCAAGTCTTGTATTTTCGCTTTAATTTCGCACTTGCAGTACTTACGACTACGAGCTTTAGTCTCATCTCCATGAAGTGACATCACCCAATCTTTAATTATGTCATCCTGCAGCCACTCTTTCGAAATCTTTGTTCATATTGCTTTACTTTTGGCATCTTGAAAGATGTGTTCAAAGTGGAAGACACATATGAAGGTAGGCAATTATACAAAAATAACATGAAAAAGAATCACAAAGTCGGCATCACAGCAATAATTCGCAACACGGTGAGTTTACAGTTCAAATAATGTTATTATAATTTATGCGCGCTTTTACTCATTACCGGGAGGGGGAGGGGTTGCCAGATTGTTGAGCGTTGACCCAAGTCAGTTCAAAGTTTAAATAATCATGATAATGGCAGTTACCATAATTTACGCGCGTCCAGACCAAATAAAAAATGGGTAAACGACACCGAAGGAAAACTAAAACCTATAACAGTGGTTCTCAACCGGTGGGGAATTCCCCCCCCCCCCCCCCCCCCCCCAGGGGGGGAATTTGAGGGTTTCCGGGGGGGAATGAAGACATTGTCAAATTGGCTTCAGGACCACACAAAACATGATCGGGATATTAAGCGTACTCGTGACGTTAAATCCCCGATTATTTCAAGATCGCATTACTACAAGAACCGATTACTTGATATTGTTTTCCCTCCATAATATACGGTTCTTTTCCTTCTACCTAGCCTCTATGATTTAGGTTGCCGTATTTTACCAGAGATTTTATTTGCGGTAACTTACGTTTTTTTGTTATTGCTTCTCTGTTTTAATGAGGTTTAGAGTACTCATCATGTTAAATTTCCCGATTATTTCAAGATCGCATTAAAACAGAAACCGATTACCGAGATCCCTCCATTGTTTACGAATCTACACGTCTCAGCTTTTCAAATTATTATTTTTGCGGAGGTAAGGAGACTCTTTTTTAAGACGTAAGTTGACTCGTGGATATCACACACACACACACACACACACACACACACACACACACACACACACACACACACACACACACTCACTCTCTCACACACACTCACTCTCTCACACACACACACAATTATATTGCATATCCTATTTACAGGACATTACAGTCAACACCAGCATTTTACAGCTGCTGTTGATGTCTTGGCAAGTTTTATGTTCAGTGGTTTGCTATTGCTTTCTGAACGTCCGTCTCACATACTTTTCCATAAGAAACTGATGCAACGCGAATCTCGCGCAGCTGTGTTTCGTACCTGGGTATACGGGATTACGAACAGTGTCCTTAACCCCTTCATCAGGGAGACTGGCATATATATATACCGTCTCCGTGGCCTAAAGGCTTGCCAGCGGTGACTGATTTAACAGCAGACTACATCGTGCTGGGGTTTTAGCGTGTTGGTATTGGAGCCGGTTGTTCAGAAATCAATGACAAACTACTGAACGTAAAACTTGCCCAGACATCAACAACAGCAGTAAAATGCTGGTGTTGACAGCGATGTACTGTAAATAGGATATGCAATATAAGTATGTGTGTGTGTGTATGTGCGTGTGTACGTGCGTGTGTATTTGTGCGTGTGGGTGTGTATACACGTCTGTGGGTGTTTATGTGTGTTGATCTTGACTTTATGGTTTTATATTTATAGAATCTGAAGCCCATGATGAATTTCAAGAAACGAAAGTATGACCTGTCTTATTTGAATTATGGAATCACAAATATCGTCATCAACGGAGAAGAACGACCTCAGTGTGTTATTTGTAGTAAACGTTTGTTAAATGATTCTATGAAACCGACACAGTTGAGGAATCATTTGTTGAATGTTCATCCTCAATACAAGGACAAGGACAAAACCTATTTTGAACGTCTTGGGAATGCTGTAAAAATGATGAGACTGGATTTAACATGGGTTTTCCAAGAAATACACCAAAAGGTTACTGAAGCTTCCTATGTCGTAGCACAGGAGATAGTGAAGCAGAAAAAACCACATACAATCGGGGAATCTTTGATCAAACCTTGTTGTCTCAAGATAGTGGAAATTGTGTTGGGAAATGAATCAGAGAAAAAACTTGCAGCGGTTTCACTATCAAACGACACTGTTCAAAGAAGGATCAGCGATATGGCCAATGACAACAAGGATCAAGTTGTGCAAGATATCAAGTCTGCAGCATTTGGGCTCTATTCAATTCAAATTGATGTGGCATCGTGTTCTCGGTTGAAAGTGTTTGCAAGGTATGTGCATCAGGATCATTTAAAGAAGAACTTCTTTTTTGTTCTCCTCTTGAAACAACTACCATGGCCTCTGATATTTTGGAAAAGGTTTCATCTTTCCTTGAATCACAAAATCTTTCATGGGATAATATGTGTGGGTGCTGTACAGATGGAGCACCAGCTATGTTGGGGACCAAATCAGGATTTCAAGTTAGTGTGAAGAAACGTGCCCCAAAGTGAAAGGCATTCATTGCATGATCCATCGTCAAGCACTGGCCTCCAAAACACTTCCAGCTCCTTTGGGGAAGGTTTTGGATCAAACCGTTCAGATAGTGAATTTTATCAAAGGAGGAGCTCTCAACTCACGGCTTTTTAAGCAGTTATGCGTTGACGTGGATGCAGGCCACCATTTGCTTCTTTTCCGCACAAATGTTCGATGGCTGTCAAGAGGAAATGTAACTGCGCGAGTATATGAGCAGAGAGACGAGCTCAAATTATTTGTTGAAGTTCAAGGTAAGATGGACTTATCGCCCGGCTGGATGATGAGGAATGGATCATGCGTCTTGCCTATTTAGTTGAAGTTCAAGGTAAGATGGACTTATCGCCTGGCTGGATGATGAGGAATGGATCATGCGTCTTGCCTATTTAGTTGATATTTTTTAGCAGTTGAATAAACTCAATCTTCAGATGCAAGGAAGGAATTCAAATATCATACAATTTGAATTTGTGGATGCCTTAAGAGCTTTTATGAGCAAGCTGGACAACTGGAAAAGAAAGGTCAATATGACAAATGTTGCAATGTTTGAGAAGCTGTCATCCGTTCTCGTTGTTGATGGTAAAGACAAAGTACTTCCACAATTTGCAATAAATGAAATTGTGCAGCATTTGACAGCGCTAGAAAATGAATTTGAGCGATATTTTTCCTGAACTTAGTGATGATCAGTGCCAAAGAGCTACGTAAGAGCTCAGAGCTAAATAGAGCTAGAGAAGAGGGCAAGTAACATAGCGATCGAGGAGACCAGACAGAAGAGACACAATCACTATAAATAGCTATAACGGGACACACTCGTGTCAACAAGGAGGGCAACGAGTGTACGTGAGCTGGGGTTACCCAAGAGACTGGGAAACCCGCATTACGAGAAGTGACCATGTAACTCTGGTTACTATAACCAAGTGACCAGCGTGCTGGAACTCCAAGCACGTAAACTAGCGGATGCACGGAGAGCTAATTGCTCGTGGCTGAACACGCCACAGAGAGCTTGTTCAGACTTGGACTAGACGGCGTAGGCGACGGACTGTATATCCGCTGTGAATACTTTGTTGTTAAGAAGGACAGTATCACTAGTTAGGACTTAAGCTTAGCTTCAGTAGTTATTATCATTAACATCATCTCCTCATTACATCTTTGTAACATACTACGATGTTTAATACCGATGTGGTATTCCGCTCATGGAGCTTATGTACTATCAGCTCCAAATAAAATGTATCCTTTTGCAAACCATACGAGTTGTCACTTTCGTGTAGTGCAAAAGTAGGGAATCCTTGTATGCCTGTCGCAAGTGGGTTGTTGACAGGCAGCTGGATTTGGTGCGAAACCCTTTCAAATTATCAGTTGAAAAAGTTTCTGATTATTGTCAAGATGAATTTCTGGAGCTGAAAAATAATTCGGGGGCAAGGGATGTGTTCAGTGAGAAACCAATCACGGAATTTTTGCCTTTAATGTGCGGTTCATACCCAAAAGTGGCAGAAAAAGCAATCCGTGCATTGCTTCCATTTGCGTCAACATATCTTTGTGAGTCAGGCTTTTCAGCTCTGCTAGAAATTAAAACGAAACGACGCAACAGATTAGATGTTGAAAACGATCTCCGTTGTGCCCTTTCAAGCACTCCTCCGCGTATTTCAGAATTGCTGCGGGAAAAACAATCACAGTGTTTTCATTGATTACAATTTTCATTTAATTTACGAATCTACAATATCCAGGTTTTGTAATGAGCGTTTTGTTTGATGAAGCACAATTTTCTGGCATCCTGGTGTCGTATATTAAGCTACAATTCTTTGATGTTTTAACTGTTTGTTTATTGTAGTACTAGCTGACCCGGCCCTGCTTCGCCCAGGCCCTTGAGGGGATCTATCTATCTATCAGTCTGTCTGTCTGCTTGTTTGTCTGTCTGTCTGTCTGACCGGGCCCGGCTTCACCCAGTCCCTGGTGGGGAGCATCTCATTTAATTCATATACGTAGTCATATAAGCTCTCCAGTCCCCGACTATCTGTTTGTCTGTCTATCTGTCTGTCCCGGCCCGGCTTCACCCAGTCCCTGGTGGGGAGCATGTCATTTAATTCATATACGTAGTCATATAAGCTCTTCCGTTCCCGACTATCTGTTTGTCTGTCTATCTGTCTGTCCCGGCCCGGCTTCACCCAGTCCCTGGTGGGGAGCATGTAATTTAATTCATATAAGTAGTCAAATAAGCTTCCGTTCCCGACTATTTTTTTTTTCCTTTTTTTTTCAACGTTTATTTCATACAAAGCAATGTATATTTACAAGGTGTAATGCGTGTTTCTTTGTTTGTGTATATTACAGAGCGTTGCCGTTTGTTAGTGTTATGTGTCACATGCGTTAAAAACAATTACATGCATATACAGTTATGATAATATGACATTTATGGCATAGTGCATGTAAACACACATTCCTCGTTTCATTTCCATATTCACACGTGGAATGCATGTTACCCCTGTCCATATCTCTCTCTCTCTCTCTCTCTCTCTCTCTCTCTCTCTCTCTCTCTCTCTCTCTCTCTCTCTCTCTCTTTCTCTTTCTCTATCACACACACACACCCACACACACATTCTCTTGCTTTTTATAGATGATAGTGCATGGATTTCAGTGATCTAGGGCAATAGACTTAACAGTCTCATTCTATTTAAATTGTGTGTATGGGGGGGGGGGGGGGGGGGGGGGATGGGGTTCCATGTGCATATATTAATATAATTACCTGTGTATCAACCAAAGCAATAGTTATATTTACCTAGATACCTACACGAATTACCCATACTTGGCTACCCATATACAAATACCATACATGTTGGCCTTGGTATTCTACAACTATGTATTCGTGCTGGGAAATCCTGTTGAAAATAATAGGCAAAGAGCGAACCGCTGAACGCAAAATTGCCTAGTGACCAGCCGCCACTAGACACACAAAGCCGGTGGCCGGGTCTTACAAAGGACACGCAGCCAGTTTTCTACAAAGCCGTTGTTTCCCTAGGCCAGAGGCGTGTAATATCTGTGCTCTCCGATGCTTGTTTCCACCTAGTAAGAAGTGTTCCAAAGTATTTACAAAATAAACCGCACACAGGGCTCGCGTCGCGAGGCGCACACACGTTCTAAAATTTCCGCAACAGTGACTGGTCTGGGACGCTCCCGTTCAAACTGCACTGTTGTTAGTCAAAACGACCGGGTGTCGGTATTATATGATAGCCCTCTGAGATAAAACATGTATATCCATATTCTATGTTCCACATTCTACCATACAAGCATGCACCTATATGTGTGCATGTACACATATATGCGTGCATGTCCACATTCATACATATTATGGATATTCAATTGAGTAAACAAATAAACTGGTTTTATTTCGTTATGTCTGTGTGTTTGTGAATATTTGTGTTATTTTGTTTTGGAACATATGCAGTATTAAACGTGAATTGTACGTTTTGTATTTGTAAAATGCGGCGTTTCTACAGGACCATACTAGGTAACTGTATTCTGCTAGAGAAATCAGCAATTTCGTGTGGTTGTCTTTGGAAGATTTGGGTAAAGTGTTTAAAAAAACTGCTTTATACATATCTGTTTTCTTTTTAGTAAATGTTTCAATGAGTTGTCTCAGTGTGTCTAGTGCGGTTTGGACTGTTGGACAAGTGTAATAAATGTGATCTTCGGTTTCCTGTATGTTCCGTCTGCAGAGCTGACATTGTGTTATTTGTTTTGCCCTGCGTGCTTGTTTTTCCGTAGTAGGTGACATGTTAAAGATTAAACGGTACGTAATTTCTCTGGCTTTGGGTTTGATGTGCGGATTGTGGAGATTAGTGAAAGTACATGTGTAGTCTTGTATGTAGTATTTTTGTCCCCTTTTTATTCTGAGTCGTAGTGGGGGTGCTTGTTGATTGACTAGATATTTGTAAATCTGGTTTGTTGTCTGGTGTAGTAAATGCTCGCGTCCTTGAAGTGCGTGTATGCATGTCTTGTAGAAAGCGGGTAGTGTTCCAAAATGGTGTGGTGAATTAAGTTGTATTCTTCTAAGGTGTTGCAGTCTGAGTTCTATGTAATAGAGTGCTAGTGGGTGTTTTTCAGGTTGATTGAGGATTTTTTTTTTTTTTTTTTTTTTTTTTTTTTGGGTTTGGCGGTCATCCCAGACTAGCTGGTTCCCCGCCTCCCCTGTTTTTGGCGTGGACCCTTAGTCCCACTGTGAGCTATTGCCCACAGTGGTCCACCGGGCCCACATTTAAAGTGATGCTTATGTGAGGTTTTTTTGTGTGGATCACCCGGCCCCCGACCAGACCAGGCGCACTACTGAAAGGGCAGCAAATGCGTCTGATCTTAGCCAAGGGACCGAGAATGATCATCCCGGCCTCCGACCAGACCAAGCGCACTACTGTCGTGGGGCCAGCAAATACACTTGATCTTAGCCAAAAGGCCGAGAAGCTTTTAGACTTTAGAAGTGATTGAGGATATGTCCTATGTGTTGGATTCTAAGCTCTTGGCGCACAGTAACTTAAAAGAATGTCCTTCCACACTCCATTAAATGAAAACTGTAGAAAAAGATGGGTTACAATGTTATGCATTATGCATTATTTTTATGAAAACTTTGAAAATGCCTTAAAGATTATATCATTATTTATTATAACTCATATGCCTGAAAATAACTATAGACAAAGAGTTTAACAATAGTGCAAGTAAGTCCAACAATATGACTATAAAGTATATAGAAATGTTATTAAAAGTTATGCCCCTTGAAATTACTTTTCTAAAGTGAAGTCCCCCTGCTATATAGACATTATATAATGAAAATGGAAAAGTAAATGTTATTAAATAAGTAGAAGATTTTACATTAAGAAATTATTATAGTCGGTTGCAAAGGAATGAAAGGAAGACGTGTAGAAAATTTCATCTCAATCGGATGTACCGTTATCGAACGCATCCAATACCCACAAACACACAAACAAACATACACTCTGTTTTATAGATATATGTCAGGGTCTTAAACTTGGCTCGCTAACCTAACACATGTGAGACAGTACAAGTACAACGTGATTTGACTTGAGACTCAACGACACAACGTTCAATGGATTTATTTACAGATCATATACAGTACGATGATCACAACAATATATACTTTACACTCCAATACACTTACATACACAATACAGCTCACAAGTCTATCTCTCAAGATGTCCAGACACTCGACTTTCAGGCACAGAAACCACACAACGCCTTTCTCTCATCTTGCGTCCGTTTCAGTCCGCGTCCCAGAGCTGTCTGCCGCTAGTTCGCAACTTGCCTCCCACCTGAAGTGGCTTCACGAGGCATGCGTGCGTCTTGCGTCGTCCTTGCCTGACCGCTGGCCAGATGATTAATGTGGTGTTTTAATAAAATATTGCGAATGTAAAAATTCTTCTATTTAAGTTTTAATATCCATCAGCATATTCATTTGCTATTAACTGTAGAAAGCTACACTATAAAATGTATCTTTACATGTGAAGGTATAGTACAACTAAGGAAGAAAATAAGTATTTTCACTATTATAGGCATGTTATTTTTAATGCACCTTTTGAGGCTGACAATTTTGGAAAGTTGGAGGGGGGGGGGGGAGAAATGACGTTATGAAAATATGGTGAAGGGGGGAACGGGCCAAAAAAGGTTAAGAACCACTGACCTAGTAAGTATTCAAAATATCCAACTCCAAATGAACAATATCTATAATTGCATCCAGCATCCAAAAGTCTAAATTAAATTGTAAAAAGACACAGATTATGGTCGTCACTAGGAAGGACGAAATACCACAATGTAATATACAAGTAAATGGGAATATTCTTCAACAAGTGAGCAGGTACAATTATCTCGGAACAGTAATAACATCTGATGGGAGATGCCTTGAAGAGATTAGAACAAGAATCGCCATGGCAAAGGTGGCCTTTGGCAAGATGAAAAACATATTGACCAATAAAAAGATGTCAATTGAAACGAGAAAAAGAGTGTTGAGATGCTACATTGAACCTGTGCTTTTATATGGATGTGAAGCGTGGACAATGAGCAGTCAGGCTGAAAAACATCTGATGGCTGTAGAGATGTGGTTTCTGAGGAAAATGCAAAGAATACCATGGACAGTCAGAAAGACCAATGAACAAGTCCTTCAAGAAACAAATGAAGATCGTAAATTGATTAGAGACATTAGACGTAGACAGTCAAAATTTTTTGGGCATGTTATGAGAAGAAATGGATTGGAGAATTTGGTGACAACTGGTAAGATCGAGGGAAACAGACCAAGGGGAAGACCTAGAAGCAAGTACCTGGATGGCTTGGCCTTGTGGCATGGTCGAGACAGAAACACGGAGCTGATCCACGACTCTGGTGATCGAGAGAGATGGCAGAACATGACCGCCCACGCTTACCGGCATGGCACATGATGGATGGATGGATCTAAAAGTCAGAAAACGGTATCCAGACGCCGGCAAAAACCTCTAGATCTGGATATAAAATATCTAGAATGGCAACCCTGATGATGGCCCATCAAAAGCAAATCTGTAACCGGGTGGTAAACGAAACGAAATTACCCCAACTTCAGATACGACGGGCCCCAGTTCGAGTCAGCTTGTGTCCGTCCAGACATCCAGCCAGTGTCTGTGTGAGCTTGTGTCCGTCCAGACATCCAGCCAGTGTCTGTGTGAGCTTGTGTCCGTCCAGACATCAAGCCAGTGTCTGTGTGAGCTTGTGTCCGTCTAGACATCCAGCCAGTGTCTGTGTGAGCTTGTGTCCGTCCAGACATCCAGCCAGTGTCTGTGTGAGCTTGTGTCCGTCCAGACATCCAGTAGGGTGAACCATCAGATTTTTAAATTTGAGTATTTTCTAATGGGACCACCATCAAAAGATAGGCCTTGAGAAACCGAATCTAATGGTACCAAGATGATGCATGTATGTCAATTAGAAGCGAAGATATGCAACTTTGAGTGTCGAGATCATTAACGCAGAAATTGACACAAAAGATCTCTTCTGCACATCTTTTTTTCGTGTCCGAACCAAGGTCATAGCAGAAGTTATCAAAACTAGAGTAGTTTGTTTATTTTTAAACTAACATCCTAGCAACCATACACGAACATCCTAGCAACCATACATCATTGCGATCGGTGTAGCGAAGCCTAACCGCTCATGTCATCTATTTTTACATATGATGTAACATTATCTAATTAGCATATAAAAATGGCCGCCAATTAGTTATTATATTAATTAATTACCAAGTGCATTCTTAATATTATGTTTAAACCCTGGCACGTAATATATTGTATTATGCGGAATGATGCTACGCACATAATGGGTTAATTCCTGTTTAGATAGTATGCAACATTATCTAATTAGCATATAAAAATGGCCGCCAATTAGTTATTATATTAATTAATTACCAAGTGCATTCTTAATATTATGTTTAAACCCTGGCACGTAATATATTGTATTATGCGGAATGATGCTACGCACATAATGGGTTAATTCCTGTTTAGATAGTATGCAACATGATCTAATTAGCATATAAAAATGGCCGCCAATTAGTTATTATATTAATTAATTACCAAGTGCATTCTTTATATTATGTTTAAACCCTGGCACGTAATATATTGTATTATGCGGAATGATGCTACGCACATAATGGGTTAATTCCTGTTTAGATAGTATGCAACATTATCTAATTAGCATATAAAAATGGCCGCCAATTAGTTATATTAATTAATTTATGTGTTTACAATCACGACACTCAAAGTTGCATATCTTCGCTTCTAATTGACATACATGCATCATCCTGGTACCATTAGATTCGGTTTCTCAAGGCCTATCATTTGGTGGTGGTCTCATTAGTAAATACTCAAATTTAAAATCTGATGGTTCATGCTAAACAGATTTTTAACAAATAAAAACTTTTCTTTTGCAGATCGCCCGCAGACCCCACGATAGACCAAGAAGACGGTGGAGAGAAGTCAACCAAGAGACGAATTGTATCTGCAGCATAGAACCTCAATGACACGGAATGCTGAAGAAGAAGAAGAGAAAAAGAAGATCGACCACAGTTGTACTCACCATTTCTTGCTGCACGTCTTGTACTCACTGTTTACTGTGTACTCTGTTGTGCCAGCTCTTTTCAGCAAATTGAAATTCCTGAAATATAAGCATAAGTTAGCAACTGCTGCATAATTGAACTAATATTTGATAAATTATTATTTCTAACTTGCTAGTTAAATACATAAATTAAAACACATATGTTTGTTAACGATTGCATCAGATAGTATCAGCAAGATAGCTATGATTATCATCATTTGCAATCAGTTCTACGACATTGTTATGACCCGTCATTCCCGTGCGATGATGGCAATAATACTAAGAATGATTGATTGAGGGCGATCGTGCACATTAGGAATATAGAACTATCTGTGGAAGTATGTGTTTCTTCTTCTTCTGCGTTCATCCGGAGTTTCTTTTCGGATGTGATTGCGTTGTGCCTGTTTACAGCAGAGCTGCGTTCTTGCGCCGTTAGGCCGACACATTCGACTTCTGCGGGCATTTGTTGACCGGGTTAACCTTCCCGGGGGAAGTATGTGTTTGAACATGCACAATATGAAATGTGAGTGTGAACTTGATGGGCGTGGCAATTATCTTAATCTGTGAATTTGTGTATTTAAAAATGTGTGCGTGTGCACGCACGCATGTTCAAGTGTGTTGAGTTTTTTGCTTGGCCAGTAAATCAAGCCAGAAAAAGTTTTGTTTTTAAATAAATACTTTTATGTCATGTTTTTTTTTTTTTTGCGTATCCTTTTACAGGACTTAGCTGTCAAAAGCAGCATCTTTCAGCTGTCTGTTGATCTCTTGGCAAGATTACAACACATGTCCACAAATGTATTTTTTCTATCAAACATGAAGCGATCTAAGCGATGAAACTTTCCAAATGTATTAACAATTGGATTCAGAATGCAAACATCCAAATAAAAACATCTTACTATTAATTCATCCATTTTTAAATAATTTTTTTAAGTACGTGCGAGATAGACTCACCGCCGCCATTGATTTCCAATGGGCAATGGCGACACAACACATGTCCACAAATGTATTTTTTTTTCTATCAAACATGAAGCTATCTAAGCGATGAAACTTTCCAAATGTATTAACAATTGGATTCAGAATGCAAACATCCAAATAAAAACATCTTACTATTAATTCATCAATTTTTAAATAATTTTTTTAAGTACGTGCGAGATAGACTCACCGCCGCTATTGATTTCCAATGGGCAATGGCGACACACCACATGTCCACAAATGTATTTTTTTTTCTATCAAACATGAAGCGATCTAAGCGATGAAACTTTCCAAATGTATTAACAATTGGATTCAGAATGCAAACATCCAAATAAAAACATCTTACTATTAATTCATCAATTTTTAAATAATTTTTTTAAGTACGGTGCGAGATAGACTCACCGCCGCCATTGATTTCCAATTGGCAATCGCGACACAACACATGTCCACAAATGTATTTTTTTTTCTATCAAACATGAAGCGATCTAAGCGATGAAACTTTCCAAATGTATTAACAATTGGATTCAGAATGCAAACATCCAAATAAAAACATCTTACTATTAATTCATCAATTTTTAAATAATTTTTTTAAGTACGGTGCGAGATAGACTCACCGCCGCCATTGATTTCCAATGGCAATGGCGACACAACACGTCCACAAATTTATTTTCTTTTTTTTTAAATCTGAAGCGATCTAAGCGATGAAACTTTCCAAATGTATTAACAATTGGATTCAGAATGCAAAAATCCAAGTAAAAACATCTTACTATAACAGATCAACCTTTAAAACATAAAATTACTGACCTTCTCACAATCAAAAACCGATTGCAAATGACAAAGCAAAATTTGAACCACTTTGCACACGCACAGTGACAGTTTGACCTTTTGACAGGAAGATGAGACGGCGTTCGTGATTGGCCCCTGTTATTTGAAAGTATCCAACCAGAGACATTAAAAGTAACTTTATATACATATATTTTTGGAGACCCGGTGTTGTCCTTCTGCGCATGCGCGAAATACATTTTGCGGCTGTGTTTGTTTATCTTGGTTTCTGGGTCTCCCTACATCCAGCCAGTGTGTCTGTGTGAGCTTGTGTCCGTCCAGACATCCAGCCAGTGTCTGTGTGAGCTTGTGTCCGTCCAGACATCCAGCCAGTTTCTGTATGAGCTTGTGTCCGTCCAGACATCCAGCCAGTGTCTGTGTGAGCTTGTGTCCGTCCAGACATCCAGCCAGTGTCTGTGTGAGCTTGTGTCCGTCCAGACATCCAGCCAGTGTCTGTGTGAGCTTGTGTCCGTCCAGACATCCAGCCAGTGTCTGTGTGAGCTTGTGTCCGTCCAGTCAGTGTCTGTGTGAGCTTGTGTCCGTCCAGACATCCAGCCAGTGTCTGTGTGAGCTTGTGTCCGTCCAGACATCCAGCCAGTGTCTGTGTGAGCTTGTGTCCGTCCAGTCAGTGTCTGTGTGAGCTTGGGCTTGTGTCCGTCCAGACATCCAGCCAGTGTCTGTGGTGAGCTTGTGTCCGCCCAGACAATAACGGAGACATCCAGCCAGTGTCTGAGTCAGTATGAGCGGAAGAGTGGCGAAGTTTCTTCTTTAGTAATTTAGTATCTTCAGCCATCGATTTGATTGTGTGCTGTGGAACTCTTCCAGCATTGTATAAAACAGTAAACAATGTAAAATAACAAGTAACACAGCAGCTATACAGAACAGAATTACAAACAAAAGGACTGCATGCGTCGGCTAGCCTTAGTCAGCACACAAATATATAATATATACATAAAATACAACATATAATATAATCATGGAGAAGACCCTCCAGTTACTACATTAAGGCATAAGAACAGTATGGGAGTCTCCGTAGTGAAGTGGTCAAGCCGCTTGACTTGGGCTCCGAAGGTTGTGGGTTCGATTCCGGCGCGTCCTCCGGTTCATGAGTTAAATTTTTCGGAGACTCCTGTGGTCGTCACTAGAGCTACAGAGTTTGTGCTTTGTGCGACGCTTTCCGCGTTGCAGAAAGAGACAGAGCCATATGGGATAAAACCCATTGCAATGAAGTCAACCCTGTCGACATTTAAGTGACTTTAAAAAAAAATAAGAACGGTATGAGAAGAATTTTAAAAAATGAAAAAAATAATGATTGTTCCATAATATAAAATAAATATTATATTATAATAATAATATTAACAGTGTCTACTTCAGTGATTATGACTGATTATGCTTTGCTGTCTGTTCTAAAAGCAAGTGTTACATTTAATGTAAGCCATCAGTTCTGTTGTCTTCAGCAGCCATCACACGAGACTGTATTCACTATTTGTGTGTACATTGCTGTGCAGCATGGATATTTGAGGCCCTTTAGTAAAATTAACATTTGTCTTTTTTTAAATTTTGAAACCTGGATGATCAGACAGATCTTGAAAATGCAATTAAATAATAATTATCTATTAATAGTGCCTCATTTGAGATTATATGTCAGTTCTAAGCTATAATAAGTCTGTAAATAATCAACAGAAAAATGCTTAATAGGCAGATTTATAAATTTCATCCGAACATTTAAATCACGGTAACTTTTATGTTTGTAAACACACACCTTAGCAACCATATACCAATGTGTTTGTGACTAGATTGCATAACTAGATCAATGTAATGCAACAAGTGTTTAGACAACTATCAATCAATCAATCATGTGCCATGCCGGAAAGCATGGGCGGTCATGACTCGCCATTTCACTCGATCACCAGTGTCGTGGATCAGCTCAGTGTTCCTGTCTCGTCCATGCCATGTGGCCAAGCCATCCAGGTATTTTCCTCTCGGTCTTCCTCTTGGTCTGTTCCCTTCAATCTTGCCAGTTGTCACTAAGTTCTCCAATCCATTTCTTCTCATAACATGTCCAAAAAATTTTGACTGTCTACGTCTAATTTCTCTAATCAGTTTACGTTGTTCATTTGTCTCCTGTAGTACTTGGTCATTGGTTTTTCTGTCTGTCCATGGTATTCTTTGCATTCTCCTCAGAAACCACATTTCTGCAGCCATCAGATGCTTTTCAGCTTGACTGTTCATTGTCCAAGTTTCACATCCATACAAAAGAACAGGCTCTATGTATCCCCTCAACACTCTTTTTCTCGTTTCAATTGACATCTTTTTATTGGTCAGAATGTTTTTCATCTTGCTAAAGGCTACTTTCGCCATGGCGATTCTTGTTCTAATCTCTTCAAGGCATCTCCCATCAGATGTTATAACTGTTCCAAGATAATTGTACCGATTCACTTGTTGAAGAATATTTCGATTTACTTGTATATTACTTTGAGGCACTTCTTCCTTCCTACTGACGACCATAACCTGAGTCTTTTTACAATTTAATTCTAACCCCAGCTGCTCACTGTGTACAACAACCGCATCTACTAATTGTTGCAGGTCCTGCGCATTGTCTGCAATTAATACTGTATCATCTGCATATCTAATGTTATTGATGTTTCGTCCTCCAATGCTGATTCCATTTATATCCTCTACATTTCTGAAAATATTTTCACTGTACAGGGAAAAAAGATCTGGAGACATTACACATCCCTGCCTAACACCTCTCTTAATTGGCTGTTACTGTCCCACTTCATTATCAATCCTTATTGCAGCTTGTTGTTTCCAATATATGTTTTTTATAAGTCTAATGTCTTTCCCATCAATTTGTAGATCTGCTAGCATATCCACCATGCTGACATGTCTAGCGCTATCAAAAGCCTTTGTATAGTCGATAAAGCAAAGATGTATATCCTTGTTTACTTCTATAGCACGTTCAATAACTGTTCGCAGCATATACACAGCATTTACTGTTCCCTTTCCTTCTACAAACCCGCATTGTTCTTCCCCTATTTCAGGTTGTATCTTCTTCCTCATTCTTTGCAGTATAATTCTTAGCAAAATCTTTGTGATGTGACTCATTATATTAATTGTTCTGTGTTGATCACATTCCAATTTTCCTGATTTCTTTGGGATTGCAATAAATATAGAGTTACATAAATCAGGAGGTATATCTCCAGTATCATATAATGTGTTCAGCAGTCTGGTGACTTGCTCTAGTCCAAATTCTTCTAAAGCTTTAATCATTTCTGTTGTGATGTTATCTGCACTGGGGGCCTTGCCAGCTTTCATATGCTTAAGAACATTTCGAACCTCCATCTCCAAAATTGGCGGTCCTTCATTATTAAATCTAATATCATACTGTTCGTCTCTGTTATCATCATAAAGTTGTTTCACATAATCTGTCCATACCTGTAGAATCTGGTCTTTTTCTATTATGATTTTGCCATCTTCAGTTTTTAGACACCCTGTTGATGTACTTGTTCTTTTATTAGTAAGTTCCTGAATTCTTTTGTGCACTAATTTGGTGTTTTGACTGTTGTGTTGGCTTTCAATTTCTGAGCACTTTTCCTCAAGCCATTTTTCTTTTGCCTCCTTACATAATGTTCTGACTTGTCTGTGAATTTCTTCATATTTGACAGAATTATTTTTGTTGAGTCTTCTTGTTTCCATGAGGTGTAAAATTTCTGCAGTCATCCATTTCTTACGACCCACCTTCTTTAATTTTGGAATAGTTGTTTCTGCAGCCACATTGATTGAATTCTTCAACGTTTCCCATTGATCATCCACATCCTGGAATAGGATCTCTAGATCGGACAAAATTTCAAATCTGTTCTGTACTTCTATGTTGAATTTGTTTTGTATTTCTTTGTCATTACTCAATGTACATAAATCATATTTAGTGTTTCCTGTTATATACTTGACTTTCTTCAACTTTATCCTCAATGTTCCTGTGAGTAATCTGTGGTCACTATAACAATCAGCACTGGGAACTGTTTTTGCTATTGTTAATGCGTTTCTAAATCTTCTGCTAATGAGAATGTAGTCAATCTGGTTTCTAATCCTGCTATCTGGACTCCTCCATGTCCACAATCTTCTAGGGTGTTGTTTGAACCAGGTGTTTCCTACAATCATTTCCTGTTCTTTTGCCCACTCTACGAGTCTGTATCCTCTTTCATTTCTCTCTCCTAAACCATAGTTTCCTACTGTGTAGCTATCTCCTTGATTTCCTACTTTTGCATTGAAGTCCCCTATTATGATGTTTATTTCTGACTTTTTACATTTCTTTAAGGCAGACTCAATGTCGTTATAAAATTCTTCTACACTATCTTCACTGGATTCTCCTGTTGGGGCATATACTTGAATAATATTTATGCTAAAAGGTCTGCCACTTAACTTAACTAGTAGAACTCTGTCCGACACGGCCCAATATCCTTGAATAGATTTTGATGTTTTCCGATCCAGAATAATTGCCACTCCCCTATGACGATCTTCACCTCCAGAATAAATAATCTTGAAATCTTCCTCTATCTTGATGCCTGCTCCTGTCCATCTCGTTTCGCACATACCTAAAATATTAATTTTTTCCCTTTCAATTTCTTGTTTTATGTTCTCTAATGTTCCGTCGTTGTTTAACGTCCTTAACGTTCCAAGTTGCTAGTTTTAACGCCTCTGTCCTTGTCTTGCGATGATCGGTCTTTAAGCGAATCATGATATACTAGGCACTTTTAAAGAGGTAGTTTGCCGTTGCTTTGCTCTATGGCAGTGATCTTACTGATCGGTGACCGCAGCCATTGGCTCAAGTAGAGCTCTTCTGCCTGCCGTCGTATAATTCGAGACCATGACCCACAATATCTGTTGGCTGCCCTCAAAATTACATCCACCACCTGCCTTCCGTGGCTTCTTTTGAAAACTTCCAATAAAAGGAACACAATATAACATCACATAATCCAAAGGAAACACTATTCACGGGGAATCCAAAGGAAATCACATGAAATCCAATGAAAAAACACAAAATAGCGTCCCTCCGAAAAGTGACGCTTCATCTTGCCGACAACTATATGCCATGGAAA
The DNA here is from genome assembly GCA_014155875.1 of Cepaea nemoralis. Taxonomy (NCBI): domain Eukaryota; kingdom Metazoa; phylum Mollusca; class Gastropoda; order Stylommatophora; family Helicidae; genus Cepaea; species Cepaea nemoralis. Next base: position 139,288 of record JACEFZ010017696.1, read on the forward strand.
CCATAGGTTTCTTTGGGAGTTAGTTATTGAAACCTAAAGGTCACCCGACCTCCCATTTTGAGTATTATATTTAGACCTGATTCATCATCATGTACCGTGCCTTGTAGGCATGATTAAAAATTCAAAATGTCAGCCATTTAACTTGTGAAGTAATTAAATATTAAAAAGCAATAAAATTAATCATTTGAACTATGTATGTTTTGTGCAGGTGGATAGAAAACAAACCTAATGGTTGAATTGCTGCTGTAATAATAAATGTTCAAACTGAACTGAAAATGGTAATCAATAAATGTTTTTTGAGTAATTAACTCCTAAAACATTAATAAATAATTGAATATATCATATGAACCATATACCTGTTTTGTGCAGGTTGAAAGAACTACCCTAAAGATCGCATTTGTCATGTTAAGATTAAATGTTGCCATCATAAAACCGATGAAAATATGTCTGCATAACTACAAAATGCTTTGATGCTTGCCCTGTCATGGACTCCCAGGCAGATGTTCCTGTTACTTGTCCAACTACAGTAACTGGCAGTCCTCATCATATGTCTTGTGGAGCCAGGCAACATTAGAATAAAGTTAAAATAAATACACATTTATTGTAGTTAAATGCTGGTGCCAAATGTCAGCTTAGAAATACAAAAGCTTCTTATACATAATATTACATCTGGTGATGTCATATAGCAATGTTGCAGTGACATAATTTTGTTTTCTCAACTTTTTCTGCAAATTTACTGAATGAAATTTGGCAAATAAATGTTGAAGTTGATACTTAATTTAATTACAGATAATTTAATATTGTTATGCTAGCTACAGGAATAGCAATTTATAGGTCAACTTACTGTTACAAAGCACGGTGGATCACAGTGTTACAGTCACAGCAGTTTAATTCTTAAATTAAAGGCACAAAAAAACAACATTATTACCAGTCATTTTTAGTTTTATTGCAATCTTGGAATAATCATGGAATTTACATAAACTATTCATTATTTTCAATTCATTATTTTGGAATTTAATTTAATTTCTTCATGCTGCCAATTATTTCACTTTCACAGTTTAAATTACACATGACAACATCATATTTACAATTAATAAAATACACCACACGTGAACATCGGGAGACGAGTTTGTAAAGTGATAACGAGATTGTATAAGATTATTACAGTTAGATTGTATAGTAAGATGATGATAAATGATTTTGCAGATTCACTTTCCTCTCCCATCATTGACACTGGTACTCCAAGAGAAACTGTACAAGCATGGAAGAGTTTCATGAAATAACAACTGTGAAACAGGAACTGAAATGTGAGGTGAGTTCACTGTAGTGTCTAAAACATCTTATTTACATTATTGTGCCCAGCTGTGTAAATGTTAGAGAACTGAGCACTTGTTCTGGCTGTCCAACTGTTATCCCTCAATGTCCACACATCCTGGATGTCCCACTGTATTATAATGTTATAAGGGAACTGATTACTTGTTCTTGATGTCCCAGTTTATTATAATGTTATAAGGGAACTGATTACCTGTTCTTAGTGTCCCACTGTATTATAATGTTATAAGATAACTGATTACTTGTTCTTAGTGTCCCACTGAATTATAATGTTATAAGATAACTGATTACTTGTTCTTAGTGTCCCACTGTATTATAATGTTATATGAGAACTGATTACTTGTTCTTAGTGTCCCACTGTATTATAATGTTATATGAGAACTGATTACTTGTTCTTAGTGTCCCACTGTATTATAATGTTATATGAGAACTGATTACTTGTTCTTAGTGTCCCACTGTATTATAATGTTATATGAGAACTGATTACTTGTTCTTAGTGTCCCACTGTATTATAATGTTATATAAGAACTGATTACTTGTTTTTAGTGTCCCACTGTATTATAATCTTATATATAAAAAAGGATGTGTGTGTGTGTGTGTGTGTGTGTGTGTGTGTGTGTGTATGTCCTTTATGCGTTCGCGAACGGTCCATCCGATTTGAGATGAAACTTTTACACGTCTTCCTCTCATTCCCGCGCTGCCAACTGTGATATTTTTTTAAGTGTAAAATCGGCTACTTACTTAATATTATTTAATTTTTAATTTTCCATTATAATTTCTATATAGCAAGGGGACTTAACTCTATAAAAGTTATTTCAAGGGGCATAACTTTTAATAACTTTTCTGTATACCTTATAGTCATATTGTTGCATCGTTTTCAAAGATTTATAAACTCTTTGTCTATAGTTATGTACAGGCATATGAGTTATAATAAATAATGATACAATCTTTAAGGCATTTTCAAAGTTTTCATAAAAATAATGCATAATGCATAACATTGTAACTCATCTTTTTATGCTCAAGAAGTTATCTACAGTCATGTAGGTGATTAGAAACAGTTTTCATTAAAAATAATGGATGGTGTGTGGAAGGACATTCTTTTAAGTTACTTTTTTTTGTTGTATGAATTTAATGAGACGCTCCTTGCCAGGAGCTGGGCGAAGCCACGCCGGGTCAGATAGACAGACAGACCCACCTTTTTGCTGCAGTTATCTACAGGCATATGCGTTATAATCCTCCTCCTCCTCCGCTCCCCTCCTCCTCCCCTCTTCCCCTCCCTCTCCCTCCTCCCTCCTCCTCCCTCTTCCTCCTCCTTCCTTCTCCTCCTCTCTCCTCCTACTCCCTCCTCCTCCTATGTCCTCCCCCTCATCCCTCCTCCTCCTTCTCCTCTCCTCCTCCTCCTTCCTCTTCCTCCTCCCTCTTCCTCCTCCTACCTCCTCGCCCTCCTCCCTCCTCCTAATCACTCCTCTTCCTTTCTCCTCCCTTCTCCTCTCTCCTCCTACTCCCTCCTCCTCCTCCTACATCCTCCCCCTCATCCCTCCTCCTCCCTCCTCCTCCTTCTCCTCCCTCTTCATCCCTCCTCCTACCCCCTCCTCCTCCCTCCTCCCTCTCCTCCTCCCTCCTCCTCATCCCTTCACCTCCTCCCTCCTCATCCTCTCCTCCTCCTTCTCCTCCTCCCTCTACCTCCTCCATCCTCCTCCTCCTCCTTCCACATCCCTCCTCCTCCTCCCTCTTCCTCCTCCTCCCTCTTCCTCCTCCTCCCTCCTCCTCCTCCCCCTCCCTCCTCCCTCATCCTTCTCCCTCACCCTTCTCTCTCGTCCTTATGCCTCTTCCTCCTCCTCCCTCCTCCTCCCTCCTCCTTCTCCCTCCGCCTCCTCCCTCCTCCTCCTCTCTCCCTCCTCCTCCCTCCTCCATCTCCCTCCTCCTCCTCCCTCCTCCTCCCCCTCCTCCTGCATTCTTCTCCTCCCTCCTTCTCCCTCCTCCTCCTCCTTCTCCTTCCTCCTCCCTCCTCCTCCCCCTCCTCCCTCTTCCTCCTCCTCCCTACTCCTCCTCCCCCTCCTCCTCCCCTCCTCCTCCTCCCTCCTCCTCCTCCCTCCTCCTCCTCCCTCCTCCTCCTTCCTCCTCCCTCCTCCTACCTCCTCCTCCTCTCTCCTCCTCCTAATCCCTCCTTCTCCCTCCTATTCCTCCCTACTCCTCCTCCTCCCTCCTCCCTCCTCTTCCCTCCTCCTCCTCCTCTCTCCGCCTATCTCTTCCTCCCTCCTCCTCCTCCCTCCTCCACCTCCCTCTTCCTCCTCCCAGCTCCTACTCCTCCTTTTTCTTCTTCTGCTGCTGCTGCTGCTGCCGCCGCTCCATTTACCCAAGTTAATTGTTGGGGAAGATGTAAAGATCTTTCAAGTGCTCTTTCTAATGCTTTTTGTAAGTTGGTCTTTGTTTATCTAAGGTTGTTCTAACTGCAACCAATAAATGATTAGACAGACAGGCAGATAGACAGACAGACAGATAGGGAGGGACAGACAGACAGACAGACAGTCGGGAACGGGAACTTTTATGACTACTTATATGAATTAAATGAGATGCTTCCCCATCAGGGGCTGGGCGAAGCTGGGCCGGATCAGACAGACAGACAGACAGACAGATAGTCGGTAACGGGAACGAGAACTTATATGACTACTTATATGAATTAAATGAGATGCTCCCCACCAGGGACTGGGCGAAGCCGGGCTGGGTCAGCTAGTGTTATATAAGAACTGATTACTTGTTCTTAGTGTCCCACTGTATTATAATGTTATAAGATAACTGATTACTTGTTGTTGGTGTCCCACTGTATTATAATGTTATAAGATAACTGATTACTTGTTGTTGGTGTCCCACTGTATTATAATGTTATATGAGAACAGATTACTTGTTCTTGCTGTTCTACTGTATTATAAAGTTATATAAGAACTGAATACTTGTTCTTGGTATCCTACTGTATTTTAATGTTATCAGAGAACTGATTACTTGTTCTTGGTGTTCTACTGTATTGTAATGTTATATGAGAACTGTTTACTTGTTCTTGGTGTCCCATTGTATTATAATGTTATATGAGAACTGATTACTTGTTCTTGGTGTTCTACTGTATTATAATGTTATATAAGAACTGATTACTTGTCCTTGGTGTTCTACTGTATTCATTCATCATTGGCACCTTGCCGTCTTGACAGACGATAGTTTGTGCTTTGAAAAGGCATAATAACTTGTACCTATGGCGGTAGCGAATGTGACTGATAAGGCCAATTCGAGCTGTAAATGTCCGTTTACAGTGGGTGCATGTGAACACGTGGTCATTTCCACCATCATGCACCATCTGACGTCTCACACGCTCGGTGTGTGACTTATCTGCAATAATTTTCTCCTTTGTCTTTATTCCATTTCTGATCTTTGCCCTCCATGCAACACGTTCAGCGGCAACTTGCTCCCACTATGCATTATCAATGCCTGTATCAATCATGTCCCGCTTACACACATCTTTGTATCGTAGTAGAGGCCGACCCTGAGATCTCTTACCCATCTGTAATTCACCAAAAAAGATGTCCTTTGGTATTCTACCATCGTCCATCCTCCTAAGATGTCCTATCCATCTAAGTCTACGAAGACTGAGCATGGAATAAACTGTCACACAACCTGATCTTTCCAATACTTCAGTATTTGTGATTTTGTCTTGCCACTTAATACCAAGAATTCTTCGCAGACACCGCATATGAAAGCTGTTTAAACGTTTCTCTTGGTGTGGGTAAGTTGTCCAGGTTTCACTGCCATAAAGAAAAGTACTAAGGACACAGACTTGATAGACAAGGACTTTTGGTTTGGCAGTAAGCTTCTTGTTCTCCCAGACTCTTTTTCTTAACCTGTTCATTGTTGTTGCTGCCTTACCAATCCGGATGTTGATTTCTGGATCTAGGGATAATTTGCTATTTACCACTGATCCTAGATATGTCTACCATCTCTAGTTCGGCGTCATCAATAAAGATTGATGGTACCCCATGTGCACCTTGTGACATAATCTGTGTCTTCTTTTTGCTAATTGTTAAATCAAATTCAGAACAAGCATTGGAGAATGCAAACAGTAGACATTGCAATTCTTCCTCAGAGTGGGTCGTAACTGCAGCATCATCTGCAAAAAGCAACTCTCTGATCAGTAATCTCCTAACTTTGGTCTTGGCCTTCAATCTCTGAAAATTGTAGAGGCCGCCATCTGAGCGTGAGTGAATGTATATACCACCATCCTGATCACGAAAGGCATATTTCAGTAGAAGTGAAAAGTATATTCCAAAGAGGGTGGGAGCTAGTACACAACCATGCTTAACTCCTCTTGATTTCAAACTCTTCAGAAGTTGCACCATCAAACTTGATTATGCCAGTGTGGAACGATTCCACAATGGACAGAAGAGTTGGTGGACAGCCAATCTTCTTTAGTGCCTTGAACAGACCCTCACGACTGACCAAATCAAATGCCTTTGTGAGGTTGATGAAGGCAATAAACAGTGGTTGATTCTGTTCACTGCATTTTTCTTGCATTTGTCGCAATGAGAATATCATATCAATGGTAGACTGGTTCTGTCGAAAGCCACACTGTGATTCAGGGAAGACTTGATCTCCTAGGACTTGAAGTCTGCGCAGAACAATTCTGGCAAATACTTTTCCAACTATACACAGAAGTGAGATATCCCTGTAGTTGTTGCAGTCGCTCTGATCGACCTTGTTCTTGTACAGTGTTATGGTGCTTGAATCTTTGAAATCCTGTGGGACTAGTCCTCGCCAGCATAGCTCTATTAGCTGGTGGATCTGTAGAGTGAGTGTCTCTTGCCCACTCCTGATAACCTCTATTGGAATCCCATCCTTACCTGGGGCTTTGCCAGATGCAAGTTCATTTATAGCACACTTAACTTTGTTATGGTGGGAAGTGTGTCCTGGTGGTCAAGAGTTGGTAGAGCTGTTGTCAGGTCTTAGTCAGATATGACTGAGCTACCGTATAACAGTAGACAGTACTACCTGCTTTCTGTTAGCACCGAACGTTGGGCGGCGCTTACCAAACCCGACACCCCACATTGTGCCAACGGCTTCGGGCAGAAGAGCGCAATTGGGAGGGTACAAGCCTGGTGCGAGGAAATGCAACCTAAAGACAAAATGTCATGGCAGGGCAGACCAGGCCCTAAGCCTTTGTTGGCGGCTGGTCTAGGATCAAAGCTCTGACAGGCGGACAGTTAGAGCATTGCTTTGATGATCCGGCAGCTTCTGCAGCTTGTCTTGTTCCAGATGTAGAGGTGTTACCTTTCATCTGGGGTGAACAAGGCAGGCCAAGAGAGGGATCATGCTGAATGGGCAACACATGATCTCTATATTTTAGCCCAAGCTTTGTGCTATGGAGAGGCAATAACTCCATCTCTGGTCTTAACCAGTCTCGGAATCAAAGCGAGAGGCAACTGTTACGGGTTATAAGTCCCTGTCAGTTGGCATTCCACTGTGTTATAATGTTATATGAGAACTGATTACTTGTTCTTGGTGTCCCACTGTATTATAATGTTATATAAGAATTGATTACTCGTTCTTGGTGTCCCACTGTATCATAATGTTATATGAGAACTGATTACTTGTTCTTGGTGTTCTACTGTATTATAATGTTATATGAGAACTGATTACTTGTTCTTGGTGTCCCACTGTATTATAATGTTATATAAGAATTGATTACTCGTTCTTGGTGTCCCACTGTATCATAATGTTATATGAGAACTGATTACTTGTTCTTGGTGTTCTACTGTATTATAATGTTATATGAGAACTGATTACTTGTTCTTGGTGTCCCACTGTATTATAATGTTATATAAGAATTGATTACTCGTTCTTGGTGTCCCACTGTATCATAATGTTATATGAGAACTGATTACTTGTTCTTGGTGTTCTACTGTATTATAATGTTATATGAGAACTGATTACTTGTTCTTGGTGTCCCACTGTATTATAATGTTATATAAGAATTGATTACTCGTTCTTGGTGTCCCACTGTATCATAATGTTATATGAGAACTGATTACTTGTTCTTGGTGTTCTACTGTATTATAATGTTATATGAGAACTGATTACTTGTTCTTGGTGTCCCACTGTATTATAATGTTATATGAGAACTGATTACTTGTTCTTGGTGTCCCACTGTATTATAATGTTATATGAGAACTGATTACTTGTTCTTGGTGTTCTACTGTATTATAATGTTATATGAGAACGGAACGGAACAGAAGGAAGACCACGCATTGACACCAGCGGCACCAAAAATAAAGAGAAGGTCAACAAATTCATGCAGGATCTAGCGGAGACTCTGCCTGGCCCCACAAACAGAAATTCCACCGAGAGATGGAGTCATTTTCACAACACCATCTACAATACAGTACCTATCAACATTTGGCAAGAAGCAAACTAAGTCAACCGACTAGTTTGAAGCACACTCTGAAGAGATGCTCCAAGTCCTGGAGATAAAGAGACATGCAATCTCAATGTATAAAACATCACCTTCAGAGAAAACACTGCAGGCATTGCGAACGGCCAGAAATGGAGTACAACAGATGGCAAGAAGATATGCGAACAGGTACTGGCTACAGCTCTCTGCTCAAATTCAAACTTGTGCAGACATTGGAAATATAAGAGGAATGTACGAGGGCATCAAGCAAGCTGTCGGTCCATCAAAAAATAAGATGGCCCCTTTACGATCAACTGAGGGGGTAACCATAAAAGATCGAGCGAAACAAATGGATCGCTGGGTAGAACACTACTCAGAGCTATACTCAGTGGATAACACTGTCTGTGAAGAAGCTCTGGAAGCCATCGATCAACAGTTCACCATGCATGCCCTGGATAACGAACCATGCCTCACAGAAATCAACGAAGCACTAGACTCTCTCAAATCCTGCAAGGCACCTGGAAAAGATAGTATTCCACCTGAAATCTTAAAATGTAGCAAAGAAACAATCATCCCAGAACTGTATGCAATATTTCAGACTGGAAAGAAAAATCAGTACAACAAGATATGAAAGGCGCAAACATCGTTCAATCAATCAATCAATCATGTGCCATGCTGGAAAGCGTGGGCGGTCATGACTCGCCATTTCACTCGATCACCAGTGTCGTGGATCAGCTCAGTGTTCCTGTCTCGTCCATGCCATGTGGCCAAGCCATCCAGGTATTTTCCTCTCGGTCTTCCTCTTGGTCTGTTTCCTTCGATCTTGCCAGTTGTCACTAAGTTCTCCAATCCATTTCTTCTCATAACATGTCCAAAAAATTGTGACTGTCTACGTCTAATTTCTCTAATCAGTTTACGATGTTCATTTGTCTCTTGTAGTACTTGGTCATTGGTTTTTCTATCTGTCCATGGTATTCTTTGCATTTTCCTCAGAAACCACATTTCTGCAGCCATCAGATGCTTTTCAGCTTGACTGCTCATTGTCCAAGTTTCACATCCATACAAAAGAATAGGCTCTATGTATCCCCTCAACACTCTTTCTCGTTTCAATTGACATCTTTTTATTGGTCAGAATGTTTTTCATCTTGCTAAAGGCTACTTTCGCCATGGCGATTCTTGTTCTAATCTCTTCAAGGCATCTCCCATCAGATGTTATGACTGTTCCAAGATAATTGTACCGATTCACTTGTTGAAGAATATTTCGATTTACTTGTATATTACATTGTGGCACTTCTTCCTTCCTAGTGACGACCATAACCTGAGTCTTTTTACAATTTAATTCTAACCCCAGGAAACATCGTTACCCTTTATAAAAACAAAGGCGACAGAAGCGACTGCAACAACTATCGTGGCATTTCCCTACTCAGCATTACAGGCAAGATTTTTGCCAGAGTAATCCTTAAAAGATTACACATTCTTGCTGAAAGAATCTACCCCGAATTGCAGTGCGGATTTAGATCTAACAGGTCCACCATCGATATGATTTTCTCACTCCGGCAGCTCCAAGAGAAGTGCAGAGAACAGAGGAAGCCATTCAGTTCAGTTCAGTTATCAGTTATCAGTTGGGGTATCTTCGTTGCACTCCGGACATGTCTATAGGTGCTCAGATCCTCCCCCCAGCATATGCATCAGCGTCCGGTGGCTCACAAAACGAAACGAAACGAAGAGGAAGCCATTATATATTGCCTTCATCGACCTCACAAAGCATTTGATCTCGTGAGCAGAAGCGGCCTTGTTAAGGTCCTTGAAAAGGTTGGATGTCCACCCACCTTTCTTAGTCTCAGGAAATCATTCCACGAAAACATGCAGGGGACCATTTTATTTGACGGCTCAACATCCCAGTCATTCAGTATCAGCAGCGGAGTAAAGCAGGGCTGCGTGCTTGCTCCTACACTCTTTGGTATCTTCTTCGCCGTTCTCTTAAGGCAGGCATTTGGGACTGCCACTGAAGGCATACACCTCCACACAAGATCTGATGGCAAACTTTTTAACCCATCAAGACTCAAGGCAAAGACCAAAATAAGATCAAGATGCGTAAGAGAACTACTTTTTGCAGATGATGCAGCACTGACTACTCATACAGCAGAAGATCTCCAAAGGCTCATAGATCATTTTGCAGCCGCCTGCAAAGACTTTGGGCTCACCATTAGCCTAAATAAAACACAGGTGGTGGAACAAGATGCTGGTGCGCCTCCGTCAATCAAAATTTCTAATTATGAATTGATGGTCGTCCACGAATTTCTATATTTGGGATCAACAATATCAGATAATCTTTCATTAGAGACAGAAATCGACAGAAAGGCAGCAACAACATTTTCCAGACTAGCTAAAAGAGATTGGGAGAATAATAGACTAACAAAGCGTACAAAAGCTCAAGTATATAAAGCTTGTGTTGTTAGCACACTACTCTATGGGTCTGAATCCTGGACCCTGTACTCAAGACAGGAAAGGAAGTTGAATTCCTTACACATGAGATGTCTGAGATGTATCCTGGGCATAACATGGAAAGACCACATAACAAACAAACATATGCTTGAAAGAGCAGATATTACCACAGTGCACACCCTCCTCAAGCAGAGATGCCTATGGTGGCTGGGCCACATATCTTGAATGGAGGATGAACACGTATTCCCAAAGATCTCCTATACTGGAGAACTAGCCACAGGAAAGAGGCCAACCGGAAGACCCCAAATGCTGATATAGGGATGTGTGTAAACAAGATATGAAAACCCTTGGAATAGATCCAGACACGTGGGAAAGAGTTGCAACAGACAGATGCTCCTGGAGAAGAGATGTACAAAACGGACTGGTGCTCTTTGAGTGCAATCTGATCCAACAAACTGAGGATAGGTGGCACAGGCTTAAAACGCAGTCACTTACTGCGGGACTTGCCTCGTCTTACAGATGCGGAAACTGTGACAGGGATTGTCACTCTCGCATTGGACTATACAGTCACCAGCGGTGCTGCCAGGCACCTCCCAAGTGGCACAACTCTATAGTCCTTCAGGACTGAAAGAGGCCTACTATGAGAACGGATTACTTGTTCTTGGTGTCCCACTGTATTATAGTGTTATATTGATTGATTGATTGATTGAGTGATTGATTGATTGATTTAGGAACTGACATCACAGCATTCGGGACATTCCCATAAGTGCTCTGTCCCCATCCTCAGCAGCCAGCGAAGAGTTCCAACACTAATAGTACCAGTAGCAATCTGATTATAAGTCCGTCTCGCCTTTCCTCTGAGCGTCGAGCGTTGGCCAGGTTCCTTCGTCACACATCGCTGCCTCATTCTTACCAGACCATGGTGATCCATTTGCTCCTCCGAGGTGTACACATGCTCCCACAAGGCCGCAACGATGTCTTTCTTGTCATGCATCAATACTCTACCAAGTTTTGCCGAGCCAGCCAATCTGTCCGAATGTTCATTCCCCAGCACACTGGCATGCCCCGGAGAAAAAATATAATGTTATATGATAACTGATTACTTGTTCTTGGTGTCCCACTGTACTATAATGTTATATGAGAACTGATTACTTGTTCTTGGTGTCCCACTGTATTATAATGTTATATGAGAACTGATTACTTGTTCTTGGTGTCCCACTGTATTATAATGTTATATGAGAACTGATTACTTGTTCTTGGTGTCCCACTGTATTATAATGTTATATGAGAACTGATTACTTGTTCTTGGTGTTCTACTGTATTATAATGTTATATGAGAACTGATTACTTGTTCTTGGTGTCCCACTGTATTATAATGTTATATGAGAACTGATTACTTGTTCTTGGTGTCCCACTGTATTATAATGTTATATGAGAACTGATTACTTGTTCTTGGTGTTCCTACTGTATTATAATGTTATATGAGAACTGATTACTTGTTCTTGGTGTCCCACTGTATTATAATGTTATATGAGAACTGATTACTTGTTCTTGGTGTTCTACTGTATTATAATGTTATATGAGAACGGATTACTTGTTCTTGGTGTTCTACTGTATTATAATGTTATAGAGAACTGATTACTTGTTCTTGGTGTCCCACTGTATTATAATGTTATATGAGAACTGATTACTTGTTCTTGGTGTCCCACTGTATTATAATGTTATAAGAGAACTGATTACTTGTTCTTGGTGTTCTACTGTATTATAATGTTATATGAGAACTGATTACTTGTTCTTGGTGTTCTACTGTATTATAATGTTATATGAGAACGGATTACTTGTTCTTGGTGTTCTACTGTATTATAATGTTATATGAGAACTGATTACTTATTCTTGGTGTCCCTCTGCATTATAATGTTATATAAGAACTGATTACTTGTTCTTGGTGTTCTACTGTATTATAATGTTATATGAGAATGGATTACTTGTTCTTGGTGTCCCACTGTATTATAATGTTATAAGACAACTGATTACTTGTTCTTGGTGTCCTACACTGTGTTTTTAAGAGTAAAAGAACTGATTATTTCTTCTGGGTGCAAGTATTATAACACAGAAATACAACAGAACTGATCACTTGATCTTGAAATCCCACTCTGGAGTATATTAACTAGGGCTGTACCGGATTCAAATTTTTGAAATCCGGCCGGAGCCGGATTTGGTCGGATTTATGAAGTGAGATCCGGCCGGAGCCGGAGCCGGAGCCGGATTTACAAATAAAAAAATAAAAATAAAATAACATACTACATCACTTGACTTAGGTGAGTGGAGTCACTCGACTGTTCATTACTGCAGTTCATTACTATAGACATGACAATGATGACATATACTCATATTAAATCATTTAAATGTAAAATAATTACATTCACAGTAGAATAAGTAATTAAGTAATATTAAGTTCCATAAGTTCAAGATGAAACATAATACATAAGCACATAATGCTAATTTAGTAATTTTAATTGTTAGTTTTCAGTTTCAGATTTTAGTTTTCACATTGTTTTCAGTTGGCAAATTATCAGCTCAGTTACAACTCACAACAACAGTACACTGAACAGATTGAATTTATTGAAATACATTCATTTAGTAATTTCACTATTTCAGTCAGTCTTCATTATGGCTGTGAAGTTGAACTCTCAGAGTCAAGAAGAGACGAGTTGTATTTCAGGAAAATCAACGTCTCCGCATTTTCTGGTAAAAGGCTACTACGGTGGTCAGTGATAATGTCTCCTGCAGTACTGACCAGCCTTTCCGATGGCACACTTGTAGGTGGTGGTGCAAGAAATACCTGCGCCAGTCTAGCCATGCTTGGAAATCTTTGCTTATTGGCATGCCACCATGAAACTGGATCTGACTGTCGAGTTTGAAGTGGCTCTGACAGGTACTGTGTCACCTCAGTGTTAATGCTGTTGCCTTCGGCACTTGCAGAACGATCTGCGGTGGGATTTTCCTCGACAATTGTGTCAAAACATCTCCATAGGCTGGACTCGTACTGTGTGGCAGTGCTCACAGAAGTCAAAACACTAGTACTACTACTACTAATAGTAGCTGATGGATCCTGTGGACTGACTGTGTTTGCTGAATCAATAATGGAGTTAGCTGCTAACAGCAGATGGGCTCGTGCATCACTTCTACCACGTTCGGAGAAGAAGCACAGCTTGAATCGAGGATCCAGTAGTGTGGCACAGGTGTAAATACTGTTGGATTCAATGTCCGCAAATCTGCTGCTAACAGCTTCAAGCAGGGCTGCTTTCATAGTTTTGATCCCAGCATCACTACCTTCTTTCTGGAGGAAAGCCATGAGTGTTTTCACTAATGGGATCACAACTGATATTGATGCCTGAGCTGCACTTATTTCACGTGTGATTTCTTCAAATGGTGCCAAAGTAGCTACCACATTCTCCGTGACTGCCCACTGTTGTGCCGTTAGCCCAGTTACCGATTCAATTTCAAAATTTTCAACACAGTACAGGCGGATGCTGCGCCGTTGTTCTAACAGACGTCGTAACATATAGAACGTTGAGTTCCATCGTGTTGTCACGTCCTGGATAAGCTGATGTTGTGGTAGGTTTAATTCATTTTGAAGTTCATGCAAACGACTGGTTGCTGAAGAAGAGTGTTTGAAATGTCCTACCAATTTTCTTCCAGTACTGATGATGCCAGCAACATACTTTTGACTCAAAAGACCATCACGCACACACAGCTGCAGTGTGTGTGCAAAACATCCAACACTTGAATAGCTGCCATCACGAAAGCATTTGGCAATGTTGAATGCATTGTCTCTCACAACAACATGGCACTTCTCACGTGCAATTGACCACTCATCCAGCATCATTTCAAAATGTGCAAGCAAGTTTGTGGCCGTGTGATGTTCATCACATGCAGTACAATAGAAGACTACACTGCGGAGAACGAAGGAGTCTGTTAACCAATGGCCAGTGAGGCCCATAAATGACTGAGTGGTGTGTTCAGCTGTCCACGTATCTGTTGTGAATGATATGTAATCAGTGTCAGATATCATTGCTGCAATTTTTACCTTCAGACGTTTACACATGTCAGGAATGATATGTTCAGCAAAGTACTTTCTTGAAGGCAATTCATACCCTTTTTCCATTGTATGCATCAACTCTCTGAAACCTGGTCGTTCCACTACTTGAAAAGGCTCCATATATATGGCTATCATTCGGGCTACGGCAGCATGAATGCGTTTAGCATTGGGACTGTTGATGTCCCAAATTTTGGCCCGGTCCCATGCCTGCACAATTGACTGCTGGGTACTGCTGCTTGCTTTGTGCAAACACGGTCCCAGATTCATCATAGAAGTGGTCGCCAATACACTGGCCTTCAGTGATGCTTTCTTTTCCATCATTTCGTCATAGCTTTTATTGTGCATCGATTGCAAATGGGTCTGCATTGATGATGTTGAGAAGTCTTTGGGGCGATCTGATCGTCCACCGATAACTGTTTGTCACACAACTTACATATTACCTTCGCTGAATCATCGTCTTTAACCTTGAAGTAATCCCAAACGGCGCTGTATGACTTAGATTTTGATGCCATTTTATTTTATGGGCAAGACCAAAGAAATTTACGAAAATAAATATTCAAGTCCCACAAACTCATGAAGTAATGCACCATTAAAATTCAAAATGAGTGTTTTTTTCTTAAAATTCTTATTTACATCAGCGAGAAATAGTAAACCGGAAGTGCTACTGTGCTATTGCCTAAAATTCTACGTGGCCTCATGAAACATGTACAGAAAATTCACGTGACTAGGCAACACAAATCCGGCCTAAATACGGCAAAACTGGACCGGAGCCGGAGCCGAAACCGGATTTGTAAAAATGGCCGGATTCCGGATTTGCCGGAGCCGGAGCCGAAATCCGGTACACCCCTAATATTAACATAGCATGATTTATTTTTCAGACCTCAAGCAGCACCCAATCCTGGTTTCCATTTAAGGCTGAAATAGTGAAGTTGGAATCAAACTGTCATGTGAGTTCATTTTGTTTTGTTTCATTCTTCAGAAATTATTACATTGACAATGCTTGAACCATATAATGTGAACATTCATTAGTGTGGAAACACAGATCATGTCATTGGTGTCATTTGTCGTGATAACAGCACATGACATTGAAGTAGTATTTGTTAGAGAAGCCTTTTGTGTTGTCCTGATTCTAACAGTGCACTTCAGTATTATATCTCCAGCTGTTTCTCCATTATCTGTGCAGGACAGGTTATAAATGTAACAAAGATGTCAACTGAACAGCAAAGTTATGATTTATGAAATCACTTGTCACTTTCAGTTTCTGACTGACTGGTCCAGTCAGATTTGTGTCACTTTGAGTGTCTGATTGACTGGTCGGGTCACATTTGTGTCACTTTCAGTTTCTGACTGACTGGTCAGATTATATTTGTGTCACTTTCAGTGTCTGACTGACTGCTCAGGTCACATTCAATGGAGGACATCAGCATGGTTGAATGGATAAGAGCACTTGCTCTTAAACTTCCTGTGTGCTGATGCCAAAGTAGCAGGTTCAACCCCTAGACAGGACAACTGGACTAAAATGTTGACTTTTCATCCTTGATCTGGGGATGTAAATTACAAGTACCGTATTTTACGGAGTATAAGACACACGTTTTTCTTCAAAAAATTGCCTCCAAAA
The DNA here is from genome assembly GCA_014155875.1 of Cepaea nemoralis. Classification (NCBI taxonomy): domain Eukaryota; kingdom Metazoa; phylum Mollusca; class Gastropoda; order Stylommatophora; family Helicidae; genus Cepaea; species Cepaea nemoralis. The sequence continues at coordinate 155,215 of JACEFZ010017696.1, forward strand.
TTCAGGTGCGTCTTATACTCGAAATTAATATAAAAATGTCCAGTGTTTGATTTAAAATTCCCGCCAGTCTTAAAAATGGCCATATATTCGATGCCGCGGGAAACCTATCTCTATTTGGCAACATTGGATTCAACTGGCAGCAGCAGTGCACCGATGCGACGAACATGAGTTGCGGGGATTCACAAGCTTGCTAACACTGTCTCCCTCCCACCCCACCATCACAAACCCAGAACATTGTCTAGCCTATGATGCGTCATTGCAGTCTATGGTGCCAGTGAACTTGACTTGAAAGTGATATGTGTTTTCGGTAACAGTACAATATTTTTGTTAGTAGCTAGTTTCGCAATGGAAAAAAATAAAAGGTATTCATATGATGCGGGCTATAAATTGAAAGTAATAGCATATGCAGAAGAACATGGAAACAGAGCAGCTGAGTGGCATTTCGGCCCTCCACCAACAGAAAAAACCATTCGTGATTGGCGGGCTAGTAAAGAAGAACTGAAAAAAAATGAGGAAGACTAAATGTGCAAATAGAGGGCTGAATGCAAAATGGCCAAAACTAGAAGATGATGTAATGAAATGGATTCAAAGACACCGTCAAAATGGCATTGGAATTAATACAAAAATGATTCAAATACACGCTCGTAAGCTTGTGCTACAGTGGAACTTAACAGACTTTAAGGGTGGAGTAGGTTGGTGCTACAGGTTTATGAAGCGTCATGGACTTATCTGGACATCTAACTTACATGGACCATCTTATATATGAAGAGGATGACGATGAAGAGGAAGAAGAAGAAAAAGAAAGTTCAGATGACGATTTTCAGGGATTTTAAAGGTCAGTTTGGGTTTATAAACTAAGAATTTTTTTTTTAGTCCAGATTTGCAATCTAATAATATATAATATTTGTTGCGTATCCCTTGCGGGACATTGCAGTCAACACCAGCATTTTCAGCTGCTGTTGATGTACTAGGCAAGTGTTACGTTCAGTAGTTTGCCATTGCTTTCTGAACGACCGGTCTCCATACCTTTTTCGAAAATACGAGCACCGCCGTGTTTCGAACCCGGGTATACGGGCTCACAAACCGCGTTCGCAAGCCCTTCAGCCACAGAGACCGGCTAATATCTAATAATATCTAATAATACAAATGGTAAAAATGTTATTTAAAAAAAAATTGCTTAAAAATTAAGGTGCGTCTTATAGTCCGTAAAATACAGTACCTCAGAAATCAGAGTGGGGGTCACTTGATGGCGAGGGACACCAGTAATAGGGAAAGCTAATCCACACACAAACAGCAGTCCAATGTACTAGAAATAGTTCATAGCGAGCAACAACAAAACAAAAAATTCAATGGAAATAATTCAGTTTTGTTTCTAGGTCATCTTAAAGTCCATACTCAATGATTTCTTCACATGTTTTCAATCATTTTGGAGATAGATGTTCCTCCAGTTGTCTAGTTCAATCATTGTGGAGACAGATGTTCCTCCAGTTCTCTAGTTCAATCATTGTGGAGATAGATGTTCCTCCATGCTACATTGTCCAGTTGTCTAGTTCACTCATTGTGGAGACAGATGTTCCTCCATGCTACATTGTCCAGTTGTCTAGTTCAATCATTGTGGAGACAGATGTTCCTCCATGGTACATTGTCCAGTTCTCTAGTTCATTCATTGTGGAGACAGATGTTCCTCCATGGTACATTGTCCAGTTCTCTAGTTCAATCATTGTGGAGATACATGTTCCTCCATGCTACATTGTCCAGTTCTCTAGTTCAATCATTGTGGAGACAGATGTTCCTCCATGGTACATTGTCCAGTTCTCTAGTTCAATCATTGTGGAGATAGATGTTCCTCCATGCTACATTGTCCAGTTGTCTAGTTCACTCATTGTGGAGACAGATGTTCCTCCATGCTACATTGTCCAGTTGTCTCATTCAATCATTGTGGAGATGTTCCTCCATGCTACATTGTCCAGTTGTCTAGCTCAGTCATTGTGGAGATAGATATTCCTCAATGTTACATTGTCCAGTTGTCTAGTTCAATCATTGTGGAGATAGATGTTCCTCCATGCTACATTGTCCAGTTGTCTAGTTCAGTCATTGTGGAGATAGATGTTCCCCCCATGCTACATTGTCCAATTGTCTAGTTCAATCATTGTGGGGACAGATGTTCCTCCATGCTACATTGTCCAGTTGTCTAGTTCACTCATTGTGGAGACAGATGTTCCTCCATGCTACATTGTCCAATTGTCTAGTTCAATCATTGTGGAGACAGATGTTCCTCCATGCTAAATTGTCCAGTTGTCTAGTTCAATCATTGTGGAGACAGATGTTCCTCCATGCTACATTGTCCAGTTCTCTAGTTCAATCATTGTGGAGACAGATGTTCCTCCATGCTACATTGTCCAGTTGTCTAGTTCAATCATTGTGGAGACAGATGTTGCTTCATGCTACATTGTTCAGTTCTCTAGTTCAATCATTGTGGAGACAGATGTTCCTCCATGCTACATTGTCCAGATGTCTAGTTCAATCATTGTGGAGACAGATGTTCCTCCATGCTACATTGTTCAGTTCTCTAGTTCAATCATTGTGGAGACAGATGTTCCTCCATGGTACATTGTCCAGTTCTCTAGTTCAATCATTGTGGAGATAGATGTTCCTCCATGCTACATTGTCCAGTTGTCTAGTCCAATCATTGTGGGGACAGATGTTCCTCCATGCTACATTGTCCAGTTGTCTAGTTTACTCATTGTTGAGACATGTTCCTCCATGCTACATTGTCCAGCTGTCTAGTTCAATCATTGTGGAGACAGGTGTTCCTCCATGCTACATTGTCCAGAGCTCTAGTTCAATCAATGTGGAGACAGATGTTCCTCCATGCTACATTGTCCAGTTGTCTAGTTCAATCATTGTGGAGACATATGTTCCTCCATGGTACATTGTCCAGTTCTCTAGTTCAATCATTGTGGAGACAGATGTTCCTCCATGGTACATTGTCCAGTTCTCTTGTTCAGTCATTGTGGAGATACATGTTCCTCCATGCTACATTGTCCAGTTCTCTAGTTCAATCATTGTGGAGACAGATGTTCCTCCATGGTACATTGTCCAGATCTCTAGTTCAATCATTGTGGAGATAGATGTTCCTCCATGCTACATTGTCCAGTTGTCTAGTTCACTCATTGTGGAGACAGATGTTCCTCCATGCTACATTGTCCAGCTGTCTCATTCAATCATTGTGGAGATGTTCCTCCATGCTACATTGTCCAGTTGTCTAGCTCAGTCATTGTGGAGATAGATATTTCTCAATGTTACATTGTCCAGTTCTCTAGTTCAATCATTGTGGAGATAGATGTTCCTCCATGCTACATTGTCCAGTTGTCTAGTTCACTCATTGTGGAGACAGATGTTCCTCCATGCTACATTGTCCAATTGTCTAGTTCAATCATTGTGGAGACAGATGTTCCTCCATGCTAAATTGTCCAGTTGTCTAGTTCAATCATTGTGGAGACAGATGTTCCTCCATGCTACATTGTCCAGTTGTCTAGTTCAATCATTGTGGAGACAGATGTTCCTCCAAGCTACATTGTCCAGTTGTCTAGTTCAATCATTGTGGAGACAGATGTTCCTCCATGCTACATTGTCCAGTTCTCTAGTTCAATCATTGTGGAGACAGATGTTACTCCATGCTATATTGTCCAGTTGTTTATTTCAATCATTGTGAAGATGTTCCTCCATGCTACATTGTCCAATTGTCTAGTTCAGTCATTGTGGAGACATATGTTCCTCCAGTTCTCTAGTTCAATCATTGTGGAGACAGATGTTCCTCCATGCTACATTGTCCAGTTCTCTAGTTCAATCATTGTGGAGACAAATGTTCCTCCGTGCTACATTGTCTAGTTCAATCATTGTGGAGACAGATGTTCCTTAGTGCTACATTGTCTAGTTCAATCATTGTGGAGTCAGATGTTCATCCATGCTGCATTGTCTAGTTCAATCATTGTGGAGACCGATGTTCTTCCGTGCTACATTGTCTAATTCAATCACTGTGGAGACAGATGTTCCTCCATGCTACATTGTCCAGTTCTGTAATTCAACCATTGTGGCGATAGATGTTCCTCCATGCTACATTATCCAGTTCTCTAGTTAACCATTGTGGAGATAGATGTTCCTTCATGTTACATTGTCCAGTTCTCTAGTTCAACCATTGTGGAGACAGATGTTCCTCCTCCATGCTACATTGTCCAGTTGTCTAGTTCAATCATTGTTGAGACAGATGTTCCTCCAGGCTACATTGTCCAGTTGTCTAGTTCAGTCATTGTGGAGACAGATGTTCCTCCAGTTCTCTATTTCATTCATTCTGGAGACAGATGTTCCTCCATGCTATATTGTCCAGTTGTCTAGTTCAATCAATGTGGAGACAGATGTTCCTCCATGCTACATTGTCTAGTTCAATCATTGTGGAGACAGATGTTCCTCCGTGCTACATTGTCTAGTTCAATCATTGTGGAGACAGATGTTCCTCCATGCTGCATTGTCTAGTTCCATCATTGTGGAGATAGATTTTCCTCCGTGCTACATTGTCTAGTTCAGTCATTGTGGAGACAGATGTTCCTCCATGCTACATTGTGCAGTTGTCCAGTTCAGTCATTGTGGAGACAGATGTTCCTCCAGTTCTCTAGTTCAGTCATTGTGGAGACAGATGTTCCCCCCATGCTACATTGTCCAATTGTCTAGTTCAATCATTGTGGGGACAGATGTTCCTCCATGCTACATTGTCCAGTTGTCTAGTTCACTCATTGTGGAGACAGATGTTCCTCCATGCTACATTGTCCAATTGTCTAGTTCAATCATTGTGGAGACAGATGTTCCTCCATGCTAAATTGTCCAGTTGTCTAGTTCAATCATTGTGGAGACAGATGTTCCTCCATGCTACATTGTCCAGTTGTCTAGTTCAATCATTGTGGAGACAGATGTTCCTCCAAGCTACATTGTCCAGTTGTCTAGTTCAATCATTGTGGAGACAGATGTTGCTTCATGCTACATTGTTCAGTTCTCTAGTTCAATCATTGTGGAGACAGATGTTCCTCCATGCTACATTGTCCAGATGTCTAGTTCAATCATTGTGGAGACAGATGTTCCTCCATGCTACATTGTTCAGTTCTCTAGTTCAATCATTGTGGAGACAGATGTTACTCCATGCTATATTGTCCAGTTGTTTATTTCAATCATTGTGGAGATGTTCCTCCATGCTACATTGTCCAATTATCTAGTTCAGTCATTGTGGAGACAGATGTTCCTCCAGTTCTCTAGTTCAATCATTGTGGAGACAGATGTTCCTCCATGCTACATTGTCCAATTGTCTAGTTCAATCATTGTGGAGACAAATGTTCATCCGTGCTACATTGTCTAGTTCAATCATTGTGGAGACAGATGTTCCTTAGTGCTACATTGTCTAGTTCAATCATTGTGGAGACAGATGTTCATCCATGCTGCATTGTCTAGTTCAATCATTGTGGAGACAGATGTTCCTCCGTGCTACATTGTCTAATTCAATCATTGTGGAGACAGATGTTCCTCCATGCTACATTGTCCAGTTCTGTAGTTCAACCATTGTGGCGATAGATGTTCCTCCATGCTACATTATCCAGTTCTCTAGTTTAACCATTGTGGAGATAGATGTTCCTTCATGTTACATTGTCCAGTTCTCTAATTCAATCATTGTTGAGACAGATGTTCCTCCAGGCTACATTGTCCAGTTGTCTAGTTCAATCATTGTGGAGACCGATGTTCCTCCATCCTACATTGTCCAGTTGTCTAGTTCAATCATTGTGGAGATAGATTTTCCTCCATGCTACATTGTCCACTTCTCTAGTTCAATCATTGTGGAGACAGATGTTCCTCCATGCTACATTGTCCAGTTCTCTAGTTCAGTCATTGTGGAGACAGATGTTACTCCATGCTGCATTGTCCAGTTGTCTAATTCAATCATTGTGGAGACAGATGATCCTCCATGCTACATTGTCCACTTGTCTAGTTCAATCATTGTGGAGACAGATGTTCCTCCAAGCTACATTGTCCAGTTGTCTAGTTCAATCATTGTGGAGACAGACGTTCCTCCATGCTACATTGTCCATTTGTCTAGTTCAGTCATTATGGAGACAGATGTTCCTCCAGTTCTCTAGTTCAATCATTGTGGAGACAGATGTTCCTCCATGATACATTGTCCAGTTGTCTAGTTCAATCATTGTGGAGACAGATGTTCCTCCATGCTACATTGTCTAGTTCAATCATTGTGGAGAAAGATGTTCCTCCATGCTACAATGTCTAGTTCCATCATTGTAGAGACAGATGTTCCTCCATGGTACACTGTCCAGTTCTCTATTTCAATCATTGTGGAGACAGATGTTCCTCCAAGCTACATTGTCCAGTTCTCTAGTTCAATCATTGTGGAGTCAAATGTTCCTCCATGGTACATTGTCCAGTTCTCTAGTTCAATCATTGTGGAAATAGATGTTCCTCCATGCTACATTGTCCAGTTCTCTAGTTCAATCATTGTGGAGATAGATGTTCCTCCATGCTACATTGTCCAGTTGTCTAGCTCAATCATTGTGGAGATAGATGTTCCTACATGCTACATTGTCCAGTTGTCGAGCTCAATCATTGTGGAGATAGATGTTCCTCCATGTTATATTGTTCAGTTGTCTAGTTCAATCATTGTGGAGACAGATGTTCCTCCATGCTACATTGTCCAGTTGTCTAGTTCAATCATTGTGGAGATATATATATATTCCTCCATGCTACATTGTCCAGTTGTCTAGTTCAATCATTGTGGAGATAGATGTTCCCTCATGCTACATTGTCCAGTTGTCTAGTTCAATCATTGTGGAGTCAAATGTTCCTCCATGGTACATTGTCCAGTTCTCTAGTTCAATCATTGTGGAGATAGATGTTCCTCCATGCTACATTGTCCAGTTCTCTAGTTCAATCATTGTGGAGATAGATGTTCCTCCATGCTACATTGTCCAGTTGTCTAGCTCAATCATTGTGGAGATAGATGTTCCTACATGCTACATTGTCCAGTTGTCTAGCTCAATCATTGTGGAGATAGATGTTCCTCCATGTTATATTGTTCAGTTGTCTAGTTCAATCATTGTGGAGACAGATGTTCCTCCATGCTACATTGTCCAGTTGTCTAGTTCAATCATTGTGGAGATATATATTCCTCCATGCTACATTGTCCAGTTGTCTAGTTCAATCATTGTGGAGATAGATGTTCCCTCATGCTACATTGTCCAGTTGTCTAGTTCAATCATTGTGGGACAGATGTTCCTCCATGCTACATTGTCCAGTTGTCTAGTTCACTCATTGTGGAGACAGATGTTCCTCCATGCTACATTGTCCAGTTGTCTAGTTCAATCATTGTGGAGACAGATGTTACTCCAAGCTACATTGTCCTGTTCTCTAGTTCAATCATTGTAGAGACAGATGTTCCTCCATGCTACATTGTCCAGTTCTCTAGTTCAATCATTGTGGAGTCAAATGTTCCTCCATGGTACATTGTCCAGTTCTCTAGTTCACTCATTGTGGAGACAGATGTTCCTCCGTGCTACATTGTCCAGTTCTCTAGTTCAATCATTGTGGAGATAGATGTTCCTCCATGCTACATTGTCCAGTTCTCTAGTTCAATCATTGTGGAGTCAAATGTTCCTCCATGGTACATTGTCCAGTTCTCTAGTTCACTCATTGTGGAGACAGATGTTCCTCCATGCTACATTGTCCAGTTCTCTAGTTCAATCATTGTGGAGATAGATGTTCCTCCATGCTACATTGTCCAGTTGTCTAGTTCAATCATTGTGGAGATAGATGTTCCTCCATGCTACATTGTCCAGTTGTCTAGCTCAATCATTGTAGAGATAGATGTTCCTCCATGCTACGTTGTCCAGTTGTCTAGTTCAATCATTGTGGAGATAGATGTTCCTCCATGCTACGTTGTCCAGTTCTCTGGTTCAGTCATTGTGTAGAGAGATGTTCCTCCATGCTAAATATTCCAGTTGTCTAGCTCAATCATTGTGGAGATAGATGTTCCTACATGCTACATTGTCCAGTTGTCTAGCTCAATCATTGTGGAGATAGATGTTCCTCCATGTTATATTGTCCAGTTGTCTAGTTCAATCATTGTGGAGACAGATGTTCCTCCATGCTACATTGTCCAGTTGTCTAGTTCAATCATTGTGGAGATATATATTCCTCCATGCTACATTGTCCAGTTGTCTAGTTCAATCATTCTGGAGACAGATGTTCCTCCATGCTATATTGTCCAGTTGTCTAGTTCAATCAATGTGGAGACAGATGTTCCTCCATGCTACATTGTCTAGTTCAATCATTGTGGAGACAGATGTTCCTCCGTGCTACATTGTCTAGTTCAATCATTGTGGAGACAGATGTTCCTCCATGCTGCATTGTCTAGTTCCATCATTGTGGAGATAGATGTTCCTCCATGCTACATTATCCAGTTCTCTAGTTTAACCATTGTGGAGATAGATGTTCCTTCATGTTACATTGTCCAGTTCTCTAATTCAATCATTGTTGAGACAGATGTTCCTCCAGGCTACATTGTCCAGTTGTCTAGTTCAATCATTGTGGAGACCGATGTTCCTCCATCCTACATTGTCCAGTTGTCTAGTTCAATCATTGTGGAGATAGATGTTTCCTCCATGCTTACATTGTCCAGTTGTCTAGTTCAATCATTGTGGAGATAGATGTTCCTCCATGCTACATTGTCCAGTTGTCTAGTTCATCATTGTGGAGATAGATGTTCCTCCATGCTATCATTGTCCAGTTGTCTAGTTCAATCATGTGGAGATAGATGGTTTCCCATCCATGCTTAATTGTCCAGTTGTCTAGTTCAATCAGTGTGGGAGATAGATGTTCTTCCATGCTACATTGTCCAGTTGTCTAGTTCAAATCATTGTGGAGACAGATGTTCCTGCCCATGCTACATTGTCCAGTTGTCTATTTCAATCATTGTGGAAGATAGATGATTCCTCCATGCTACATTGTCCAGTTGTCTAGTTCAATCATTGTGGAGACTAGATGTTCCTCCATGCTATATTGTCCAGTTTTCTAGTTCAATCATTGTGAGGACAGAATGTTCCTCCATGCTACATTGTCCAGTGCTCTAGTTCAATCATTGTGAGATCAGAATGTTCCTCCATGCTACATTGTCCAGTTCTCTAGTTCAATCATTGTGGAGATAGATGTTCCTCCATGCTACATTGTCCAGTTCTCTAGTTCAATCATTGTGGAGATCAGATGTTCCTCCATGCTACATTGTCCAGTTGTCTAGTTCAATCATTGTGGAGATAGATGTTCCTCCATGCTACATTGTCCAGTTGTCTAGTTCAATCATTGTGGAGATAGATTTTCCTCCATGCTACATTGTCCAGTTCTTCTAGTTCAATCATTGTGGAGATAGATGTTCCTCCATGCTACATTGTCCAGTTCGTCTAGTCAAGTCATTGTGGAGACAGATGTTCCTCCAGTGCTACATTGTCCAGTTGTCTAGGTCAATCATTGTGGAGATAGATAGATTCCTCCATGCTACATTGTTCCAGTTGTCTAGTTCAATCATTGTGGAGACAGATGTTCCTCAATGCTACATTGTCCAGATTGTCTAGTTCAATCATTGTGGAGACAGACTGTTCCTCCATGCTACATTGTCCAGATTGTCTAGTTCAAGTCATTGTGGAGACAGATGTTCCTCCATGCTACATTGTCCAGTTCTCTAGTTCAATCATTGTGGAGACAGATGTTCCTCCATGATACATTGTCCAGTTGTCTAGTTCAATCATTGTGGAGACAGATGTTCCTCCATGCTACATTGTCTAGTTCAATCATTGTGGAGAAAGATGTTCCTCCATGCTACATTGTCTAGTTCCATCATTGTGGAGACAGATGTTCCTCCATGGTACACTGTCCAGTTCTCTAGTTCAATCATTGTGGAGACAGATGTTCCTCCAAGCTACATTGTCCAGTTCTCTAGTTCAATCATTGTGGAGTCAAATGTTCCTCCATGGTACATTGTCCAGTTCTCTAGTTCAATCATTGTGGAGATAGATGTTCCTCCATGCTACATTGTCCAGTTCTCTAGTTCAATCATTGTGGAGATAGATGTTCCTCCATGCTACATTGTCCAGTTGTCTAGCTCAATCATTGTGGAGATAGATGTTCCTACATGCTACATTGTCCAGTTGTCGAGCTCAATCATTGTGGAGATAGATGTTCCTCCATGTTATATTGTTCAGTTGTCTAGTTCAATCATTGTGGAGACAGATGTTCCTCCATGCTACATTGTCCAGTTGTCTAGTTCAATCATTGTGGAGATATATATATATTCCTCCATGCTACATTGTCCAGTTGTCTAGTTCAATCATGGTGGAGATATATATTCCTCCATGCTACATTGTCCAGTTGTCTATTTCAATCATTGTGGAGATAGATGTTCCCTCATGCTACATTGTCCAGTTGTCTAGTTCAATCATTGTGGGACAGATGTTCCTCCATGCTACATTGTCCAGTTGTCTAGTTCACTCATTGTGGAGACAGATGTTCCTCCATGCTACATTGTCCAGTTGTCTAGTTCAATCATTGTGGAGATAGATGTTACTCCAAGCTACATTGTCCTGTTCTCTAGTTCAATCATTGTGGAGACAGATGTTCCTCCATGCTACATTGTCCAGTTCTCTAGTTCAATCATTGTGGAGTCAAATGTTCCTCCATGGTACATTGTCCAGTTCTCTAGTTCACTCATTGTGGAGACAGATGTTCCTCCATGCTACATTGTCCAGTTCTCTAGTTCAATCATTGTGGAGATAGATGTTCCTCCATGCTACATTGTCCAGTTGTCTAGCTCAATTATTGTGGAGATAGATGTTCCTCCATGCTACATTGTCCAGTTGTCTAGCTCAATCATTGTAGAGATAGATGTTCCTCCATGTTATATTGTCCAGTTGTCTAGTTCAATCATTGTGGAGATAGATGTTCCTCCATGCTATGTTGTCCAGTTCTCTAGTTCTGTCATTGTGGAGAGAGATGTTCCTCCATGCTACATTGTCCAGTTGTCTAGCTCAATCATTGTGGAGATAGATGTTCCTACATGCTACATTGTCCAGTTGTCTAGCTCAATCATTGTGGAGATAAATGTTCCTCCATGTTATATTGTCCAGTTGTCTAGTTCAATCATTGTGGAGACAGATGTTCCTCCATGCTACATTGTCCAGTTGTCTAGTTCAATAATTGTGGAGATATATATTCCTCCATGCTACATTGTCCAGATTCTAGTTCAATCATTGTGGAGATAGATGTTCCTCCAGTTATCTAGTTCAATCATTGTGGAGACAGATGTTACTCCATGCTATATTGTCCAGTTGTCTAGTTCAATCATAGTGGAGATATATATATATTCCTCCATGCTACATTGTCCAGTTGTCTAGTTCAATCATGGTGGAGATATATATTCCTCCATGCTACATTGTCCAGTTGTCTATTTCAATCATTGTGGAGATAGATGTTCCCTCATGCTACATTGTCCAGTTGTCTAGTTCAATCATTGTGGGACAGATGTTCCTCCATGCTACATTGTCCAGTTGTCTAGTTCACTCATTGTGGAGACAGATGTTCCTCCATGCTACATTGTCCAGTTGTCTAGTTCAATCATTGTGGAGATAGATGTTACTCCAAGCTACATTGTCCTGTTCTCTAGTTCAATCATTGTGGAGACAGATGTTCCTCCATGCTACATTGTCCAGTTCTATCATTGTGGAGACAGATGTTCCTCCATGCTACATTTTCCAGTTCTCTAGTTCACTCATTGTGGAGACAGATGTTCCTCCATGCTACATTGTCCAGTTCTCTAGTTCAATCATTGTGGAGATAGATGTTCCTCCATGCTACATTGTCCAGTTGTCTAGTTCAATCATTGTGGAGATAGATGTTCCTCCATGCTACATTGTCCAGTTGTCTAGCTCAATCATTGTAGAGATAGATGTTCCTCCATGTTATATTGTCCAGTTGTCTAGTTCAATCATTGTGGAGATAGATGTTCCTCCATGCTATGTGTCCAGTTCTCTAGTTCTGTCATTGTGGAGAGAGATGTTCCTCCATGCTACATTGTCCAGTTGTCTAGCTCAATCATTGTGGAGATAGATGTTCCTACATGCTACATTGTCCAGTTGTCTAGCTCAATCATTGTGGAGATAGATGTTCCTCCATGTTATATTGTCCAGTTGTCTAGTTCAATCATTGTGGAGACAGATGTTCCTCCATGCTACATTGTCCAGTTGTCTAGTTCAATAATTGTGGAGATATATATTCCTCCATGCTACATTGTCCAGATTCTAGTTCAATCATTGTGGAGATAGATGTTCCTCCAGTTATCTAGGTCAATGATTGTGGAGACAGATGTTACTCCATGCTATATTGTCCAGTTTTTGTAGTTCAATCATAGTGGAGACAGAAGTTCCTCCATGCTACATTGTCCAGTTGTCTAGTTCAGTCATTGTGGAGACAGATGTTCCTCCAGTTCTCTATTTCATTCATTGTGGAGACAGATGTTCCTCCATGCTATATTGTCCAGTTGTCTAGTTCAATCAATGTGGAGACAGATGTTCCTCCATGCTACATTGTCTAGTTCAATCATTGTGGAGACAGATGTTCCTCCGTGCTACATTGTCTAGTTCAATCATTGTGGAGACAGATGTTCCTCCGTGCTACATTGTCGAGTTCAGTCATTGTGGAGACAGATGTTCCTCCATGCTACATTGTGCAGTTGTCCAGTTCAGTCATTGTGGAGACAGATGTTCCTCCAGTTCTCTAGTTCAATCATTGTGGAGACAGATGTTCCTCCATGCTACATTGTCCAATTGTCTAGTTCAATCATTGTGGAGACAGATGTTCCTCCATTCTACATTGTCTAGTTCAATCATTGTGGAGACAGATGTTCCTCCATGCTATATTGTCTAGTTCAATCATTGTGGAGACAGATGTTCCTCCAGTTGTCTAGTTCAATCATTGTGGAGACAGATGTTCCTCCATGCTACATTGTCCAGTTGTCTAGTTCAATCATTGTGGAGACAGATGTTCCTCCATGCTACATTGTCTAGTTCAATCATTGTGGAGACAGATGTTCCTCCATGCTACATTGTCTAGTTCAATCATTGTGGAGACAGATGTTCCTCTATGCTACATTGTACAGTTCTCTAGTTCAATCATTGTGGAGACAGATATTCCTCCATGCTATATTGTCCAGTTGTCTAGTTCAATCATTGTGGAGACAGATGTTCCTCCATGGTACATTGTCCAGTTCTCTAGTTCAATCATTTTGGAGACAGATGTTCCTCCATGCTACATTGTCCAGTTCTCTAGTTCAATCATTGTGGAGACATATGTTTTTCCATGCTATATTGTCCAGTTGTCTAGTTCAATCATTGTGGAGACAGATGTTCCTCCGTGCTACATTGTCTAATTCAATCATTGTGGAGACAGATGTTCCTCCATGCTACATTGTCCAGTTCTGTAGTTCAACCATTGTGGCGATAGATGTTCCTCCATGCTACATTATCCAGTTCTCTAGTTTAACCATTGTGGAGATAGATGTTCCTTCATGTTACATTGTCCAGTTCTCTAGTTCAATCATTGTTGAGACAGATGTTCCTCCAGGCTACATTGTCCAGTTGTCTAGTTCAATCATTGTGGAGACCGATGTTCCTCCATCCTACATTGTCCAGTTGTCTAGTTCAATCATTGTGGAGATAGATTTTCCTCCATACTACATTGTCCACTTCTCTAGTTCAATCATTGTGGAGACAGATGTTCCTCCATGCTACATTGTCCAGTTCTCTAGTTCAGTCATTGTGGAGACAGATGTTACTCCATGCTGCATTGTCCAGTTGTCTAGGTCAATCATTGTGGAGACAGATGATCCTCCATGCTACATTGTCCACTTGTCTAGTTCAATCATTGTGGAGACAGATGTTCCTCCAAGCTACATTGTCCAGTTGTCTAGTTCAATCATTGTGGAGACAGACGTTCCTCCATGCTACATTGTCCATTTGTCTAGTTCAGTCATTGTGGAGACAGATGTTCCTCCAGTTCTCTAGTTCAATCATTGTGGAGACAGATGTTCCTCCATGATACATTGTCCAGTTGTCTAGTTCAATCATTGTGGAGACAGATGTTCCTCCATGCTACATTGTCTAGTTCAATCATTGTGGAGAAAGATGTTCCTCCATGCTACATTGTCTAGTTCCATCATTGTGGAGACAGATGTTCCTCCATGGTACACTGTCCAGTTCTCTAGGTCAATCATTGTGGAGACAGATGTTCCTCCAAGCTACGTTGTCCAGTTCTCTAGTTCAATCATTGTGGAGTCAAATGTTCCTCCATGGTACATTGTCCAGTTCTCTAGTTCAATCATTGTGGAGATAGATGTTCCTCCATGCTACATTGTCCAGTTCTCTAGTTCAATCATTGTGGAGATAGATGTTCCTCCATGCTACATTGTCCAGTTGTCTAGCTCAATCATTGTGGAGATAGATGTTCCTACATGCTACATTGTCCAGTTGTCGAGCTCAATCATTGTGGAGATAGATGTTCCTCCATGTTATATTGTTCAGTTGTCTAGTTCAATCATTGTGGAGACAGATGTTCCTCCATGCTACATTGTCCAGTTGTCTAGTTCAATCATTGTGGAGATATATATATATATATTCCTCCATGCTACATTGTCCAGTTGTCTAGTTCAATTATTGTGGAGATAGATGTTCCCTCATGCTACATTGTCCAGTTGTCTAGTTCAATCATTGTGGAGTCAAATGTTCCTCCATGGTACATTGTCCAGTTCTCTAGTTCAATCATTGTGGAGATAGATGTTCCTCCATGCTACATTGTCCAGTTCTCTAGTTCAATCATTGTGGAGATAGATGTTCCTCCATGCTACATTGTCCAGTTGTCTAGCTCAATCATTGTGGAGATAGATGTTCCTACATGCTACATTGTCCAGTTGTCTAGCTCAATCATTGTGGAGATAGATGTTCCTCCATGTTATATTGTTCAGTTGTCTAGTTCAATCATTGTATAGACAGATGTTCCTCCATGCTACATTGTCCAGTTGTCTAGTTCACTCATTGTGGAGACAGATGTTCCTCCATGCTACATAGTCCAGTTGTCTAGTTCAATCATTGTGGAGACAGATGTTACTCCAAGCTACATTGTCCTGTTCTCTAGTTCAATCATTGTAGAGACAGATGTTCCTCCATGCTACATTGTCCAGTTCTCTAGTTCAATCATTGTGGAGTCAAATGTTCCTCCATGGTACATTGTCCAGTTCTCTAGTTCACTCATTGTGGAGACAGATGTTCCTCCATGCTACATTGTCCAGTTCTCTAGTTCAGTCATTGTGGAGATAGATGTTCCTCCATGCTACATTGTCCAGTTGTCTAGCACAATCATTGTGGAGATAGATGTTCCTCCATGCTACATTGTCCAGTTGTCTAGCTCAATCATTGTAGAGATAGATGTTCCTCCATGTTTTATTGTCCAGTTGTCTAGTTCAATCATTGTGGAGATAGATGTTCCTCCATGCTACGTTGTCCAGTTCTCTAGTTCAGTCATTGTGGAGAGAGATGTTCCTCCATGCTACATTGTCCAGTTGTCTAGCTCTATCATTGTGGAGATAGATGTTCCTACATGCTACATTGTCCAGTTGTCTAGCTTAATCATTGTGGAGATAGATGTTCCTCCATGTTATATTGTCCAGTTGTCTAGTTCAATTATTGTGGAGATAGATGTTCCTCCAGTTATCTAGTTCAATCATTGTGGAGACAGATGTTACTCCATGCTATATTGTCCAGTTGTCTAGTTCAATCATAGTGGAGACAGAAGTTCCTCCATGCTACATTGTCCAGTTGTCTAGTTCAGTTATTGTGGAGACAGATGTTCCTCCAGTTCTCTATTTCATTCATTGTGGAGACAGATGTTCCTCCATGCTATATTGTCCAGTTGTCTAGTTCAATCAATGTGGAGACAGATGTTCCTCCATGCTACATTGTCTAGTTCAATCATTGTGGAGACAGATGTTCCTCCATGCTACATTGTCTAGTTCATTCATTGTGGAGACAGATGTTCCTCCGTGCTACATTGTCTAGTTCAGTCATTGTGGAGACAGATGTTCCTCCATGCTACATTGTGCAGTTGTCCAGTTCAGTCATTGTGGAGATAGATGTTCCTCCAGTTCTCTAGGTCAATCATTGTGGAGACAGATGTTCCTCCATGCTACATTGTCCAATTGTCTAGTTTAATCATTGTGGAGACAGATGTTCCTCCATGCTACATTGTCTAGTTCAATCATTGTGGAGACAGATGTTCCTCCGTGCTATATTGTCTAGTCCAATCATTGTGGAGACAGATGTTCCTCCAGTTGTCTAGTTTAATCATTGTGGAGACAGATGTTCCTCCATGCTACATTGTCCAGTTGTCTAGTTCAATCATTGTGGAGACAGATGTTCCTCCATGCTACATTGTCTAGTTCAATCATTGTGGAGACAGATGTTCCTCCGTGCTACATTGTCTAGTTCAATCATTGTGGAGACAGATGTTCCTCTATGCTACATTGTACAGTTCTCTAGTTCAATCATTGTGGAGACAGATATTCCTCCATGCTACATTGTCCAGTTGTCTAGTTCAATCATTGTGGAGACAGATGTTCCTCCATGGTACATTGTCCAGTTCTCTAGTTCAATCATTTTGGAGACAGATGTTCCTCCATGCTACATTGTCCAGTATTCTAGTTCAATCATTGTGGAGACATATGTTACTCCATGCTATATTGTCCAGTTGTCTAGTTCAATCATTGTGGAGACAGATGTTCCTCCATGCTACATTGTCCAGTTGTCTAGTTCAGTAATTGTGGAGACAGATGTTCCTCCAGTTCTCTATTTCATTCATTGTGAAGACAGATGTTCCTCCATGCTATATTGTCCAGTTCTCTAGTTCAATCATTGTGGAGACAGATGTTCCTCTGTGCTACATTATCTAGTTCAATCATTGAGGAGACAGATGTTCCTCCATGCTACATTGTCTAGTTCAATCATTGTGGAGACAGATGTTCCTCCATGCTGCATTGTCTAGTTCCATCATTGTGGAGATAGATGTTCCTCCATGCTACATTGTCTAGTTCAATCATTGTGGAGACAGATGTTCCTCCATGCTACATTGTCCAGTTTTCTAGTTCAACCATTATGGTGATAGATGTTCCTCTATGCTACATTGTCCAGTTCTCTAGTTCAACCATTGTGGAGATAGATCTTCCTCCATGCTACATTATCCAGTTGTCTAGTTCAACCATTGTGGAGATGGATGTTCCTCCATGCTACATTGTGCAGTTGTCTAGTTCAATCATTGTGGAGATAGATGTTCCTCCATGTTACATTGTCCAGTTCTCTAGTTCAACCATTGTGGAGATAGATGTTCCTCCATGCTACATTGTCCAGTTCTCTAGTTCAATCATTGTGGAGATAGATGTTCCTCCATGCTACATTGTCCAGTTGTCTAGTTCAATCATTGTGGAGATATATGTTCCTACATGCTACATTGTCCAGTTGTCTAGCTCAATCATTGTGGAGATAGATGTTCCTCCATGTTATATTGTTCAGTTGTCTAGTTCAATCATTGTATAGACAGATGTTCCTCCATGCTACATTGTCCAGTTGTCTAGTTCACTCATTGTGGAGACAGATGTTCCTCAATGCTACATAGTCCAGTTGTCTAGTTCAATCATTGTGGAGTCAAATGTTCCTCCATGGTACATTGTCCAGTTCTCTAGTTCACTCATTGTGGAGACAGATGTTCCTCCATGCTACATTGTCCAGTTCTCTAGTTCAGTCATTGTGGAGATAGATGTTCCTCCATGCTACATTGTCCAGATGTCTAGCACAATCATTGTGGAGATAGATGTTCCTCCAAGCTACATTGTCCTGTTCTCTAGTTCAATCATTGTAGAGACAGATGTTCCTCCATGCTACATTGTCCAGTTCTCTAGTTCAATCATTGTGGAGTCAAATGTTCCTCCATGGTACATTGTCCAGTTCTCTAGTTCACTCATTGTGGAGACAGATGTTCCTCCATGCTACATTGTCCAGTTCTCTAGTTCAGTCATTGTGGAGATAGATGTTCCTCCATGCTACATTGTCCAGTTGTCTAGCACAATCATTGTGGAGATAGATGTTCCTCCATGCTACATTGTCCAGTTGTCTAGCTCAATCATTGTAGAGATAGATGTTCCTCCATGTTTTATTGTCCAGTTGTCTAGTTCAATCATTGTGGAGATAGATGTTCCTCCATGCTACGTTGTCCAGTTCTCTAGTTCAGTCATTGTGGAGAGAGATGTTCCTCCATGCTACATTGTCCAGTTGTCTAGCTCTATCATTGTGGAGATAGATGTTCCTACATGCTACATTGTCCAGTTGTCTAGCTCAATCATTGTGGAGATAGATGTTCCTCCATGTTATATTGTCCAGTTGTCTAGGTCAATCATTGTGGAGACAGATGTTCCTCCATGCTACATTGTCCAGTTGTCTAGTTCAATCATTGTGGAGATATATATTCCTCCATGCTACATTGTCCAGTTGTCTAGTTCAATCATTGTGGAGATAGATGTTCCTCCAGTTATCTAGTTCAATCATTGTGGAGACAGATGTTACTCCATGCTATATTGTCCAGTTGTCTAGTTCAATCATAGTGGAGACAGAAGTTCCTCCATGCTACATTGTCCAGTTGTCTAGTTCAGTCATTGTGGAGACAGATGTTCCTCCAGTTCTCTATTTCATTCATTGTGGAGACAGATGTTCCTCCATGCTAAATTGTCCAGTTGTCTAGTTCAATCAATGTGGAGACAGATGTTCCTCCATGCTACATTGTCTAGTTCAATCATTGTGGAGACAGATGTTCCTCTGTGCTACATTGTCTAGTTCAATCATTGTGGAGACAGATGTTCCTCCGTGCTACATTGTCTAGTTCAGTCATTGTGGAGACAGATGTTCCTCCATGCTACATTGTGCAGTTGTCCAGTTCAGTCATTGTGGAGACAGATGTTCCTCCAGTTCTCTAGTTCAATCATTGTGGAGACAGATGTTCCTCCATGCTACATTGTCCAATTGTCTAGTTTAATCATTGTGGAGACAGATGTTCCTCCATGCTACATTGTCTAGTTCAATCATTGTGGAGACAGATGTTCCTCCGTGCTATATTGTCTAGTTCAATCATTGTGGAGACAGATGTTCCTCCAGTTGTCTAGTTCAATCATTGTGGAGACAGATGTTCCTCCATGCTACATTGTCCAGTTGTCTAGTTCAATCATTGTGGAGACAGATGTTCCTCCATGCTACATTGTCTAGTTCAATCATTGTGGAGACAGATGTTCCTCCGTGCTACATTGTCTAGTTCAATCATTGTGGAGACAGATGTTCCTCTATGCTACATTGTACAGTTCTCTAGTTCAATCATTGTGGAGACAGATATTCCTCCATGCTACATTGTCCAGTTGTCTAGTTCAATCATTGTGGAGACAGATGTTCCTCCATGGTATATTGTCCAGTTCTCTAGTTCAATCATTTTGGAGACAGATGTTCCTCCATGCTACATTGTCCAGTTCTCTAGTTCAATCATTGTGGAGACATATGTTACTCCATGCTATATTGTCCAGTTGTCTAGTTCAATCATTGTGGAGACAGATGTTCCTCCATGCTACATTGTCCAGTTGTCTAGTTCAGTAATTGTGGAGACAGATGTTCCTCCAGTTCTCTATTTCATTCATTGTGAAGACAGATGTTCCTCCATGCTATATTGTCCAGTTCTCTAGTTCAATCATTGTGGAGACAGATGTTCCTCTGTGCTACATTATCTAGTTCAATCATTGAGGAGACAGATGTTCCTCCATGCTACATTGTCTAGTTCAATCATTGTGGAGACAGATGTTCCTCCATGCTGCATTGTCTAGTTCCATCATTGTGGAGATAGATGTTCCTCCATGCTACATTGTCTTGTTCAATCATTGTGGAGACAGATGTTCCTCCATGCTACATTGTCCAGTTTTCTAGTTCAACCATTGTGGAGATGGATGTTCCTCCATGCTACATTGTGCAGTTGTCTAGTTCAATCATTGTGGAGATAGATGTTCCTCCATGTTACATTGTCCAGTTCTCTAGTTCAACCATTGTGGAGATAGATGTTTCTCCATGCTACATTTTCCAGTTTTCTAGTTCAACCATTGTGGAGATAGATGTTCCGCTATGCTACATTGTCTTTAATGTTTATGCCCGCAATGCGAGTGTGGACGCCCAGAAGTGGCAGTGCTTAAGTGGCATATTAGGCCACGAGAGAAATGTTATTTTCTGTGGTGACTTCAACGCTAAAGGCAGATCATGGGGAAACACTTCCTCCAATACACAAGGGGAGGAGCTCGAGACTGCACTGGAAACCATCGACCTGGTTTGTATCAACAGCGGCTGTGTCACCAGGACAGCAAGCCGTCCAGGCGATGAGGACAGTGCTATTGATCTGGCGCTAGTTTCACCTTCACTCACTACAGTGTGTAGATGGGGTGTCCTAGGACACCATGGCAGCGACCACCACCCATGCAGCATATTGGTGGAGAAAGGCAGAACCAGGCAGCACAAGCTAAAGGTAAAGACGTTCCAGTATGACAGTACAGGGCAAGATGTGGTGAGTAAAATAAGACGTGACAAGCGCAGAACGTTTCAGGGCAGGAAAAAAAGCTGGGAGCAAAATCCGTGGTGGAGTTTCGAGGTGGAGAAGGCTTGGGTGGATAAGCGTAGTGCTGTAAGGAGATGGCAAAATGCCAAGAAGAACAGAGCTGGTCATCCTAGTCCCTGCTTGCACTTAGAAAGAGAGATGCACACAAAAGTAAGCTATTTCAAAAAACTGGTCAAGGTGGTTAAAAGCGAAAAATGGGCAGAGGTGTGTCAAAGAGTAAGCACAGACAAGTCACTGAAATTGTTCTGGCGACTACATAAAAGCATGAGTGGTGTAGTCAAGAATAAGAGCATTTCTGACTTCCAAGGTGCTGACCTCATCTGGCAGAGGACTGACGAGGACAAGGGCAAAGCCCTCTTTGAACGCTACCTTGAGCAGAGCAACCAGACAGACATGGCCGGAATCTGGCCAAGGAGGTCACCTCAGACAGATGCAAGGCCCAGAACACTTCGGATGAAGACACAGTGACAGTGAAAGAAATCAAGGCTGTGCTTCGACGATAAAACAACAGTGCTCCAGGTCCTGATGGCATAAGATACGACGACATAAATAGATGTACCGACAATGAGCTAGAGAAACTAGCAGACATGTACAACAACAGTATAGGGAGTGCTAGCATCAAGGAGGAATGGTTACACAGCTATCTGATTCCCTTGCCGAAGCCTGACAAAGACCACAAAAAAATTCAGGGATATCGAATTATAACCATGCAGAATACAATAGGCAAGCTGCTGGAGAAGGTAATTGCCAGGAAAATATTAAGCCAACTAGAGAGACAAGGTGTTTTCCCACCTACCCTGGGTGGGTACCGTCCAAAAAGAGAAACCTGGACCGATGCAGCAGTCTTTGCCCACGATGTCTATGAAGGTTTCCACTCAGGCACTGAAACCGTTGCTGCAGCGATTGATCTTGAGGACGCATACAACAGAGTACCACTGGATTTTTTAATGTTTCAGCTTCTTGAACTAAACGTAAGTCCATTCCTCCTTAGTTGGATCACTGCAGCCCTCTTCCAACGGAAAGTAGTTTTTAGATGTGGCAGTTGGACTTCGGAACCAACAACAATATATCCTGGCCTACCACAGGGATCACCATTATCTCTGGTACTGTTCAACGCCTACACAGTGAGAATCACCAGTGAGCAGATCACTGGACCTGGCAGGACATTGTCATATGCCGATGATGTTTTAGTGTATCGTCAGGGTAAGGATAGAGAGGAGGTTGCTGTGGAACTACAAACCGAACTCAATCACATAAGTACTTGGTGTGATGAAGCTGGGGCAATGGTCAACCCAACAAAGGCAACAGTGACTTGGTTCTCGTTGAATAATCATATTGTCAACAATCCAACACCAACTGTAATGCTGTGTTCAGAGACGGTGGAAAGAACGCAGGCAATGAATTACCTGGGGATACGGTTTGATCGAAGCCTTGCTTATAATGTGCACATAGACCAGGTGATAACAAAGGCCAAGCGGGGTTTGGCAGCGATGCGGGTAATGACGGCAGCAAACTGTGAGCAGCGCCATCTATGTCTTCTGTACGAGGGGCTGGTCATGTCTGTTTTGGAGTATGCAATGGCAATCCTGACTCTCAGCCATAAGCAGATAGAAAGGATGGAAAGGATACAGAATGAAGCTATGCGCATTATTCTTGGATGTACAAGAGATACAGCATGCAGGGCGATGCGCTACCTTCTTGATTTTCCAACCATTGAAGAGAGAATGCAAGTTTGCAGGGCACGCGCCTACCTCAGAATTAACGCAAACACACAGCATCCACTGCATAGTGAAATTAGGAAGGTGAAGGGCAGCAGGTTAAAAAGAGTACGGTCAAGGATGGGTCAAGCCGAAGACATTCTTCAACAGGTGTGTTCACTTGAGGACTTAGAACCTGGCGAGGAGTGGGTGCAAGTGCCAACAGACTTCTGCACATCCTTTTCAGTTTGCATCCAACTAGATAGAAAATGCAGACAAGAAAATCCGGCTGCTGTTGAGGCTGAAGTACAAGCGTTGATTTTCGAGAATTCGCTAGACAGTGACGCGGTCATCTACACAGATGGGTCGGTCGTCCGACATGTGAGAAGCTCATGGGCCTTTACAGCTCGGGCCAGAGGGAGAATTGTGAAGGAGGACTCTGGTGCTTTCACTGAAACCACAAGTAGCCTGACCATGGAAGTCATGGCAGTAAGTAAAGCAATAACATGGCTCGAGACACAGACATTCACTAGGGCTTGTTTCCTTAGCGACTCAATGAACATGATCAAGAGGATAGAGGAGGGGTCGATCCGAAGAGAATGGTTGCTGCCTCTGAAGCGGTCTCGGCTGGCAAAGATTAGTTTCATCTTCGTGCCAGGGCATGCGGGAGTACAAGGAAATGAGCGGGCTGACAAGCTCGCAGGTGAGGCTACTGTGGAGGGCGGACGCGCCATGGACCAGGCTGACATTCTGAATGCTCTACGAGAAGTGAGACTTTTGCAAGAACCACGTGATGACTGTGAATCTACAACAATGGCCAGACTGCGAGAGCAGCAAATTAAAAGAGGGGTGGCCAAACAAGAACACTACGCAGGAAGCCAAAGAAGATTGATAAACCAACACAGAACTGGCGTCGTTAGCCGCTACACGCTGCGGGATTTGCTGAGGAGGGGATCCGAGCACTTATGGACTGAATGGTTTGATGTGCAACGAGGATGATCTGTCGACTAACTAACTAACTAACTAACTAGCTACATTGTCTAATTCAATTATTGTGGAGACAGATGTTCCTCCATGCTACATTGTCCACTTGTCTAGTTCAATCATTGTGGAGATAGATGTTCCTCCATGCTACATTGTCCAGTTGTCTAGTTCAGTCATTGAGGAGATAGATGTTCCTCCATGCTACATTGTCTTGTTCAATCATTGTGGAGACAGATGTTCCTCCATGCTACATTGTCTAGTTCAATCATTGTGGAGATAGATGTTCTTCCATGCTACATTGTCCAGTTGTCTAGTTCAATCATTGTGGAGACAGATGTTCCTCCATGCTACATTGTCCAGTTGTCTAGTTCAATCATTGTGGAGATAGATGTTTCTCCATGCTACATTGTCCAGTTATCTAGTTCAGTCATTGTAGAGACAGATGTTCCTCCATGCTACATTGTCTAGTTCAATCATTGTGGAGACAGATGTTCCTCTTTGCTACATTGTCTAGTTCAATCATTGTGGAGACAGATGTTCCTCCATGCTATATTGTCTAGTTATATAGTTCAGTCAATGTAGAGATATATTTTCCTCCATGCTACATTGCCTAGTTCAGAGATAGAATAAAACTCAACATAATTGAGGAACCAGTTGCCTTTTCTCAAGAGCCCTCATTTTGCAGATGCAGACTACAAGACATGATTGAAAATTCAAGGAGCAGTTAAAAATGTTCAGCACCATGGTGACCAGACACCTGGATTTGTCTACCCCTGGTCTAGGATCTGATATTTAGCTCTTCCCTTGTCTCTCTAGTATAACAGCTGGTCCCCTTTTGGTATACCAGTATGTTCCTAAAAGCTAATAACAAATGCCACATCATTCATTAATATTAGTGAGTCATGTAGCATAGAATTTTGCATTTTCCCCATGTCTTTATAATGTATAATGCTGTCCCCTCATTCAACAGCTAGAGAAGAGTCACACTACTAATAGTTCCCACCGCTATCTGATTGAAAGTTCTCCTGGTCTTCCCTCTCAGTTTTGAGATTATACCAGAACTCCTGCCATCCCCCCCTCAATCTCAACCTTTCCACATACGGGTTCTTAATCTGTTCCCCCACCTTCTCCACCTGGCCCCACAGGTGACCACCTCTCCCTTGTCTATAAATAATCAACCATCAAGAAGAGATGCATTCCCTGCCAGCCTGTAAGCCTCTTCACTCCCCAACACTCTCGCATGGTCAAAGCAAAAAAATCCATACAATTCTTAAAATCTGTGACCTCT
Source organism: Cepaea nemoralis (assembly GCA_014155875.1). Lineage (NCBI taxonomy): Eukaryota > Metazoa > Mollusca > Gastropoda > Stylommatophora > Helicidae > Cepaea > Cepaea nemoralis. Next base: position 180,004 of record JACEFZ010017696.1, read on the forward strand.
GAAGCGAGGTGAGCCATTCCAAACAAAACATTCCTTTCTCCACTTTACTAAGCACACTCCTTGAGTCTAATTAAGACAATGTAAGTTGCAATGGTCTCCTCTAACCAACGGAATGCTACTGTGACTGCTTCCACCTCCATGTTGTGGAAGTGACATGGATGTGTGTATAGGTGGAGGATGTGTAGTTGAGAGGTGGCGGATATTGGGTGGGTGAGTGGGTCTAGGTTGGCTGATGTGTGTGTGGGTGGGTGGGGAAAATTGTGAGGGTGCAGGATGTATGTATGGATAGGTGTGGGTTGATGGGGGTATGTGTGTGTTGTTTTGTGATTGTCAGAGTCTTGCTTACAGCAAGGACACTGGCTCGTACATACCAACAAGTGTGATACAAAACACGGTCACAGAATGACTTAACGTGACGAACTACACTTACAATGCAAACACTTTATTCACACATCTCACTCATCGCAACAATTCACATGTATCATACAATGACAATGCAATAATACATTTAATAAATATATCAATACACTACTACACAACTCACAGGCGCACAGTCATATCTTCTCACAGGCGTTCTCTCTATGGCGTTCATACATATGAGCATCATTCAATCACGTCTGTCTTCGTCAACACTCCCAAGCCGTCTGCCGGCTAAACGCTGTGAGTCTCACTACGTGGGCCTGCGTCACTGCGTGGAGATCATGTCTCACATGCTTTCATCGACTGGTCCTTCCTGACACAGTGTGGTTAGCGTCGCTCACCAGTAGACCCACTGGCCGTCTTCGCCAGGCGTCATAGACGACGACGCGGTAGAACTAATGGGGAGATTATGACAGTCTCCCCCTCTCCATTTCATGAAAGGACTTTTGCCTTTCATGTACTCTATATACATATATGGTTTATTTACTAAACTTGTCAGAATCGACCCATTAATAGTCGTCTGACCTGACACTTTAGTTTACATTTGAAATGTGCAAATAATTGTAAGTTATATCCACTCATTCATCAATGCTGCTAATAAGCAACACTCATCAAGTACAATCCACTCGATGGGTTATTACCTTTAGTTGTAATATGACATAGCCAGTCCGGTAGCTATTCAGCGAACTCGCAACTACCTCTCGACAGATTAACAAAAATTGCAAAAACGACATGTCAGACTGCGAGCCGTCTTCCTATAAGATGACTCCAACATTTGACCTCAACCTCATTTGGTTGAAGAGTCTTATGAAGGTCTACAACTTGGGTGCACAGGTGAGGTCATCTTGATGTGTCATCAACCTGGCAACCTGAAAATGGCTTTTACACATGTTACACATTATTACAAATTTCAATTGTTTCCCTTGAACCAAATACAGAATCAATGGGGGATAATTTCAACATGCTGTCAAAGAAAATAAATTACATTAGAAAATTACTTTCTAAGCATCATAGATTGATGCTTATTGACAATAGCGAAATAAATGTCACTATTGTGAACAAGTGAATCAAATTATGATTCTCAGATTACATCTTCTCAAAATCCTTACATACAATTTGAATATGTAATCTTTCAGCTCACAAAGTTTAAATACATCGTCAATTCTTTGTGAGGATGACATTATAGTTTGCTACTTTTTGAATAAATTTAATAAACACCGGAAATACACAGCTGGTGTGCTAAGTTGTAGATAACACAATGTTCTTCCGTCTGGATGTTACTGAAAGGAACGGAGGATAGAGTTCTTAAGTACAGCTGCTGGATTAACTATTTCTTTCACGATGTTGTTCTGTGGAACTTAGCTGTCACAGTCTCTCTCGCACTGGTTAAAATACGTCTGAAATTTCTGCGTGGCAGGTACTACGGATATTTTCACAGCTCTGGTGAAGTAAGTCTTGCACTCCTGTAGCACTGTTCGTAACAATGTTATATATATATTTAAAATAATGTTTCCTTTCTAACACATACACACAAGTATTCATTACATGCATTACTATAATTATAAAGTATATACACAATATATTTACATTGGGAACTAGTCCCTATCATATAATCTGTACAGCGTTACTGAAAAACATTTCATAATGCGCTGTGTTGCTGAGCGTTATCTTACTCTGCAGATTTTTCATTCATCTGCTGTGTGCGCTCAGACACTATTGGGCTTATGGGTGTGTCGCAAGGACATCGTGATAGAAGATCAGCAATCGTATTATCAGTGCCAGAGATATGCCTGACTTCGAAACTGAAATCCTGCAATCACAGTGACCATATTGCCACCCTGTGGTTGGTAGGCGTTTCTGTAGTAATGATTTTCAACGGACTATTGTCTGTTATTACTTACGACATGTGTTCTCACAGAGTAAACTGGGTGGAGAATTTGGGTCGTGATGTTGCACAAGTACTGTCCCAATCGCTACAGAGTTCGTGAAAATAATACATAAATTTTGGTAATTTAAGAATGGGATTTGGAAAAATAATACAATACTTTTGTAAATGCAGGTCTTAGGCATTCTTTGTGTACAATTTTGTTAATAGGTTAGTAAAACACTCCGTGCATATGGCAAAATTTTGATCCAAACTGTCTGTAATAATTTTAAAGACCAAGGACATTTTTGAATTCTTTGTTGTAGGAACCAACAATTTTAAGAATTATTGACATGATGTTCTCGTCAGTCATGACAAAGCCATTCCAAATTTTACAATCCAAAAATGAAATTTCTTGGTAGGCTATGCTGACTTTAGATGGTTTGTCTGTCATTCCGTGTTGTCTGATATGGTTGAATGTCTGCTGTATCATTGTTAACTGTTCTATCATAAGAAGTTTCGTCTTCCGTACAAATGTCGCCATCTTGTAACAGTTGTATGCAACTGTCAGTCTCTGTCTGAGTCAGATTAGGATTTGTCTTGATGTCATGTCGATAGTTTGTTGTGACAAGTGTGAACGTGGGTGCTTTCATCCGGGTTTTGAACAGTGTGAACGTGGATGACAAGTGTGAACGTGATGCCATGTCGATAGTTTGTTGTGCCAAGTGATGGAGTCGGTATTTCATCGTTTTCGTCATCGTCTGTGTGGTCTACTATCGTTGTGCTTGCTGCTGTCTCGTCTTGGTCCCCGTCTCTGTTGTAATATGGTTTTAGCATGTTGATGTGAAATATTTTATGTTTGTCTTTCACTGCTATTTCATTGTCAACAGTCGAGATTTGTCTCAGTACCTTGTACGGTCCTTGCCATGAGTCTGTCAAGAGATGTCTGTCGCTTGGCAAAAGAAGTAATATGTCCTGTCCAAGTGTCAATGTTATTGTCCTATTTCCTCTGTTGGCATACTATCTGTAAATAGCACCAGATTGTTTTAGTGCTTCTTTAGCTAACACACAAGATTTCATTATCCTATCACGCAATGATGTGACATGTTCATATGATGATACTGGTTTATGAATAGTTATTCTTTCAGTTAACATAGAATGGTACATAGATAATGGGCCGCGTGGTTTGGCGCCATATACAAGTTCAAATGGTGAGAAACCTGTACTGGAATGAGGTACTTCGTGATATGCAAATAGTATTGCAGGTAAATACGTATCCCAGTCTTCAGGGTGTTCCTGGGTTACTTTTGATAACATATGCTTGAGATCCCCATTCATTTTTCTATAATTCCTGTCGAATGAGGGTGGTATGGGCTGTTAAAGCATTGCTTTACCCCTAACATTCCGGTAAAGGTTTGAGTGGCTGCAGCTATGAACTGACTCCCACGATCTGAGAGAATGGTATCAGGAAACCCCACTCTAGAAAAAATATGGAAGAATACTTCCATAACATCCTTGGCAGTTATGTTCTTAAGTGAAATCGCCTCAGGCCATCTACTGCAGAGGTCAATTATTGTTATTATGAACTTATTTCCTCTTGATGTTACGTGGTTAAGAGGACCTACAATATCAACAGGTATCTTTTTTTAAAAGGTCTACTTGCTAGATCTGTAATGTGTAACTCTGCTTGCGGGTGTTTACCCTTTTTAACAAGCTTCTGGCAGATGTCACAAGTTCTGCAATATTGCTTGGTATCACTGCAGAATTTGGGCCAGTAGAACTGATTAAGTAATCGTGATCTAGTTTTCGAATAAGCCATATGCCCTGCAAAGGGTATTATATCATGTGCTAGATGTAATGCTTGCTTGCGGTGTTCGGTTGGTAACACCATTTGCTCTGTGGTGCTGGTACCTTTGGTATAGTGCCGTGTAAGGATACCTCCTTTCAGTGCAAAATGCCATCTAGCATTTTTAGTAAGTCTTGGCTTTTGGCCTATAAGATTAAAATACTTGTGCAAAGATAAGTCAACCTTTTGGGCTGTTATGAAATTCTCCCTCATGGTTTTAGGAGGTAATATCACTGGGCTTAACATTTCCAAAGCCTCAGTCTGATAAATTTGATCTTGCACTTTGGCAGCAGATATAGTTACTGCATTTACACTCTCAACAACATGACATGGTGGTGTTACATTCATATCAATACATTCATGTGATGATGTCAATGAATTGGCAAACGTACAATCAATTACAGGTGACAATACATTTTCAACAGTATGATCAGTTGAAGATGATACAGTATTATCAACTATACATTGGATGACAAATGATGTTGCACTGTCATGTGGCATGTCATTTACCTCAGGAAGGTTCCCAACAATTATGTCGCAACATGGGTTGGATAATGCACATTTAACCTTTCCTGTGAGAAATCTCATTGGCACCTTGCCGTCTTGACAGACGATAGTTTGTGCTTTAAAAAGGCATAATAACTTTTAACTATGGCGGTAGCGAGTGTGACTGATAAGGCCAATTTGCGCTGTAAATGTCCGTTCACAGTGGGTGCATGTGAACACGTGGTCATGTCCACCATCATGCACCATCTTACGTCTCAAACGCTTGGTGTGTGACTTTTCTGCAATAATGTTCTCCTTTGACTTTATTCCATTTCTGATATTTGCCCTCCATGCAACACGTTCAGCGGCGACTTGCTCCTAATGTGCATTATCAATGCCTGTATCAATCATGTCCCGCTTACACACATCTTTGTATCGTAGTAGAGGCCGACCCTGAGATCTCTTACCCATCTGTAATTCACCAAAAAAGATATCCTTTGGTATTCTACCATCATCCATCCTCCTAAGATGTCCTATCCATCTAAGTCTACGAAGACTGAGCATGGAATAAACTGTCCACACAACCTGATCTTTCCAATACTTCAGTATTTGTGATTTTGTCTTGCCACTTAATACCAAGAATTCTTCGCAGACACCGCATATGAAAGCTGTTTAAGTTGTACGCGTGGCGCCCCATGTCTACGCCAACTGACAAGGACTTATAACCCGTAACAGTTGCCTCTCGCTTTGATTCCGAGACCAGTTAAGACCAGGGATGGAGTTATTGCCTCTCCATAGCACAAAGCCTGGGCTAAAATATAGAGATCATGTGTTGCCCATGCAGCATGATCCCTCTCTCGGCCTGCCTAGTTCACTCCAGAGGAAAGGTAACACCCCTACATCTGGAACAAGACAAGCTGCAGAAGCTGCCGGATCAGCAAAGCAATGCTCTAACTGTCCGCCTGTCGGAGCTTCGATCCTAGACCAGCTGCCAACCAAGGCTTAGGGCCTGGTCTGCCCTGCCATGGACAATTTTGTCTTTAGCTTGCATTTCCTCGCACCAGGGTAAGGATTGTACCCTCCCAATTGCGCTCTTCCGCCCGAAGCCGTTGGCACAATGTGGGGTGTCGGGTTAGGTAAGCGCCGCCCAACGTTCGGCGCTAACAGAAACCAGGTAGTACCGTCTACTGTTATACGGTAGCTCAGTCATATCTGACTAAGACCTGACAGCACTGTGAGAAATGGGGTGTCAATATATGCCCAACAAGTGGGTATTTCTCGATGTTACCTGAGAAAGTTCTGCATGTAACATGTTTGCCAGTATAATCTGAAGGTAAAATAAAGTCTCTCTTTAGACCAATGAGAGTACATCCACTATCACGTAAGACGGTGGCAGCTTTGCCATTTACAAATCCTTGGTGGATGTTAAGTTTACCTCTGGAGTTTATTACCAAATTAGCTTCTTCATTGGCAATAGGTATTGCATGGCCGCATGTTAGTAGGCCATCTTCATGAAAACGATCACGGTACATTTATTAAGATGAAATACATCAATGGCCTGTGCTGAATTTACAGGATGATTTTCACATGTTTCTTCATCTGAGGAAGAGCCATCAAACATGGCTGCATTAGCCTTTCTAGTCATTTGTTTGCCTTTACAAGCATGACGCCAGTGGCCATACGCTTTGCAAAGGAAGCATTTTGTTAGTCGTTTATAGCACTTTCGCCCCTTATCTTGCTTATCTATATAGTTTTGCAAGTATTAAGGTACCCAGGATGTTTGTCACACATATCATTTTCGTTATGCGACAGATGGCAATATCTGCATTGATAATATTTCTCAGCAGATTGTGTAAAGGGTTTCTTGTAAACATAGGGACCTGACTTCGTTCTGTCATAGGTAGCGGCTGCTACAAATTCAGTGTCAGTTAATCCACTACTGAAACAATGTTTGTTGGCTGTAAAATACGTCGACCCTCATTTCTCAATATGTTGCACACTCTCACACTCACATTCTTTCAGGAACTTGGAAAATGGTGGTGGTAAAGATGAAATGATCTTATCTCTTACAATGAGATCTTTCAATTTATCCAAACTATTTACTTTGGCTGATGAAAGCCATTAGCTAAATACATCCTGTACTACCTGTACTACTGAGATGTAGTCAGAGAAAGTTTGCGTTGGTTTTGGAGCTAATTTGCTAAACTGTTCTCTGTAGCCTGCTTCATCTAACAGGAAATGTGACATGATTTTGGATTTAATATATTGGTAATCTTTCCTAAGATCTTTGGGAATGGTCTCTATCACTTTCAGAGGTTCCCCAGAAAGACTTCTCATATATATTATGTTCCATTCAGTCTCTGGGATCTGATAATGCGCCATTATCGTTTCAAAGTTCTGGGTAAATGCTGCAATGCAGTCCCCAGTGGTGAAAATTTTCACAACCCCTTGGTACTTTTTGTACTGATTCTCTTTTTCTAGTCTTTCTGACTTTCGAGAATCTCTCTCTACTGATGTGTCAGCCTCCAACTGTTTAATTTTCAGTTGCATTTCAAGTTATTCTTTCTTCGTTCTTGCATTAATTTCAAGCTCTTCTCTCTTGCTCTGGGCAGAGATTTCAGCTTTCTTTATTTCGGCCTCTGTTTCTGCCTGTTTGGTTTTGGCATCTAATTCTGCCTGTTTCAAAGCAGCGTCTGATTTTCTAGACTCAGACTCTAATTCTGCCCTTCTTAACTCTCTCTCAGCTGCTCTGTCTTCGCGATCTCTCTCTTTCTCCTGCAAGGTAATATACTCTGCATACTTTGTCTCACTCCATTTCGTCAACTCATCACCAGTTAACTTTAATTTCAAACCAGATTCTATGAAATCATTCAATGTAGACATGGTGAAATATATGCAATTCAATGAATGTACACAAAGAGTTAATTAAGGTGTTAGTAAATAATTTGTACAGGATTTATAGAATACAACCTGTGCCTAAGCCTATTCACAAAAGTATATGTGAAAAAAATAATACTCAAGTGATCTTTGGAGCTCTGGAGAACGATGGAGAACTGTTCCAGAGAATAGCTGCCTAAACGTTACTACTCGGAAAAAATGGACTTCACTTCTTAGTCACTTCGGATGACACAACAAAAAACCTGTTGCTTTTGGAATAAGAAGATATTAGGACATGTATGTTTATGTGGTGTATGTGTTGTCAACTAAGTTTTATAAGTTTGTGTGCTGTCAAGTATGTTTGTTAGTCGTACTGTCGTCCGTTCAAACCATTCAACAACTCGCTTTCCATGTTACTTTCTTTTCAAACCTTTCCGTTTATACACACGTTCAATCCTATTTTACAACTAATTCAAGATGGATGACACACTCATGTTTCAAATAATCCAATAAGGATGACGCATCCACGTTTACACTGTTCAAAAAAACCGGACGAAAGCACCCACGTTCACACTTGTCAGAGTCTTACTTACAGCAAGGACACTGGTTCGTACATACCAACAAGTGTGATACAAAACACGGTCACAGAATGACTTAACGTGATGAACTACACTTACAATGCAAACACTTTATTCACACATCTCACTCGTCGCAACAATTCACATGTATCATACAATGACAATGCAATAATACATTTAATAAATATATCAATACACTACTACACAACTCACAGGCGCACAGTCATATCTTCTCACAGGCGTTCTCTCTATGGCGTTCATACATACGAGCATCATTCAATCACGTCTGTCTTCGTCAACACTCCCAAGCTGTCTGCCGGCTAAACGCTGTGAGTCTTACTACCCGGGCCTGCGTCACTGCGTGGAGATCATGTCTCACATGTGTTCATCGACTGGCCCTTCCTGACACAGTGTGGTTAGCGTCGCTCACCGGTAGACACACTGGCCGTCTTCGCCAGGCGTCATAGACGACGATGCGGTAGAACTAATGGGGAGATTATGACAGTGATGTGTGTTTTGCTGGGTGGTTGCGGGTGTGTGGGTGGGTGGTGGACAATATGTGGGTGGGTGTGTGCATGTCGGTTATGGGATGGGTGGGGGATGTATGTGTGGGTGAGGAAATGTGTGTGGGTGGTGGCATGTATGTTTGCCTGAGTCTGTGTGAGTGCGTGGAGGTATGTGTGGGTGGCTGCGGGGTATGGTGGGTGGGGGATGTGTGGGTGGCTGCGGGGTGTGAGGGTGGATGGGGGATGTATCTCACAACATTGCAATATGCACTGTTTATGTTTACAACTTTCATTTGACAATGTTTTTTTCTCATGTGAATGTACCATGCGTAATATGCATTGTTTATGCTTACAAAATCAATTTGACAATGTTTTTTCCCCTATGTAAATGTAACATGCACATTTGATGAATGAAAGATGAGTAATCGAAAGGGCCGAATGTAAGATGGGCCTGAGTGTCCAATTTGTTACCCTTTTAAAATAAAGTTCGTTCGTTCGTTCGTTCATTCCATTCTCATACTGGAGGTCATAGTGAGGCTGTGGAATGTTCTACAAAAGTACCCTTTAAATAACCCAGTCAACAAATGCTTGGAAGGTGCACACATCACAGCTCCGATGTAATATGTTCAAAACATAAAATATCCAGTTAATGAAGAAGAACAAGAAGCAGCAACACAAGAAAATGGAACACTAAAACTGTTTATCAACACCTATAAATCTATACTCCAATAGTTTTGTTGATAATAATTGACATGAAATGTTGTCTCCAGAGCAGTCTATGTATTTCCATTCTGTATCACCATTACAAATGTTGTTGATACTTACTTACTTACTGGTTCTAATTTGTTGCGTGAGGGAGCTATTCTTACACTGTTAAGGTCTATTATATATATATATATCTTATCCAAACACCCTCAGGCTGGTGATAACAGCACAGAAGATCAAACCTGCAATGTTGGGACAAGTGACCACATGGATACAACAAGTGTACATCTTGAAGATTTCAAACTACTGTATTTGTGTGGAGACAAACAAGGTGGCGATATATCACAATCAGGTATCAGTGTGATACAAATCTGTTATAACTACTTGTAATGCATAACAACAAATAAAGTCAGTTACTGATTTCTATAAAGAGACAGAATAATGAGTGGGAAGTTAGTAACAAACAGATAACAAAGATGTGCATGTAATGTCACTGGTTGTGTTTGCACAGAAAATCTCAGTTCCAATGTTCTGTTAGTTGATGGCAAGAATAGACAATTGTCAGAAAGTAAGGAAGTGTAGCTGAAAATGTAACATGATTCTCACACAGTTGATGCTCATTTATAGCCTTGCTCATACATACATGTTGAAAGTAGAACAAAAGAATCACACATCATCTGGAGAAGAATGGACTAATTAGTGACACGATGTCAGGATTCAGAGCCAACCGAAGTGCAGTAGACCAAATAATCAAGCTAGAAAATCAAGTGAAAAGGGCATTTAAAAAATGGGGGGAAAAAATAGCAGTATTTCTAGACCTGGCAAAAGCATACGACCAATGTTGGAGACAAGCAGCCCTGATCAAAATCAACAAAATAGATATAGTAGGCAGGTCATACTGATATATTGAACACTGACTACAAAATAGATATAGTAGGCAGGTCATACAGATATATTAAACACTGTCTACAAAATAGATATAGTAGGCAGGTCATACAGATATATTGAACACTGACTACAAAATAGATATAGTAGGCAGGTCATACAGATATATTGAACACTGACTACAAAATAGATATAGTAGGCAGGTCATACAGATATATTGAACACTGACTACAAAATAGATATAGTAGGCAGGACATACAGATATATTGAACACTGACTACAAATAGATATAGTAGGCAGGTCATACAGATATATTGAACACTGACTACAAAATAGATATAGTAGGCAGGACATACAGATATATTGAACACTGACTACAAAATAGATATAGTAGGCAGGACATACAGATATATTGAACACTGACTACAAAATAGATATAGTAGGCAGGACATACAGATATATTGAACACTGACTACAAAATAGATATAGTAGGCAGGTCATACAGATATATTGAACACTGACTACAAAATAGATATAGTAGGCAGGTCATACAGATATATTGAACACTGACTACAAAATAGATATAGTAGGCAGGACATACAGATATATTGAACACTGACTACAAAACAGATATAGTAGGCAGGTCACACAGATATATTAAACACTGTCTACAAAATAGATATAGTAGGCAGGACATACTGATATATTGAACACTGACTACAAAATAGATATAGTAGGCAGGACATACTGATATATTGAACACTGACTACAAAATAGATATAGTAGGCAGGACATACTGATATATTGAACACTGACTACAAAATAGATATAGTAGGCAGGACATACAGATATATTGAACACTGACTACAAAATAGATATAGTAGGCAGGACATACAGATATATTGAACACTGACTACAAAATAGATATAGTAGGCAGGACATACAGATATATTGAACACTGACTACCAAATAGATATAGTAGGCAGGACATACAGATATATGAACACTGACTACAAAATAGATATAGTAGGCAGGACATACTGATATATTGAACACTGACTACAAAATAGATATAGTAGGCAGGACATACAGATATATTGAACACTGACTACAAATAGATATAGTAGGCAGGACATACTGATATATTGAACACTGACTACAAAATAGATATAGTAGGCAGGACATACAGATATATTGAACACTGACTACAAAATAGATATAGTAGGCAGGACATACAGATATATTGAACACTGACTACAAAATAGATATAGTAGGCAGGACATACAGATATATTGAACACTGACTACAAAATAGGGATAGTAGGCAGGACATACAGATATATTGAACACTGACTACAAAATAGATATAGTAGGCAGGACATACTGATATATTGAACACTGACTACAAAATAGATATAGTAGGCAGGACATACTGATATATTGAACACTGACTACAAAATAGATATAGTAGGCAGGACATACTGATATATTGAACACTGACTACAAAATAGATATAGTAGGCAGGACATACAGATATATTGAACACTGACTACAAAATAGATATAGTAGGCAGGACATACAGATATATTGAACACTGACTACAAAATAGATATAGTAGGCAGGACATACTGATATATTGAACACTGACTACAAAATAGATATAGTAGGCAGGACATACTGATATATTGAACACTGACTACAAAATAGATATAGTAGGCAGGACATACTGATATATTGAACACTGACTACAAAATAGATATAGTAGGCAGGACATACTGATATATTGAACACTGACTACAAAATAGATATAGTAGGCAGGACATACAGATATATTGAACACTGACTACAAAATAGATATAGTAGGCAGGACATACAGATATATTGAACACTGACTACAAAATAGATATAGTAGGCAGGACATACTGATATATTGAACACTGACTACAAAATAGATATAGTAGGCAGGACATACTGATATATTGAACACTGACTACAAAATAGATATAGTAGGCAGGACATACTGATATATTGAACACTGACTACAAAATAGATATAGTAGGCAGGACATACTGATATATTGAACACTGACTACAAAATAGATATAGTAGGCAGGACATACAGATATATTGAACACTGACTACAAAATAGATATAGTAGGCAGGACATACTGATATATTGAACACTGACTACAAAATAGGGATAGTAGGCAGGACATACAGATATATTGAACACTGACTACAAAATAGATATAGTAGGCAGGACATACTGATATATTGAACACTGACTACAAAATAGATATAGTAGGCAGGACATACTGATATATTGAACACTGACTACAAAATAGATATAGTAGGCAGGACATACAGATATATTGAACACTGACTACAAAATAGATATAGTAGGCAGGACATACTGATATATTGAACACTGTCTACAAAATAGATATAGTAGGCAGGACATACAGATATATTGAACACTGTCTACAAAATAGATATAGTAGGCAGGACATACTGATATATTGAACACAGATGTGTATAAGAGACAGGGACATACTGATATATTGAACACTGACTACAAAATAGATATAGTAGGCAGGACATACTGATATATTGAACACTGACTACAAAATAGATATAGTAGGCAGGACATACTGATATATTGAACACTGACTACAAAATAGATATAGTAGGCAGGACATACTGATATATTGAACACTGACTACAAAATAGATATAGTAGGCAGGACATACTGATATATTGAACACTGACTACAAAATAGATATAGTAGGCAGGACATACAGATATATTGAACACTGACTACAAAATAGATATAGTAGGCAGGACATACAGATATATTGAACACTGTCTACAAAATAGATATAGTAGGCAGGACATACTGATATATTGAACACTGACTACAAAATAGATATAGTAGGCAGGACATACTGATATATTGAACACTGTCTACAAAATAGATATAGTAGGCAGGACATACAGATATATTGAACACTGACTACAAAATAGGGATAGTAGGCAGGACATACAGATATATTGAACACTGTCTACAAAATAGATATAGTAGGCAGGACATACAGATATATTAAACACTGTCTACAAAATAGATATAGTAGGCAGGTCATACAGATATATTGAACACTGTCTACAAAATAGATATAGTAGGCAGGACATACAGATATATTGAACACTGTCTACAAAATAGATATAGTAGGCAGGTCATACAGATATATTGAACACTGTCTACAAAATAGATATAGTAGGCAGGACATACAGATATATTAAACACTGTCTACAAAATAGATATAGTAGGCAGGTCATACAGATATATTGAACACTGACTACAAAATAGATATAGTAGGCAGGTCATACAGATATATTGAACACTGTCTACAAAATAGATATAGTAGGCAGGACATACAGATATATTAAACACTGTCTACAAAATAGATATAGTAGGCAGGACATACTGATATATTAAACACTGTCTACAAAATAGATATAGTAGGCAGGACATACAGATATATTAAACACTGTCTACAAAATAGATATAGTAGGCAGGACATACTGATATATTAAACACTGTCTACAAAATAGATATAGTAGGCAGGACATACAGATATATTAAACACTGTCTACAAAATAGATATAGTAGGCAGGTCATACAGATATATTGAACACTGTCTACAAAATAGATATAGTAGGCAGGACATACAGATATATTGAACACTGTCTACAAAATAGATATAGTAGGCAGGTCATACAGATATATTGAACACTGTCTACAAAATAGATATAGTAGGCAGGACATACAGATATATTAAACACTGTCTACAAAATAGATATAGTAGGCAGGTCATACAGATATATTGAACACTGACTACAAAATAGATATAGTAGGCAGGTCATACAGATATATTGAACACTGACTACAAAATAGATATAGTAGGCAGGACATACAGATATATTAAACACTGTCTACAAACTAGATATAGTAGGCAGGTCATACAGATATATTGAACACTGTCTACAAAATAGATATAGTAGGCAGGTCATACAGATATATTGAACACTGACTACAAAATAGATATAGTAGGCAGGTCATACAGATATATTGAACACTGACTACAAAATAGATATAGTAGGCAGGTCATACAGATATATTGAACACTGACTACAAAATAGATATAGTAGGCAGGTCATACAGATATATTAAACACTGACTACAAAATAGATATAGTAGGCAGGTCATACAGATATATTAAACACTGACTACAAAATAGATATAGTAGGCAGGTCATACAGATATATTGAACACTGTCTACAAAATAGATATAGTAGGCAGGTCATACAGATATATTGAACACTGACTACAAAATAGATATAGTAGGCAGGTCATACAGATATATTGAACACTGACTACAAAATAGATATAGTAGGCAGGTCATACAGATATATTGAACACTGACTACAAAATAGATATAGTAGGCAGGTCATACAGATATATTAAACACTGTCTACAAAATAGATATAGTAGGCAGGTCATACAGATATATTGAACACTGACTACAAAATAGATATAGTAGGCAGGTCATACAGATATATTGAACACTGACTACAAAATAGATATAGTAGGCAGGTCATACAGATATATTGAACACTGACTACAAAATAGATATAGTAGGCAGGTCATACAGATATATTAAACACTGTCTACAAAATAGATATAGTAGGCAGGTCATACAGATATATTGAACACTGACTACAAAATAGATATAGTAGGCAGGTCATACAGATATATTGAACACTGACTACAAAATAGATATAGTAGGCAGGTCATACAGATATATTGAACACTGACTACAAAATAGATATAGTAGGCAGGTCATACAGATATATTGAACACTGTCTACAAAATAGATATAGTAGGCAGGACATACAGATATATTGAACACTGACTACAAAATAGATATAGTAGGCAGGACATACAGATATATTGAACACTGACTACAAAATAGATATAGTAGGCAGGACATACAGATATATTGAACACTGTCTACAAAATAGATATAGTAGGCAGGTCATACAGATATATTGAACACTGTCTACAAAACAGAAGCTTCTCGGTACGAAGACAAAATGAGGAATCCAGCACCTATGAACAAGAAATACCATAGTGATCAGTAATATCACCAACGATATTCGCAATATTAGTAAATGACCTAGAGGAAGAAAAACTGGAAGACAGAATAGGGATATCGCAGTTCGCCGACGACTGTGCAGTATGGAGAGGCGGAAGACACATAAAAACTACAAGAGACTGACTACAAATGCAAATAAACAGAATTGCTACATGGATGGAAAAATGGAGATTCCAGATCAACATGGACAAAACCATCAGCATGATATTTAACTTGAAAAGAAGACGAGATTACCCTGACAAGAACATAATAATCTATGGGAGGTCCATAAAGAGAACACGCAACACAAGATTCCTGGGAATGACACTAGATGAACAACTAAACTGGAACAAACACATAGCCCAGACAATTGAAAATTGTGAAAAGGCATTAAATCTGCTAAGAGTAATCAAAGGTAATGGGTGGGGAGCCCACACAAAAACAATGCTAATATTCTACAAATTGCTGATCAAAGGAAGAATCAAATACAGAAGCATAGTATACGATGCAGCATCGGAGTACAACAAACGAAAACTGGACACAATCCAGAACCAGGCGCTAGGCATCATACTAGGAAACAGGTAAACGAACATCCAAGGAAGCTATGGAGGTCGTGATCTACAACTACTGGGTGAAGGTGACACAGGATGGGAGGCACCCCACATTCAGTTCATTCAAAGAAAACAAAAGCAAATGGGGAGGAATACCCATACATAAGACCTAAACACCAGCAGGGTGGACAGCAGCAGAGGAGATAAATGCCGAGGAGAAACTAACAGCGGCAATTGCTCAAACAAAAGTCCACAGACCAACAACACCCCGATGGGAACTAAAACTACCATTCATGGATACGACACTCGCGAGCCAAATTAGTAAATCAAAAGAGGACATGGAAGCAAAAAACGTGTCGGAGGAGTGCATAAGATAGGCAAGCACAGAGAGCCTCGTTATATACACAGAAAGGTCAAAGAATTAGAAGGGGGAAGTTGGGGCAAGAGTAGCAGTGCCGCACTGGAACATCCAAACAGACTGAAAAATAACAGTCTACACGGCAGAGTTAATAGGAATCATGAAAGGACTCGAAATAGTGACAGAGAACCCTCCCATAAAACTAACTATACTGACGGACTCACTATCCGCAGTGCAATCGCTAGGAAACTATTCTAAGGGGAACAGACCAGACCTGAAGGAAGAAATGCTGGCACTGACAAAAACCTAAGAAACATGGGATGCCAGGTCACAATAGACTGGATACCGGCTCACAGAGGCATTATTGGTAATTAGAGGGCAGACAAAGCCGTAAAACATGGAACAACCAACCAGAATATAGTATACACAGGACTCTGCATAATGGAAGCAAAAAGCATCATCAAACAACATGTACTCGAGAAATGGAATCAACAATGGAGAGACTGCAATAAAGGAAGACACCATACAACATTCTAAAGAGCCCAGTATGAAAAGTCAAGTAAAATAAAACAACATGAAAGTACCAACATATAAGAAAACTATGGGGAATGAGAATAAAATATTGGAAAGACAAAATAAGCAGATCACTCTGCGTAGACTGCCTGAAAGAAAGCACTATAGAACACTACCTACTGTCGTGTAGAACATTTGATTGGGAATGTAAGGACCTAATAGAGTACTTCCAAACAAGAAACACCACGATGACAATGAAGGAGTGCCTACAGACAGAGGGCAACAAAGAAGTGCAAAAACTGATAAAACAATTCATAGCAAGAACAGGTAAAGATATATAACCAACATAAAATGAAGACAACACCAGTAGAAAACAAATTCAATAAAGAAGTAAGAAGCTGACCATACAAAGACATGACAAGAGGGGAAAAAGAGAGACACGGAAAGACTTTCCATTGATGGAAAAGAGAGAAGTGAAAGAACCCTCTCCAACGTGGGGCTAGAGGAAGCGGTAGGAAACCTCCCCAATGAGGGGTAAGACGGACGCGCAGGAAACCCCTCCTATGCTGGACAAAGAGGAGATGGTAGGAAACCTCCCCAATGATGGACATGAGGGACATGCAGGAAACCCCTCCTACGCTGGACAAAGAGGAGATGGTAGGAAACCTCCCCAACAATGGATAAGAGAGATGTGATAGTCCCTTTTCTACACTGGACACAAGACCCAAGAACAAAAACGCCATAAAACAGATGACCAGAAGGCGAGCCCAACAAGGGGCTCAATGCAAGAAAACAAGCAAAGACATTAAAAGACGGAGCCCTTTAGTTAGTTAGTTAGTTAGTTAGTCGACAGATCATCCTCATTGCACATCAAACCATTCAGTCCATAAGTGCTCGGATCTCCTCAGCAAATCCTGCAGCATGTAGCGGCTAACAACACCAGTTCTGTGTTGGTTTATCAATCTTCTTTGGCTTCCTGCGTAGTGTTCTTGTTTGGCCACCCCTCTTTTAATTTGCTGTTCTCGCAGTCTGGCCATGGTTGTAGATTCACAGTCATCACTTGGTTCACGCAAAAGTCTTACTTCTCGTAGAGCATTCAGAATGTCAGCCTGGTCCATGGCGCGTCCGCCCTCCACCGTAGCCTCACCTGCGAGCTTGTCAGCCCGCTCATTTCCTTGTACTCCTGCATGCCCTGGCACGAAGATGAAACTAACCTTTGCTAGCTGAGACCGCTCCAGAGACAGCAACCATTCTCTTCTGATCAACCCCACCTCTATCTTCTTGATCATATTCATTGAGTCGCTAAGGAAACATGCCCTAGTGAATGTCTGTGTCTCGAGCCATGTTATTGCCTTACTTACTGCCATGACTTCCGTAGTCAGGCTACTTGTGGTTTCAGTGAAAGCACCAGAGTCCTCCTTCACAATTCTCCCTCCGGCCCGAGCCGTAAAGGGCCATGAGCTTCTCACATGTCGGACGACCGGCCCATCTGTGTAGATGACAGCAACACCGTCTAGCGAATTCTCCAAAATCAACACTTGTACTTCAGCCTCCACAGCAGCTGGATTTTCTTGTCTGCATTTTCTATCTAGTTGGATGCAAACTGAAAAGGATGTGCAGAAATCTGTTGGCACTTGTACCCACTCCTCGCCAGGTTCTAAGTCCTCAAGTGAACACACCTGTTGAAGAATGCCTTCAGCTTGACCCATCCTTGACCGTACTCTTTTTAACCTGCTGCCCTTCACCTTCATAATTTCACTCTGCAGTGGATGTTGTGTGTTTGCGTTAACTCTGAGGGAGGCGTGTGCTCTGTAAACTTGTATTCTGTCTTCAATGGTTGGAAAATCAAGAAGGTAGCGCATCGCCCTGCATGCTGTATCTCTTGTACATCCAAGAATAATGCGCATAGCTTCATTCTGATTCCTTTCCATCTTTTCTATCTGCTTACGGCTGAGAGTCAGGATTGCCATTGCATACTCAAAAACAGACATGACCAGCCCCTCGTACAGAAGACATAGATGGCGCTGCTCACAGTTTGCTGCCGCCATCACCCGCATCGCAGCTAAACCCCGCTTGGCCTTTGTTATCACCTGGTCTATGTGCTCATTATAAGCAAGGCTTCAATCAAACCGTATCTGCAGGTAATTCATTGCCTGCGTTCTTTCCACCGTCTCTGAACACAGCTTTACAGTTGGTGTTGGCGTGTTGACAATGTAATTATTCAACGAGAAACAAGTCACTGTTGCCTTTGTTGGGTTGACCATTGCCCCAGCTTCAACACACCAAGTACTCATCCGACTGAGTTCGGTTTGTAGTTCCACAGCAACCTGCTCTCCATCCTTACCCTGACGATACACTAAAACATCATTGGCATATGACAATGTCCTACCAGGTCCAGTGATCTGCTCACTGGTGATTCTCACTGTGTAGGCGTTGAACAGTACCGGAGATAATGGTGATCCCTGTGGTAGGCCAGGATATATTGTTGTTGGTTCCGAAGTCCAACTGCCACATCTAAAAACTACTTTCCGTTGGAAGAGGGCTGCAGCGATCCAACTAGGGAGGAATGGACTTATTTTGAGTTCAAGAAGCTGAAGCATTAAAAAATCCAGTGGTACTCTGTTGTATGCGTCCTCAAGATCAATCACTGCAGCAAAGATTTCAATGCCTGAGTGGAAACCTTCATAGACATTATGGGCAAAAACTACTGCATTCGTCCAGGTTTCTTTTTTTGGATGATACCCACCAAGGGTAGGTGGGAAAACACCTTGCCTCTCTAGCTGGCTTGATATTTTCCTGGCAATTAATTTCTCCAGCAGCTTGCCTATTCTGCATGGTTATAACTCGATATCCCTGAATTTTTGTGTGGTCTTTTCCATGCTTCGGCAAGGGAATCAGATAGCTGTGTAACCACTCCTCCTTGATGCTAGCACTCCCTATACTGTTGTAAATGACTGCTAATTTCTCTAGCTCATTATTGGTACACATATTAATGTTGTCGTATCTTATGCCATCAGCCCCTGGAGCGCTGTTTTTTATCGTCGAAGCACAGCCTTGATTTCTTTCACTATCACTGTGGTTTCATCCGAAGTGTTCTGGACCTTGCACCTGTTTGAGATGACCTCCTTGGCAAGATTTCGGCCTCCCATGTCTGTCTGATTGCTCTGCTCTAGATAGCATACAAAGAGGGCTTTGCCCTTGTCCTCGTCGGTCCTCTGCCAGATGAGGTCAGCACCTTGGAAGTCAGAAATGCTCTTATTCTTGATTACCCCACTCATGCTTTTATGTAGTCGCCAGAACAATTTCAGTGACTTGTCTGTGCTTACTCTTTGACACACCTCTGCCCATTTTTCACTTTTAACCACCTTGACCAGTTTTTTTTAAATAGCTTACTTTTGTGTGCATCTCTCTTTCTAAGTGCATGCAGGGACTAGGATGGCCAGCTCTGTTCTTCTTGGCATTTTGCCATCTCCTTACAGCACGACACTTATCCACCCAAGCCTTCTCCACCTCGAAATTCCACCAAGGTGGCTGTTCCCAGCTTATTTTCCTGCCTTGAAGCATTCTTCACAAGAAAACGAGCACAGATGTTAAAAGACAGGCCCTTTTTAGCGCCCAACTAAAAAAAAGACCTCAAGAGCGGGAACCAATGAAAACAAATATCAACCCGACTACTCAAGAAAACACCACACCAGAAGGAAGGGGGAAAATGGCAGACATCAGAACAGGGGGAACAAGAACGTGTACAACACAAGAGGAAAATGGACACCCTCGTACAGCAGAGAAACCACTCACAAAGAGGAGATACAAGCGGAATATCCAACTAATAACTCAAACATAACTAAACAAATGAATAAATAATCATCCAAAGAAAGGCTAGAGCAATCGTATACCAAACAAGATGAACATTAATAAAGAAAAATACCAACATAAACTATAAAACCACTACATGTTGGACAGAGAAATTAAAGTTGCATGGAAATGTTACTGTTATACAAATACATTACTGTTGGCGAGAGATAATTTTATGGACATATAATGCTTATGTAGGATTTTGTTGTTATGTTTTTGAAACCAAAATGATCTGACATTGCTATTCTATTTAAAATCTTGGGTATATCAAGCAGACATTGTTAAAATAGGAACTGATGTGTACCATTGGTTGGGTCTCCTGACAGGATTTGTGCACCAGTTGTACTACTACAGCACTGTCTGAAGCCAGGTTTCTGTTCCACCCTCACCAGATTACGCAGACTTTGTGTAGCCTTGACTGTTTTTGCTTCAGACAGACTTTGTGTAGCCTTAACTGTTTTTGCTTCAGACAGACTTTGTGTAGCCTTGACTGTTTTTGCTTCAGACAGACTTTGTGTAGCCTTAACTGTTTTTGCTTCAGACAGACTTTGTGTAGCCTTGACTGTTTTTGCTTCAGACAGACTTTGTGTAGCCTTGACTGTTTTTGCTTCAGACAGACTTTGTGTAGCCTTAACTGTTTTTGCTTCAGACAGACTTTGTGTAGCCTTAACTGTTTTTGCTTCAGACAGACTTTGTGTAGCCTTGACTGTTTTTGCTTCAGACAGACTTGCACTTACTTGAGTCATGTTGCCATTCAACATCTTTACCCTAATTTAGGACTCATATTTGTACTCTGGTAGAATTTCTATAATTTTGGGGATGTTACAGTTGTTTTACAAATCAAATGAAATAGTTTTATATTTTCATATTACAACTTGTGTTTGAAGCTAATTAATTTTCAAGCTGTATAATTCTGAGTTGGTTACAACATAATAGCAACTTGAGCACAACTAATGTGTCAATGTCTTACATACACAGATGTGCTGTCTGATGAGATCATCCGTGATGTCAACATGCTTTACAAGAAAGAACAGACCAAGTCTGAAGTACTGACATATGCCAGCTGTAGTCAGCCAACAACAAGTGAACACAATGTTGCATATGTGGATTCTGTTGCCTGTAATGACAATGTTACTGAAATAATTCAGAGACAAGATAATTGTATGCTAATGTTACGTACACGAGCAAACTCTGATGAAACAAATTCCATAAAAGAGGAAAGTTCAGAACTGTGTGTGGCAGATAAGACACATAGATTGTTTTGTAATGAGCAGAAATTGGAGCCTGAAGAGAACAAGGTGAAGTGTAGTGCATCTCTTGTGAGTTCTACAGATGGCAGAAAGGGGAAGAAACATAAGAGAAGAGATAAAGAAGGGAAGCTATCCAGCCAAGAAGCCTGTGGCCACAGGATTACATTCAATAATTGTCTCAAAATAGATCAGAACAATCACATGGTTGAAAAACCATTCAAATGTGATATTTGCAATGAAAGATTTACACTAAAGGGTAATCTTGTTGGGCATCAAAATATTCATGAAGGGGAGAAACTTTACAAGTGTGATGTTTGTAATGCAGGCTTTATGCGATTCTCTGATTTGAAAGTTCATATTAGAAAATACGTTGGAGTTAAACCTTACAATTGTGATGTTTGTGATGCTTGTTTTATGTGGGATAGTGCTCTTAAAAAACATAGAAGAATACACACTGGAGAAAAGCCTTATAGATGTGATGTTTGTGGTAAAAGGTATTCTGTGAGCAGCCACCTGAATGCACACAAAAGAATACATACAGGAGATAAGCCTTTCAAGTGTGATGTTTGTGGTATAAGTTATGCTAATGCTAGTTCTCTGAAGACACACAAACATGTACATACAGGGGCCAGGCCTTTTAAATGTGATCTTTGTGGTTTTGCATTTACACGCCTTACTCATCTTAAAAGACACCATCTCATACATACAGGCGAGAAACCTTATACGTGTGAAGTTTGTGGTAGAAGTTTCACACAAACCAGTGATCTGAAATCACACATGAGAATACATACAGGGGAAAGACCTTATAAATGTGGTATTTGTGGTGCAACATTTAAGAAAGGTAGTAATCTTAACAATCATATGTTAATACATACAGAGGCTAAACCTTACAAGTGTGACTTTTGTGGAGCACAGTTCAAACGGGCTTGCAGTCTGACATTGCATAAGGCGACACATTTAAGGAAATAGTGCAGATATGGTGCTTGTATTTAGGAGTTAAGCATTCTAAATTTCACTGTTCTTGATTTTACATTGTTAGTTAGTTAGTCGACAGATCATCCTCATTGCATATCGAACCATTCAGTCCATACGTGCTCGGATCCCCTCATCAGCAAATCCTGCAGCGTGTAGCGGCTAACGACACCAGTTCTGTGTATGTTTATCAATCTTCTTTGGCTTCCTGCGTACTGTTCTTGTTTGGCCACCCCTCTTTTAATTTTCTGTTCTCACAGTCTGCCATGGTTGTAGATTCACAATCATCACTTGGTTCTTGCAAAAGTCTTACTTCTCGTAGAGCATTCAGAATGTCAGCCTGGTCCATGGCGCGTCCGCTCTTCACGGTAGCTTTACCTGCGAGCTTGTCAGCCCGCTCATTTCCTTGTACTCCTGCATGTCCTGGCACGAAGATGAAAATCTTTGCCAGCCGAGACCACTCCAGAGACAGCAACAATTCTCTTCGGATCCACCCCATCTCTATCCTCTTGAGCATGTTCATTGAGTCATTAAGGAAACACGCCCTAGTGAATGTCTGTGTCTTGAGCCATGTTATTGCTTTACTTACTGCCATTTAAACACAAGAAATAAATGGGGAGAACCGTTGAAACCACTAAGATGATTAAACAAATAAACACACATAGTATTATTTGGCGCTCACGGAAGAAGAAGAAGGAAATAGAGATTAGAAGACGCACTAGACAACATAAAATTTGAAAGCTATAATAGTTATCAACCGGGATCGAACCTGTCACCTCCAAATGACGACGGCGCCTCGCTGCAGGAACAAGTGTACTTCGACGCACGACCAACTACCATTGGAGTGTCTCTCTCTCTCTCTCTCTCTCTCTCTCTCTCTCTCTCTCTCTCTCTCTCTCTCTCTCTCTCTCTCTCTCTCTCTCTCTCTCTCTCTCTCTCTCTCTCTCTCTCTCTCTCTCTTTCTCTTCTCACATATACTTTGCACATGCCCACATATACCAGCATTTTATCTGTTGAGTGGTGTCTATGTATGTATGTGCGTTCACGCATATCAGTCTGCCCAGACTTTAAGACTCGCCCCTATAATAACATATAGGAGCACATAATGGGGTTTTGGTTAGTACCACCATCAATCTTGTGCGCCTCATGCTTCTCTAGTACATCCACTGAGATTGCTCAGATAGCCTTACCTGACCAGTTACCGTCCGGCCATCCTGCCCCGCCCCCCACCCTTCTATGTGCTCACTGAACACCTAGCGCTGGGTATAAGAATACATGGAGATTTTCTGAGTTGCTTACAGATCCGAACTGTGAGGTGAGTATGAACATTTTCTCTATTTACATTTTCTTCAACTAACATTTTTTTCAATTAACATTTTTTTTCAATTCTCATTTTCTCTTCATTGCTTTCATTTTTCCATGCTTTTGTTCTTCTCGTCTTGTCGTCACCTTCTGATGTAGTCACAGGAGATCTCCTTGACAGTATGTTGTGTTTATGAATGTGTTTGTTTGCTGATGAAGGCTAATCTCCGCAACGTCCTGTTGTGTCTTAACTCTATTTTGTAAAGCTGCACTACTTTGTCATTTTATATTGTTTACACTTATTTTACTTACCACATCTTGCCCTGTACTGTCATACTGGAAAGTCTGGACCATTAACTTGTGCTGCCTGATTCTGCCTATCTCCACCAATATGCTGCAAGGGTGGTGGTCGCTGCCGTGGTGTCCTAGGACACCCCATCTACACACTGTAGTGAGTAAAGGAGAAACCAGTGCCAGATCAATAGCACTGTCCTCGTCACCTTGACGGCTTGCTGTCCTGGTGACACAGCCAGTGTTGACACAAACCAGGTCAATGGTTTCAAGTGCAGTCTCGAGCTCCTACCCCTGTATGTTGGAGGAAATGTTTCCCCATGATCTGCCTTTAGCGTTGAAATCGCCACAGAAAATAACATTTCTCTCGTGGCCTAATATGTCACTTAAGCACTGCCACTTCTGGGAATCCATACTCGCGTTGCGGGCATAAACATTAACATAATGGTAATGTTAATGATTTTACATTGAAAACTGAATAAAAGCTATGTTATTCATTGTAAATTGTTTTGAAAGAAAATAATTGTGTTGCCTTCATTTCACCATGTCTGATGTCAGCGTATGATGACGTTGTTGCTACAGTAAGTAAACAGAATAAACTAGCAACATGAACTGGAGGAGAGTAAGCAGATGAGTGGAAGTACTAAGACAGATAGATAGAAACCTAGAACATAAAGAGTTATAAAGATATGAGAGAGAAAAGATTGTCATGTCGAGTTGTTAGACTCCTTAGTCCACACCTTATAACAAAGAAAGTATATTAAAGTAACGTTATTAATTACAGCATCTTTTACCGGAAGGTGTTGAGCAAAACAAAACACACAACTCAAACAGTAAGTAGATAACATTGAGGTAGTGGTAAACATAGTGACTGCACAAACCACTCTAGACAACCCAAACAGTAAGTAGATAACATTGAGGTAGTGGTAAACATAGTGACTGCACAAACCACTCTAGACAACCCAAACAGTAAGTAGTAAGTAGATAACATTGAGGTGGTGGTAAACATAGTGACTGCACAAACCACTCTAGACAACCCAAACAGTAAGTAGATAACATCGAGGTAGTTGTAAACATAGTGACTGCACAAACCACTCTAGACAACCCAAACAGTAAGTAGATAACATTGAGGTAGTTGTAAACATAGTGACTGCACAAACCACTCTAGACAACCCAAACAGTAAGTAGATAATATTGAGGTGGTGGTAAACATAGTGACTGCACAAACCAACCTAGACAACCCAAACAGTAAGTAGATAACATTAAGGTGGTGGTAAACATAGTGACTGCACAAACCACTCTAGACAACCCAAACAGTAAGTAGATAATATTGAGGTGGTGGTAAACATAGTGACTGCACAAACCAACCTAGACAACCTAAATAAATCAAATACAACTATGGATATTTGATTCAGGTGTTATATGTTCTCAGATAAAACATCTGGAGTACAATAATATATGAAATACACACAAACATCAGGCAACAGATAATCATGGGTTACACCACATATGTGTGTGTGTATGTAGGTATATCAATCAATCTTTTTTCTTTTATGTAGGTATATACGTATGTGTGTATGTATGTGTGTATTTGTGTGTGTAGGTAGGTATATACATATGTATTTATATATGTGTGCGTATCTGTGTGTATGTATATGTAGGTATATATGTATGTGTTTGTGCATGCACATCTGTGTGTGTAAGTATATATGTATGTGTTTGTGTATGTAGGTATATACATGTGTGTTTATGTATGTGTATGTAGGTATATACATGTGTGTTTATGTATGTATGCAGGTATATACATATGTGTTTATGTATGTGTATGTAGGTATATACATGTGTGTTTATGTATGTATGCAGGTATATACATATGTGTTTATGTATGTGTATGTAGGTATATACATGTGTGTTTATGTATGTGTATGTAGGTATATAGATGTGTGTTTATGTATGTGTATGTAGGTATATACATATGTGTTTATGTATGTGTATGTAGGTATATAGATGTGTGTTTATGTATGTGTATGTAGGTATATAGATGTGTGTTTATGTATGTGTATGTAGGTATATAGATGTGTGTTTATGTATGTGTATGTAGGTATATACATATGTGTTTATGTATGTGTATGTAGGTATATACATATGTGTTTATGTATGTGTATGTAGGTATATAGATGTGTGTTTATGTATGTGTATGTAGGTATATAGATGTGTGTTTATATGTGTGTATGTAGGTATATACATATGTGTTTATGTATGTGTATGCGGGTATATAGATGTGTGTTTATATGTGTGTATGTAGGTATCTTCTTCTGCGTTCATCCGGAGTTTTTTTTCCGGATGTGATTGCGTTGTGCCTGTTTACAGCAGAGCTGCGTTCTTGCGCCGTTAAGCCAACACATCCGACTTCTGCGGGCATTTGTTGACCGGGTTAACCTTCCCGGGGGTTTCTTAGGACGTTTGACTCTCACTGTTGTGGTGTTATCCCCCATCCCAGCTGGTCCATATAGAACAGCCAAAGATCCTGGTCAGCCCTCAAGGGAAGGCAGGGGCAGACCATGGGCATTCCCTGCCATCCAAGGAGGCTTCCATACTTGCAGAGCCGATACATAGCGCTCTGGTACTGGGCTCACCCAAGGAATCATCACGTCCTGCACATGGCTGCTTAGCCTCACTTCCGTATATTGGGCCTTCCGTTCACCATAGGCTGTTCTTCCGGAAACCAGAAGTATGCAGTCTGCAGATGACATCCACACAGTGAGCTTTCGATTCAGACTTTCCATGTAATGGATTTGCTATCCAAGCAATATTCCATTTCGTGCCACTAGGACACTTTTCCACCTTTTATGAAGTCCACACAGTGGGCTTTTGATTCGGACTTTCCACGTAATGGATTTGCTATCCAAGCAATATTCCATTTCGTGCCACTAGAACACTTTTCCACCTTTTATGAAGCCCACACAGCAAGCTTTCGATTTGGACTTTCCACATAATGGATTTGCTATCCAAGCAATATTCCATTTCATGCCTCTGGGTCTTCATGCACCTTTAAATGTCAACCTGTATGCAGTTAAAGTAAGCTGCGGTCAACTTGAGCTTGTTGATATCTCCATAGAGCTTGTTCTCAAATGAAGCAGGTGTGGGCCAAAATATCTTTCTCTGTTCTGCATACGTTGGGCAATCCTGCAGCAAATGTTTTGCTGTCATTTTTCCAGTTCTACAATTACATTCATCGGTATCTCCTATCTTTAGTTTATTGAATAAGTGGTATTTCAGCCTGTTATGTCCTGTGCGGAGTCTGAAGATTGCTACTTGTTCTCTTCGGTCGAGTTTGTAATATGCATCATCCTCCAGCAGGCCTGGATGCTCTGATTCCCATTTGGTTCTATACGTGCTTTTTATCAACCTCTTTGCCTCATTATAGGTTATGTCTATGTCAGGCTGTGGTAGTCGTCCGCCCTCATTTGCCAGTCTGTCAGCCTCTTCGTTTCCAGGTATACTGCAATGTGATGGGATCCACTGTATTACAACTTTCTTGGATTTCTGGCATAGACCATGGAGTGCTGCTCTTAGGTCAGTTAGTTCTGTGCTGTTATTGCTCTTCAGTATTGAGACAGCTGACTTTGCATCTGTGAAGATAGCTATTTGCTTCTCTTTATTTTCCTCCATCAGGAGCATTTCTGCTGCAGTTTTCAAAGCCTCTACCTCCGCTTTGAAGTTACTTGAAAATTTTCCAGTTGCCATTGAATGTGTTTTTGTCACTCCATTTTTTAAATTTAGGAGAATTCCTCCTCCTCCATTCTCTATTGAATTTTTGGCTGATCCATCTGTATATGCATGGGTCCAATTGCTGCTTGGGTAATGTTCTTTTATGTAGTTTAGGGTTATTTCTCTTCTTTCGGTTTCATGCTGAGTGTTCTTTTTCTCAATACCAGGAATGTTTTCTATCATCTCAGGCAGTAGCTGCTGTCTCCAAGCTGGGAACTTGTCTGCATTGTAAATGGGTTTGACTGTTGATATGTTAAGTATGGGATCTGCCCTAATCTTTCGTTTTGCAGTTTCTACAAAGTTGCTACGCTTCAGTCTTCCCTTTCCAAAACCACTAAACCTTTTATACATAGGGTGGTCTGTCAATCTTCTAAATTTTTCAGCTTGTTGCTGGGCTCTGCTATCTCTTCTATCCTGCATTGGTTGTAAACAAGTGATCTTTTCTAGTTCATTAATAGGCGTTGTCTTCAGGCTTCCAGTTATGATTCGCATTCCTTGATTTTGGACTCTGCTTATTTTGTTAAAGTTTGACTTAGCTGCTGTTGCCCAAGCTGCAATGCCATATTCCAGTACTGGCCTCACCCGTCCAGTATATAACTTCTTGAGAACTTTCTCATCTGCTCCCCACGTTGTACCAGCAAGCTTTTTCATGATTGCCATTCTTTGCCTTGCTCTTGTTCGATTTTTTTCAACCTGTGTCTTCCATGTCAGGCGACGATCAAAGGTGACTCCTAGATAGTTTGGATTTTCTTCATGGCGCAATATTTTTCCATTCAATACCAGCTTAGGTTGCTGAGTTTTAGTTGAGAGGGAGAATACTGTGCATGTTGTTTTCTCCTCACTTATCTTCACTAGCCATGATTTTGACCAGTCCTCTAGCGCTAATAGGGCTTGCTGTATTCTGCTGTTAGCTGTACTAATATATTCTTCAGATGTCCATATGGCTAGGTCATCTGCAAAGGATGACGTGCGTACTCTGGCTGGAAAATTTTCCGTGATGTCGTTTATATATGCTAGGAATAATGTTTGTGAAAGAACTCCTCCTTGGGGGACACCTTGCTCCAACAGCATCATTTTGCTGGTTTGTCCTTGTACTTTTGTCCTGGCAGTTCTGTTCTCAAGGTAGTGGCTGATCCATTTGTACATTTCCCCACAAACATGCATTTTTTGCAGTTTTACTTTCAGTCCTTCCTTCCATACTTTATCAAATGCTTTTTCTAAATCTATCCAGACCGCTAGTGTGTGCTTTTTCTCTTGGAAGGCATCCTCTATTTCCTGAGCTATATAGGTTATTTGATCTTCAGTGGATCTGTACTTTCTGAATCCTGCTTGGTGTGGTGTTAAGAGTTTGTTTTCTTCCAGATGCCATGTTAGCCTGCCATTGATAATGCGTTCCATTAATTTTCCTACACAGCTAAGAAGACTGATAGGTCGATAGCCATTTGGTTCTTCCAGGTCTTTTCCTTTCTTTGGGACTGGTATTAGTATAGCTTCCTTCCATGCCTGTGGGACTATTCCCCTCTTCCAGCTGTAATTTAGGACTGCTAGTAATTTCTTTTTTGCCTTAGTGCCTAGTCCTATTAGCATTTCATTTGTGATTCCATCCTTTCCTGGTGATGTCTTATTTTTTAGGGTATTCATTGCCTGTTCCATTTCTTCCATTGTTAGATTTGCCATCATATATTCTGCTGCTGTCTCTGTATATCTATGATGTATCTGTTTATCTTTGATTGCTTTCTTCTGTTCGGCTGTAATATCAATGTGGTTTGCAC
Source organism: Cepaea nemoralis (assembly GCA_014155875.1). NCBI lineage: Eukaryota > Metazoa > Mollusca > Gastropoda > Stylommatophora > Helicidae > Cepaea > Cepaea nemoralis. The sequence continues at coordinate 209,996 of JACEFZ010017696.1, forward strand.
TGGCATAGTGTTCCATTAGTGCATTTGCAGCCTTTTTTCCTGTAAGCAAGGCATTTCCTTGTTTAATTGTTATTTGTTTGTTTCTAGGTCCGTCATTGTTCATGGCTATCACTAGTTTCCATAATTTGTTTCCATCCCTGTCAAAATTCAGGTCTTCTGTTTTTTTCCTCCAACAATCTCTTGTTGTTTGATTTACTGTTCTTTTATATTTTGCTGAGATGGCTTTGAGAGAGATGTTCGCTTCAGTTGTTTGTTCTCTCTCTGCGGTCTTCCTAGCATCTTTAACTTTGTCCTCCAAAATTTGTAGTTCCTCAGTCCAGTATGGTTTGTAATTTTTCCTTGCTCCTCTTGGAATAGACTCAGTGGCCGCCTGTATTATTGCTCTGTTTAGACTTTCCACCATTTGCTTCATGTTGCCATATCGTATATTTATGTTTTCACAATATTTGTCTGTTAGTATGGCAAATCTGTCCCAATCTGCTCGTTTGTAATTCCAGCGAGGCAAAGGCTTTTGCTCCTGTGGAACATACTCCATATTTATTACAAGATTGATTGGTCTGTGGTCACTACCTGCTAATTGGTCCAGCACATGGCGATCGATTTTGTGGAGGATGTCTCCTGTGCAGAAAGCTAAGTCTGGAGTAGAAGTGGTAAGCCATCTTCTAGAGTAGAAGCTCGGTGTGTCATCCGCTTTGTTGAGTAGATGGAGATTTGAGTCTATTTCCCAGTCCTCCAATTCATCTCCTCTTTTGTCAGTATCTGGGTATCCCCATCTTTCTGAACGGCTATTAAAGTCTCCGACAATAATGCAGTTTGTGTCAGTTATTCTCATGTTTGAGAGTGTAAGGTCCTTATCTGCTGGGCTATACAGATTGTAGATTCTTATTTTCACGTCCTTTATCATTATATCAACACCTATAATTTCTGTTTGGTTGTCAGAGATCACAGATACTTCGCTGCAAGGTATTGTATTTCGTGTAAGTATTAGAACTCCTCCTTTATGTCCTTCGCGGTCAAACGTGTGGCCTGATATCCTCTGACTGAAAATTTGTGATTGGCATTGAGGTGTGTCTCTTGAATGCATGCCACATCTATTCTATCTTTATGAAGACGCTGTGTCAGGGATTCTTTCTTGTTATAAACTCCTTCGGCATTCCACTGTAGTATGTTGAGTGTCCTTGGTATTTGGTCAATAGCTCTTAACCTACTCCTCTGTGCCTTGACTCCACAGCACAGGGGAAGGTGACCACCAGTAGTCATGGGTGGACCCCCTCGAGGCAGGGGGCCCGGCACTATCACCGCCTGATGGGACTTCACGGGATTAGCACCATAATGATTAATTTTCATCTGTGGCATCATGAAATGATAAAGTTACGTTGCACTTCTTTGTCAAGCTTGTGGCTCAGAACATCCGATTTCGACAAGCACTTTTCAGGGTGCTTTCCCTAGCCTTTGACTGTCCCCAGTCTACCTACAAGGCAGCAGGTTTGTGCGTCACTTCGTCTGGTCCCACTCCCTTGACCTGTCCGACATGGGTGACCCTACCAGTAGCAGTGCTACCGTCGGCATAGCTCTTGGGGTCATTGGAACGCGCAAGCCCCTCTACCTCGTCAAGGTGGACACACAGCAGAGGGGAGCTATAAGATACTACCCGCAGTATTACTAAATAGACTAAAACCATATTCAGAAGACATATTAGGTGACTACCAGGCGGGTTTTAGACAAAACAGATCAACAATAGATCAGATATTTATCTTACGACAAATAGCCGAGAAACATTGGGAATATAAAAGAGATCTCCATAACATTTTTGTGGATTTTAAAAAGGCTTATGATAGTGTCCATAGGAATAGTCTATGGAATGCTATGCAGGAATTTGGAATACCAAGAAAGTTAATCAACATGACCAGACTATGCATGGAAGATACTTATAATATAGTAACATATAAAGGCAGGAAATCAGACCCCTTCCAAATAGCATCTGGCTTGAAACAGGGTGATGCACTATCGCCGCTACTCTTCAATCTGGCTCTAGAGAAAGTTGTAAGGAAGGTAAAGGAGGAATGTGATATTGGAGGAACATCCAAGCTGCTTGGTTATGCAGATGATATAGATATTATAGGGCAAAGTGAACAAAAGACATTGGAAATATTGACTCACTTAAAGGGAAAAGCCCAACAGATGGGGCTGGTTATCAACCAAGATAAGACAGAATATATGGTAATTTCAAGAGACGGAATGGCTAAAAACTCTGGCCACATACAAATAGATAATATGACCATTAAAAGAACGGAAACATACAAATACCTGGGTACAATCTTCAACTGCTCCAACATCATAAGGGAAGAAATACAAACTAGAATCAACTCTGGAAATAAGATATACTATGCACTACAACATCTACTAAAATCAAAGGCGCTATCTCGTAACACCAAAATCACAATATACAAAACACTGATCAGACCAGTTGTGCTGTATGGCTCTGAAACCTGGAGTACAACGAAAAGAGACGAAGCCTTGTTACAAACCTTTGAGAACAAAATTTTAAGACGCATCTTTGGACCCATTAGGGATACACAAAGTGGAGAGTGGAAAAGAAGAAGTAACAAAGACATTTATGATCTGTTTAAGTCCCCGCTAATCACTGGTATCATGAAGGCTAATAGACTACAATGGCTGGGGCATATAGAAAGAATGGAAGATAATAGGGAAACAAAACTCGCTTACACTCAGGAAATAAATGACCGCAGACCCCGAGGTAGACCAAGAAGGCGGTGGAGAGATAATACACGTACAGACCTACAAGCACTTGGAATCAACGACTGGCAAGAGAAGGTCCACCAGAGAGACGAATGGAGACGGATTGTATTTGCAGCAAAGAACCTCAATGGCTCGGAACGCTGAAGAAGAAGAAGAAGAAGAAGAAGAAGAGAAGAAGAAGAAGAAGAAGCAAGCGTGCTACAGCTTCGACCACATCGTCGCTTCCCAGTAGGTGAGATCTTGGTCAAACGCTTGCCATGTTTAATGTTTAAAACAAAAACCACACACACAAGAAATAGGTATATGTATTTCTTTGAAGAAAATAAAACATAACTGGGAATCAAACATATTTATTAGACAATTTAAAAATATTTAAAAGTGAGGCATCTGACTTTGTTGTGCAGAACTAAGTGCAGCAAAATTGATCTCAACTGATGTTGTCACTGCACGCAAACAGTTTTCCACATCAGCATCATTAATTCGTGTTCTCACTTGTGATTTGATGTGCTTCAAGCGACTACAAATCTGTTCACCCGCATAAGTGTTTCCAAATAGCGAAACCATCGACAGAGATGTTTGTAAAACACAAGATATTTATCCTTGTCCAAATACGTTTTATAGAACTCTTCCTAACCAACTTGATGGAATTTCCCCTTTAACTGTGTATCACAGCACATTTCACATTGTTCGATTTGTAATCTTCCTGGTAATAAATTCACGTCTACCGCGAATGGCGTTGCAAATGCACAAAACAGCACAAGGTGGGTGTGTGTGTGTGTGTGTGTGTGTGTGTGTGTGTTTTAAATCCTGAAATCGGTTTTCAAATTCGAGGTTTAAGTCAGATATCAAAGCAGCGTATTTATCCGCCGCCTCTTGTGTGACGTCTGGTTGCAATGACAATGCAGGAAAGTAAGTAAAGATTTTTTTTCCTCAACTGTTGTTCCCAAAGACCAAGTTTCATTTGAAATGCAGAAATATGATGATCATACATCTTATTAATTAATTTATCTTTCCCTTGTAGACGAGTATTAACGTCATTTAGGTGGCTAGTTATATCGACCAGAAATGCAAAGTCGAAGACCCACTCTTTGTCTTCAAACTCTGGGATACTTCCTGACTTGCTTGCAAAGAATGATTGTATTTCTTGCTGCAAATAACACTCTTTTCAACATTTTGGCACGGATCAGCCATCTTAATTCTTCATAAAATGTAAAGTCATTATAATCTGAGTCCAAAGACTTTAGAAATTCATGGAAGTGACGGTGATTCAACCCGTTCGACTTAATGAAGATCATTATTTTGACGACCATTTTCATGAAATGGTCCATTTTGAGGGACTTCGAACATAAATTTTCCTGATGAATAATGCAATGAAAATTTAGCATTGAAGTATTACCGGCTATGGAGGCCTCATTTTCAATCAATTTTACAAAACCTTCTTATTTCCCAACCATTGCTGGAGCACCATCCTTTGATAAGTTAAGTTGTAACGAAAAGCAATTCAATGTCGATGTTGCTTTAACAAACCTCGTGACTTAGTAGTGTCCTTACATGGATGCAGTGCCTCTAATTGTTATGTATTTTTAAAATGGATATCAACACTCCTGATAAAAATTGCCAGTTGGACAGTATGTGCCATATCTGTGCTTTCATCCAATGCTAGAGCATCTATATATATAAAACACAATGTATGTATTTCCGTCCGTTCTTTATGCGTTCGCGAACGGTCCATCCGATTGAGATGAAATTTTCTACACGTTTTCCTTTCATTCCTGTGCAACTTTCTGTGATAGTTTTTTAGTTTTTTTTTTTCCGGCTACTTACTTACTAAAATGTAATATTTCATTTTTCATTATATATTTTTATATATCAAGGGGACTTAACTCTAGAAAAGTTATTTCAAGGGGCATAACTTTTAATAACATTTCTATATAATTTATAGTCATATTGTTGCATCGCTTTCAAAGATTTATAAACTCTTTGTCTATAGTTATTTTTGGGCATATGAGTTATAATAAATAATGATATAATCTTTAAGGCATTTTCAAAGTTTTCATAAAAATAATGCATAATGCATAACATTGTAACTCATCATTTTATGCTTAAAGAAGTTATCTACAGTCATGTAGGTGATTAAAAACAGTTTTCATTAAAAATAATGGATGGTGTGTGGAAGGACATTCTTTTAAGTTACTGTGTGAATTTAATGAGAGGCTCCCCGCCAGGAGCTGGGCGAAGCCACGCCGGGTCAGATAGATAGACAGACAGATAGTCGGGAACGGGAGCTTATATGACTACGTATATGAATTAAATGAGATGCTCTCCACCAGGGACTGGGTGAAGCCGGGCCGGGTCAGACAGACAGATAGTCGGGAACGGGAGCTTATATGACTACTTATATGAATTAAATGAGATGCTCCCCACCAGGGACTGGGTGAAGCCGGGGCGGGTCAGCCAGACAGACAAGCAGACAGACAGACTGATAGATAGTCTCCTCCAGGGACTGGGCGAAGCCGGGCCGGGTCAGCTAGTAAAATATGAACCCGGATCCTCGACTTTTCAGATTATCTTCAATATGTTTTCCAATGTCGTCCACTCGCCAAGTAATAGTCTGACGAGACAGACTTATTTTTGAGAAATCCTTCTTCTTTTCTGGACACATAATTTTAACGACGCTCTCCAAACATTTCTTAATCATTTCACCAAGTGAATACAGCTTCGATTTTTTTTTTTTTTTAGTATCATGGCTACTGCATAACTAGCTTTTACATAGCATGTTGACTCTGAACCCGCTCTAGTAAATATCGTTTGTTGTGCAGAATTCTTTTAAAAAGTCATTTACTTGGTCTTGTCGAAATTTCTATTTGTACTTATCAAACTTATTTGCATGTTTAGTCTCGTAGTGCCGTTTGACGTTATACTCTTTCATAATGGAAACAGATTCGTTGCATATCAAGCATATAGGCTTTGTTTTAATTTCCAACCAAAAAGAAAAACTTCTCAATTCTTCCGTGCTTCTCTCTCTCTCTCTCTCTCTCTCTCTCTCTCTCTCTCTCTCTCTCTCTCTCTCTCTCTCTCTCTCTCTCTCTCTCTCTCTCTCTCTCTCTCTCTCTTTTTGTTGTTGTTGGTCAAACTTCTTTACTAGTTGACGCCGTGGTAGGTCTTCGTTTTTGACTGGAACAAAAATTAAAAATAAAAAATAAAACACCACGGGTAATAGTAATTAATATTAATTAATTAATTTAAATTCCATAAATAAAGCCTTTTAGGGTTTAATTACCTATAGAACCGAATTGGTAGACAGGATACTTGGTTAAAGTAGTTTCAACTCTTATTATAAATATTGATTATGTGGTTGTTTCGGGATTTCAAATTTAAATATTGAGTACAACCCACTCCTGGCAACGCTGATCGTATTCTGGTATGAACCTAAGGCCTATACACGTCATCGTGGATAGTCCTGAGGTTCATACCAGAATATGATCAGCGTTGCCAGTAGTGGGTTGTGCTCAATATCTATATCTATAAAACAGAGTATGTTTGTTTGTTTTATAACAGTGTAAAGGACTAACAAAGACTTCATATAAATACGGTTTATTTCCATGGTATGACAACTTCTACAAACATGGCGTCCTTTCAGTTCCAGGCCCAGATCTTGACTGCCCCCTGACAACAAACTACGTCACGACTTGAGCATCTCTCTTCCCATTCTCCCCCGATGCTCAATCGTGCCACAGCCTTTTCCCACTAATACCCTACTTCTGTTACACCTCCCTCTGTTTACTAAAGAATTTTTCCTATAAAGGAAAAAATCTTTACTCCTAATCCCCTTACTCTATTCCCTCTTTTTCCTTACCCCTCACAGTTCCTCTAATCTTCCCCAAACCAACTCCAACTTAAGTAAATATTCTATTTCTTTAACTCTTTCCCCTGCTATATATCAATTCACTTCTTCTTCGTTTCTGGCCCTTCAAACAAACATAACATATTTACATATCCTTAATAACATTTAAATCTCAACTTTATACAATACATCATAACACATCTTCTTAAATACTTCTTTTCCACTTCATAAGCAATCCGCTTACAATTTCAAACGCTGATACCAACTCCTTATTCTTATCACCAACACTACTAATTCCCCACTTTCAACTAACCTGAAATCACTTTCACACGATAGGAAGACAAAGAATCGGTGGCCACCGGTATTTAAAAGAAGCAGTAGAACTCTTCCACACAAAGACCACACTCAGCTAAATCACACACCCCCTTTACCAAACCACACTCCTTTACCCTCCTATGTCATTTGAGACTTTATGTAATAAAGTCTAAAATAATTATATCTCCTACAGTACCACTCATTATGGTGAACGTTTACGCTGCTATCTACAGCATCAAAAACATTATTCACTTCCAATTGTCTATATATTACAGACACTACTACTTATATGTCTCTGAACCTTACTTCAACCTCTCATTGTAATGTCAACCACAAAACATATCCCGAGGACACAATTAAAAAGGTCTATTATCCCTTAAGACCTCCTCCAACATTATACACATCCCCTCACATAACTTCTATACCTCACTCAGAATTCTCTCGCCAAAAATTTTAGCGACCCCTTACTGTCCATTTATTATGGGCATATCTATTAAAACCTCCACTTATGCCGTCATCAACAGCAACAATAAACTACCCCCAACTCCTGTCTGTGACTGTTTGCAATCAACTTTATCTCAGTCCATATCTCACGGACCCTCTAAAAACCCCATGTCATTATGTCTCCACTATGTTCATTTCTCACACTTACAACCTTTTACTATTGTACTGCTATCCACAGTGTCTACTCAAACATGGATTCAATTCATGTTTACTCTGTCTGGGGTAATCTTCTTATTCTCCCAGCAATCTCGTGTATATCATGGCTCTTTTGACCCCACGGAAACTATGTTCAAAACTTTTCTCACATTTACCCCACTGCTATATTCATTAATCTTTTCTTCTCCCATATGGCTTCCAATCCCACACTTTTTTCCAATGCTGACTTTAGTGTAACTCTAAACTTTCCCATAACCATCCCCGGTTTCCACTACTTCATAACCATATCAACCTCATTATGCTGATTATCACAGCAACAAAATACCCATGAACTTATTCTTCACAAAGAGAATGTGTCTCTCTCTTAGCTCTCAGTAGTTTTATTAACTCTTTTCTGAACGAAGGTCTCAATTAAATCCCACATATTGTTTTTATTCCAGACAAAACTATGTAAACTAAACATAACTTAATTAATTACGTACAAAACAGCGAAATAAAATCACAACAGGATATCATACCCCCCCCCCCCCCCAAATTTTTATAACATCATTTATGTTTCCCCTCATATCAATTAAAGATATGATGATGATGGTGATGATGATGGTGATGACGATGGTGATGATGATTAAAATAATACTACATACATCCTAATCTATTGTTACCTAATACTACTGGTCTCTTTTACGGACCAGTAGTTTGTATGCACAATTCTAAGAACACAATAATCCTATTCTAAAATAATAACAATCATTTTACAGGACCAAATCAAGCAAAAAAAACATTATACATGAGGCAATAAAACAATTGTCTTCTCGCTAAAGAGAAGGTTTTTAAAAAAATAACTCCCTTCAAATTAACTACGTACAGTGGCCCTTTAACATTGGCCTCCTATATGAGCTATTCATTCCACTATTTCTATAACCTAGAAAACAAAACACTTCACCGCCAAGTATGTATATCTGTTAACTACAGACCATCATAACGCGGAACAATACTTGTTCCCCTCAACCAAAATCACTACTCAACAACTGACCGTTCCTTTTTCTGGAAGTCAAACATTGATTATCTCCCCTCACAACATTTTACAAAACTAACTCTTAACACATCACCATATCTAGAATATCATCTTAAACAAGCTCTGTAAACTACAGGTCAACTCACTTTATCTATTACTAATGTGGCGATTATTCTAATGTCATCTCAATGTACCAGCCGTCATCTATCTACTCACTAACCTGTGGCTCGGCACACCAATTGTTTCCCTTGGATTTATACCAAACATCACTACTACTTCTTAATCATTATTACCGTTATCTACGGTATCTCCACTCTCCTACGTCCAACAAAACTTTGTCTATTTACTATAGACCTCCCACCAACACATCTACTTACTGTACCAATAACTAATTCTACTTTTAAGTTTCTCGTCTATCCGACGCAATTACTTAACGTATCATTACTTTCTAACATCTCACCACGACTACTCTAAGCTATCCTCAAGTCTTTCCTAGCACTCTTGTATCGTGACGACTAATCAAACCGGTCACCCTCTCTCGAACACGTTCTCCAACATTCATTTAACTAAGCCTTGTTTACCTCCGTATCTTTCACTCTTCTTCATTTATAGGGATTCTTTCAGAACTGCAACCCACGCCACTTATAACTGACAGGACCTCACTTTCCTCATTTCTCAGTATTAGGTATTCCTGCTTCGACATGTTCCTGTCAAGAATACTAAACATTTTTTATGAAACATCATTCAGAATGTTAACTCTCTTTCCATCAACCTGTCATACAACTTCCATAATTTCCTTCCAAGATCACCCATTCCAACCAAAGGACATCACAATTCTCTAATCACGTTCTTTCTATCTCTCAATTTTCGCATACTCTATGTTCCACGTTTTATCAACGTCACTTATCAACCACTCTTCGCATATTCACACGGACAGTGACACACAACCTCGCTCTCACCTCACGACTATTCTCGCATCGCGGCAACCTAACGTGTCTATACTCTTACTTCACAACAACAATTTAAACATCAATTCAACATTCTAGCAATCACTCACCACAATCTAAGCGTATCGACTTCCTCTACACACATTGACACAAGATATATCAGCTTCACTCTTACATTTTATCTATGTATTTCACTTAGGCGACTTCATCACAGCTCAATCCAACTTCACTCATCGCGACGAACATCTGTTTGTCTACCGTTATACTCACGTATGAACAACGCATAACCAGACGAATTACTCCACAGAACTTTCACAATTCACTACTTTCTTATTTCTACTTTACTCAATCACTCACTCCTATACGAAGGTCAGACCCTATACATTACCTCTCGCAACTTATATCGCTTTCACAGCACTATATACTATCTCTTCAAAACAAACCTCATTCCGCTGAACCACTAACCTCGTAACTATCATTCTACACTTCTCCACACAACAACTTTCTCAGACTTAATCAGCTCTTCTTTCTCCACAAGCACGACGTAACTCGTATTTTTCAAGCATCCACTTCTACAGTCTTTTACTCTTAATATTCTCACGTTCAACTGGCTATTTTACACACAGGATACTGAATTCCTCCTCAATCTATATCTCCTCACCAGACACTCTAGGTTCACCTGTCAACCATACTATACTTACTTCTCAAACTCACCAAGCGAAAACTATCTCAGACATCAGCGTCATAGCTCTGAGTCAAAGCATTTCTAGTACTTAGTTTATCTCTCACCCTCTACTAATTCTGTGCTGAATCTACTCTATTTTAATCACATCAGTTATACATCAGTCAACCTGATTAACTCTCCATTCTTTCCATTCCGGACAAAGGAGTATTTTTACCTAGTTTACTCTCCCTACATCGTAACCAAAACAGAAGATATCCTGTATTACGTATCCACGTAGAATATCATTTGCCGTAACTCTCTATCCTCAACAACACCATCGCCTACCCTGTACCATGCGATGCTACACCAAAAAATTCATCTGCCTATTTTAGACAGCTCACATATCTATATGCTCAAACCGCAGTTCTTCTCATAAGCCAAAACTATTTCATTTTCCTTCTTCACCCATGGAATTTTAACAGTTATAGAGTGTGTTCAAGTTAAATATTTCGTTGTCTCTCAATACATTAGTATGTCTTTTCTAATTATGTCATCTTCACTATCTGTTGTTAAGCTGTTAAAGTACTCAGGTCTTAAAGTCATAAGGTCTTCTATTTTTCCTAAGTCACTTTCTGTCGTTGAGTAAATTCCCGCTATCTGTCTACTATTATTCTTCTTCTTAAATGATTTCTTTCTATTTCCTTTATTTGCGTCGGTCTGCTCACTGTTTCCTATATACCTTACGTAACGTTTGTACTTCCCCATCTCGTCTTCAGATGACACACTGACTATAGTTCCTTCATCAGACCCATAGCCTACTGCAAACACGTCGACCCTATTCCCATAGTCATCTTTAGAACGTCTGACTTTCTTTCTCTTTCTCGGTCTTCGTCCCTTAGCCTTCCCTACTTTCTTGTCATATAAACTGGTATCTATTTCTAAAGAGTCATTAACCAAAACTCTGTCCGTCTGTCTACCAGTAACTACACCGTATGAGGGAACATCACGCTTCGATTCAGGATCTGCTCGTAGTGCAACTCTCTCATTCTCCGAATCATCAGTATTAATATCTGTTTCAGCATCACTATAATATGCGGCGGTAGGAATATCTTCTCCGTAACCTGAACTCTGACAGCTAATATTCCTACACCATTTGGGAATTAGTTTCATGTCTATACCTGAGGAACTTGACACGGCAGTACCTCTATTTACTATCATACTACTATTCCTTTCTTCAATACTTTTCCTCTTTGGCTTTCTTTCGTCCTTAGTTCTCGTCTGTCTATCTTTCTTAATTTCAACCTTGTCTCCCTTAGTCAAATGAGTTGATTTTGACTGAGTTTCTATTAAGTCAGTTTGACTTCCCTTTGTTATCTTGCTGGCTGGTTGTACCTGGACCTTTTTCTCTATTGTATCTACCTGAGTCTGCGTACTATTTTCTATCGTATTACCTGCCTGCGTCTGTGTCTCTCGGTTTATTTTCTTTACTAATACCGTCGTCTTCTTTTCCTGTCTAACAGTCATATTGGCAATCACCTTGGGAATAGTTGAATTTTCACTTACGTTTTCCACTTTGTTCTTTGACCCTGACTTCAAATACTGTCTCCGTCTTTGTTCAAACCAGTCGTCACGTCTTTTTCTAGCGGTTGCACTGTGAGAGGGCCAGCCCCATGATTTCCTTGAAAGGTTTCTCTCACACCCATTTTTGTATTTATTACAGCTATACCAGTCCGAGCTTTCACCATTACGTCTGTTCTTCTCACCGTCTTTTACTCTATATACATCAGGCCTTGGTTCGTCATAACCATATTGTCTTCTGTCTTTATTAAGCAATGGCTGTCTCCTGTTATTCTTTCCTACTCCATTACAGTCTACCATAAATCTATAAGGGTCTTGTCTAGTCGTTCTGTTCTTCAACGTTTCCACAAAATTCTCTACTTCAGTAATTGACACCTTTAATTCCCCCAACCATGTACTAATACGTTGTAATTCCACATACAAGTAATTCATTTTAACTTCCTTTGAAATTTCTATCAACCTGAAACAATATTTCTACTTCTTCTTCTGCATATTCTTTGGTACCTGGAGAAAAAAAAACTCGTCTTGAACTCAGCCGAAATTATGCCTGTTTCTCCACTGTGCTGTGATGGTTCTGCTGTGCTGAAATTTTATTATACAGACCAAACAAACAATTTCACATTTGTAACTTGCTAATTTAAGAAATACCAATCACATCTACACCAAGAACAGTTCGACTAGCTAACAGGTTTACAGATTACCCTACTCTTGTTTCCCGATCCAAGCAAGACGTATTCTTCTAAGTTCGCCGTCAGGTTAAATTCAAACGCCAAGAGTCTGTACCAGTTGAAATGTTCCTCCAATCGATCACGTTTCAGGTATCATCAGGTAGTTCTTTCTTCTAAGGTAGTTTCTCTTCTTGGGATGCCTCAGTACAGTACTTCAACCCTTGGTTGGGTCCCTTCTGAGATGGAGTACATCAAATCGACGTCTTGAGAACGACTCATACGTAACAGAGCCCAAAAGGATTAGCGAGCGGCTCTCATTTGTAGTAGAGCCCTGAGATAGTCTGACACGTCAACAAAACAGGGTGCAATCCATGAAGTAATGAGGTATTTATTTGCTGTCTTGATTGTCTTTTAACAACGTTCTTTTTTTTTTTTTCTATGACGACTCAGTTGTTAGCGCTCAGAGCAAAACCTATTAACATTGAGGCTGAACTTGATTGTCTTATTGAAAAGTTCTTGCTCACCTGAACCAACGATCAGACTGGATTGCCCTTCAGCCAAACTCTTGCTCGCTCAAGACACGATTAAAATGGGCCGACCTTCAGCACACTCCTGCTCGCTCGAGATAACGATTTAACTGACTTGAGCTTCAGCACACTCCTGACACGTTCGCTAGAGTAATGGACAAGAGGAGCCGTCAGGATGGTGTTTACAGTTGATGCTCGCCGGTTTGATGACAATCGCAGGCGCTGCAACCTGTTATGGCAAGTTGGTCTTCAGCCTTTTTCTGACGCCAATTAAATTTTTATATCAAGTCTTGAAAAAGACTTACAGACAACCACCCCTGGCCGGGCTTTTGGTTGCTGTACTTCTCACAGATAACTTATTGGCCATTTTTCCAACTGCGCTTTGTTATGTTCAATACTTGTTTAGAAGCGTGCCGCAATTCTGTTTCTGGCGATCGACACAAACGGACCAAGGATCTTGAGCTACTTCGATGTATTATACAGTAGACATCGTTTTTAGACTCCGCGATCTTACTCAGTAGACAGCATTTTGAGACTCCGCGTTGTTACTCAGTAGACAGCATTTTGAGACTTCGCGCTGTACCAGGCTCGAATCCTGGTCGTAGGCTCCAAAATTAGTCCTATAACAGTGTAAAGGACTAACAAAGACTTCATATAAATACGGTTTATTTCCATGGTATGACAACTTCTACAAACATGGCGTCCTTTCAGTTCCAGGCCCAGATCTTGACTGCCCCCTGACAACAAACTACGTCACGACTTGAGCATCTCTCTTCCCATTCTCCCCCGATGCTCAATCGTGCCACAGCCTTTTCCCACTAATACCCTACTTCTGTTACAGTTTGTGTGTGGGGATTTATGTATTGGATGCGTTCGATAACGGTACATCCGATTGAGATGAAATTTTCTACACGTCTTCCTTTCATTCCTGTGCAACCGACTATAATAATTTCTTAATGTAAAATCTTCTACTTATTTAATAACATTTACTTTTCCATTTTCATTATATAATGTCTATATAGCAGAGGGACTTCACTCTAGAAAAGTTATTTCAAGGGGCATAACTTTTAATAACATTTCTATATACTTTATAGTCATATTGTTGGACTTACTTGCACTATTGTTAAACTCTTTGTCTATAGTTATTTTCAGGCATATGAGTTATAATAAATAATGATATAATCTTTAAGGCATTTTCAAAGTTTTCATAAAAATAATGCATAATGCATAACATTGTAACCCATCTTTTTCTACAGTTTTCATTGAATGGTGTGTGGAAGGACATTCTTTTAAGTTACTGTGCGCCAAGAGCTGGGCGAAACCACGCCGGTCAAACAGATAGACAGACAGTCGGGAACGGGAGAGCTTATATGACTACTTATATGAATTAAATTAGATGCTCCCCACCAGGGACTGGGTGAAGCCGGGCCGGGACAGACAGATAGACAGACAAACAGATAGTCGGGAACGGGAGAGCTTATATGACTACGTATATGAATTAAATGAGATGCTCCCCACCAGGGACTGGGTGAAGCCGGGCCCGGTCAGACAGACAGATAGTCGGGAACGGGAGAGCTTATATGACTACTTATATGAATTAAATGAGATGCTCCCCACCAGGGATTGGGTGAAGCCGGGCCGGGTCAGCCAGACAAACAAGCAGACAGACTGATAGATAGATAGATCCCCTCCAGGGCCTGGGCGAAGCCGGGCCGGGTCAGCTAGTTTATATTATAAATATGATAAATATGTATTTTAACGCCGATCGCAAAATCTCTCCAGACGCAGTGGCGATAATAGAACGAAACTACAGAATAACACGGAAATTTGTCAAGCTGAACAGAACGTAGATAGCGTTGCGAGATTCCCGAAGACGCGGAAGACCACAGAACATATATATCAGAAGTTGAAGACTCATATTACATTTTATCAACACCTAGCGTCGGACAAAAAAAAAAAAAAACCAAAAAAAAAAAACTGAGTAACATTGAGTGTCAAATACCCCGGGAAGGTTAACCCGGTCAACAAATGCCCGCAGAAGTCGGATGTGTCGGCCTAACGGCGCAAGAACGCAGCTCTGCTGTAAACAGGCACAACGCAATCACGTCCGAAAAAAAAACTACGGATGAACGAAGAAGAAGAGTGTCAAATAAAGGATGTTTGAAATAGCTAAAATCTATGAATTTTCCCGGAAATGCGAGATATTTAAAATAACCCAAAACCAATGAATTTTCCCCCAAAAAATGCGAGATATTCCAAATTTCTCTTAGCTATAATTTAAAAGATATATAACACAAACGACTCATGTTGTAATGTTCTTTTGTGATATGTACAATAAAGTTAACATTTATGTTAATTTGACCTAGCTCCGCGGTCCGCAACATGACTCCCGGTGTGCCGCATATGGCCCGCAGGCCTCGTGTTGGCCACCCCTGGTCTAAGACACATAACAACGTCAGCATGGATTAGCTGTGTTTAGCGCAGGACAGCCTGGCAAGTGATACCACAACATTTAGTCTGTGAATGGAGGTGGAGGAACTCACTACCGCGTTCGCTGGCCGGAGGACAAATAACACACACGTGAGCCTTTAACCTTAAATCCAATAACCACTGCCGAACCACCATCATCAAGTGTCATGCCGGCTGATGTAAGCGTTAATTGCTCTCCACATATCTCGGTCTTTGGTGTTCTGGAGCAACTCTGCTGAAGGTATTCTTCCACGCTACAGTCTCAATCAATCCAGCATTATTTCCCTGTGTCTGCCTCTGTCTCTCTCTCCCCCCCCCCCCCCTTTGAATTTTCCAGTTGTCACGTTGTTCTCCAATGCCTTTCTTTACACCACATGACCAGAGAAAGCTATTTGTCTCATGCTTATCGGTGAATATAATGTTCTAGTTTTATTAGTCTCTTCCAGGCAATTGTTATTGGTTACTCTGTCAGTCAAGGCTATTCGCTCCATTCGTCTTAGGAACTACATCTCTGTTGCTTCTAATCTCTTCCTAAATTGTTCATTCACGATCCGTGATTTACTTCCATACAGCAAAATACGTTCTATATACACATGTCAGTACTCTCTTTCTGGCATTCAATGATAGTGACTTATTGCATTAGATCCCTCTCATCTTCTGAAATGAAGCCTTTGCTTGACCTGCTCTACTCTTAATTTCTGCGACACATCTTCCATCTGCTATTATCATTGCTGTCAACATCTTGTATCACACACAGGCACTCACGCTTCTTCATCCACACCCAAAGAAACATCCGATTTGTGAATGGTACATCACGTCTTGTATTTCAGGCGAACCTGAGATAGTTACACATTATACCCAGGCGGTGGCTGCCTGAACAAACATACAAATGCCGCCTTCTCTACAATAATCATACACAATCACTTATTCAAACTCCACACTGGCTATCTTCAACTAGCGCCCTCGCAAACTAAGCATTTGCACTCGGAAATACACAAGTGTCCTCTCTTGAAAACTGTCGCGTCCCGTCTGACGTTTTCCAACACGTCGGTTGGCTTTGTCGCCCTAGATTCCGTGCTGTCCGTAAAATCCCGTGCTGTCTGTCAAACCCCGTGCTGTCCTATCATTCTCGTAGTCCGTCCGTGCTAAGCTGGGTTGTACTAACGTCTGGTCTGTTCAGGGTGGTATCCCGTGAACTGGCGTCCCCTCCTATCCTCTAGTTGGTCCTGCCGGTGTCCTGGTTATGACACGTCTGTGTCCCCACCTAAGTCCTGTCTCCCGTTTATCTACTGTCCTGTAGATGTCCTGTCTTATGACCATTCTAAGTCCTGACGTGTGTTCTGTCTCTACTCTATCTATTACCCTGTAGAAGTCCTTATCTATGTCCTATATGTCATTACCTCTATTCTGTCCCTTGTCCTCTCTATGTCCTGTCCGAACCTTCTCAACACCTTGACAATTGATCCTAGGTATTTAAATTTATCAGCTTTGTTAAGGTTGTCCCGTTATCACATGTTTGTATCATCTTTTGCTTTGATATAACCATTGTCTATGCTTTCTTGACATTCAAGGATAGTTGTAGTTTCTATGTCCACTCTCTGTTACTACAATGTTAGTAACAATGTTAAAGTTAGCTGCACATCCTTTACAGGACGTCGCAGTAAACACCAGCATTTGTTTGTGCGATTGTGATCGCTTGGCAAGTTTACGTTCAGTAGTTTGCCATTGCTTTCCGAACGACCGGCACCCATTCCATTTCGTAAAAACCAAAGCAAGGCGGTCTGCTGCCAAATCTCCTGAAGCTGTGTTTCGTACGTGGGCATACGGGATTACAAACTGCATCCGTTAATCTTTCGCCACGGAGCCGGCAGTGACATTGTTACTAGATTGGAATACATATTACAAGAGCATTCAGCCAATCCAACATTTACAAAACACCACCGTCCACCGATGATAATGATGATGATGATGATGATGATGATGATGATGATGATGATGATGATTGTGATGATGATGATCGTCCAACCAAAAGCAAATCTGTAAATCAATCAATCAATCAGGTATCGTCTCCGCAATGAAGGTTCGCTGCAATGGATCTCCAACGCTGTCTGTCTCTCACCTTGACTGTACATTCTGTCAAGCTGATGTTCGTCAATCTCTTGATGTTATCTTCCCACTTGTATCGTTGTCTACCTCTTGCTCGCTTGCCCTCAACCTTGCCCTCCAGTATGGCTTTCATAATAGTTAATAGCATCATGTCTTTTAACATGGCCGAAATATTTAACTTGCCTCCTCTTTATTTCTTTCATCAACTCTCTCTCTTCATTCCCAGTTTTTCTAGAACCTGTGCATTAGATTGTTTTTGTTTCCATGAAATACGACATATTCGTCTGTATATCCACATCTCCAGGGCTTCTATGCGACTTTCTCAGGGTTGCCACTTTTTTGGGGACCAAAAGTATCTAGAAATGGCTCAAACAACATCCATCTCTCATCTCATCTCATCTCATCATGTTCCTCTTGTACCTTGCGGTGTCGAGGTGAAGTATAAACTTCTTGAGAGTGCCCGGTTATGGGCTTCGTATATCGACATTCCCATGGATTCTGTTATTCCCTCCGTCCAACGTTTACGTGGTCGGCCTCTTCCTCTGTTTCCATCTGGTCTGTACAGCATTGCTTGTTGTGGCATGCTGTTGACTGGTAGCCTACTTGCATGGCCAAACCATTTGACTTGCTGCTTTCTAACAACATCCATAAATATCTATATTTCGTTGGAAAGTATCTAGGCAAAATATCCAGATTGAAAAAGTAAGAAATTACATATTAGGCAAAATATCCAGATTGAGAAAGTAAGAAACTACATATGTATTGATGTGACTGCCGGTCACCCTGGCCGAGAGTTTACGGCTGTCACCGTGATCCCGTATATTCTCGTGAGTAACGCAGCTGCACCCGAACCGGCAGCGGTTCGAACCGGTCGCTCAGAAAGCAATCGCAAACTACTGAGCATAATCTTGCCTAGTACATCAACAACAGCTGAAAAATCCTGATGTTGACTGCAACGTCCTGTAACGGATATGCAACATTAAAAAAAAATTGATGTGACTTACCTATAGAATCATGTCCTCATCTTCACTGATGATGCACTCTCACAAGATGCACTTAGTTTGGATGATGAAGTTGAAGCTTCAGATTCAAAATGACTGGTAGGCTATGCTTTAGCTGTTCCAATTTCTTTTAATACACGACCAGGGAGCTGATAAGTTGAACAGCATTTTCCTGCTCTCATCAGGCCAAATCTTATTGTCAAGATAGCATTTAAGAGGTCAAGTTTCATCCTGTTTCTTAGTTTACATTTTGTATAATTCACAGTACTGAACACTCTTTCCGCATCAGCATTTGAATGGGGTAGTATCATGGCAGACATCGCATATTAAAAGAGCTCACAGAATGGACTGTTTCCTGAGGCATCTTTAAATTGTCTTACTTCACTCCAAAAAGCTTCAGTTTCTGTTATGTTTGTGTAACAGAAGTAGAGTATTAGTATTAGGTGGGAAAAGGCTACGGCACGATTGAGCATCGGGAGAGAATGGGAAGAGAGATGCTCAAGTCGTGACGTGGTTTGTTGTCAAAGGGAGTTTACATCTTAACATCGCCCAGGAAGGCAGGCTATCGACACGGTTGTATTTCACCATGAGACTATATTGGCCACAACGTTTAATAAAGATGATTTAGAACTTCTACCAGACTTGTTAAGCCATCGTTCATTCATACACTGTGATATATGGCTTAAATGGAGCCGCTTAACCAGGATTCTGGACTTTGCCGTCGCGGACGCAATGCGAAGTAATAAGAAACAGCAGAGCACAGCGGAGAACTTTTAATGAACACCTTTCTCAGCTTGTGGCAACAAGAAGAAGAAGGAGTCTAGAATCTTGTTGGAAGCAATAATCAAAAGATCCAGACCAGACTACCTTTTGAGGCCTGCAACTTATAACAAGCGTTTTTTCAGTCAGTGGATTGGAGCCGCCATACCTGAAATCAGTTTTGGATGGAGATACCATCTACCGTCGTATGATTTTTGCCAAAATCGTGAGCTGTTTATTATCATGCTCTGGAGTGACCGAACTGTTGTCAATGTCCTGTGAGTTTTGACCTGCCGTCATTGCAGCCGTTGTTTTAACCTAACTTGTCGGAAGGTCACTTGGCTGCTAGAGGACTGAAGAAATTTTTCTGCTCTCAAAATATAAAATAATGGCCACTGCGTCGTCTGTAAGAGTTACGGCAACCAAAAGCCCGGCTAGGGGTGGTTGTCTGTAATTATTTTCGGAATTCTGCTATCAAGAATCCTAAGTTTATTAACAGAACAGCGTGTCAACTGAAGGTCAACTGTCAACTTGAACAACTGAAGGTCATCTTGTTGTATGAAGAGCACCACAATAATTGCTATGCTGGACAATCAGTGAACGTTACCAAATTTTATCCTTGCTCGATTCCAGTATGTTGACGCCGCTACTCTGGTTTGGACCGAAGCTCCTTATCAAGTTCGGCTGAAGTACTGTTTTATGATCACCGTCGTCCAGTGATGGTTTTGATCGCTATGGCCCAGTAAACCAAGTCATTAAAATCGAGCCGTTGTCAGGTCATCTCCGGACTTTGCTGTGTTTCAAGAGCCCGTCCTTGGGTGGCTGATACATTCGATCGTTCGTTCCTTACTGTGTTTCAAAGGCCCGTCCTTGGGTGGCTGATACATTCGATCGTTCGTTCCTTACTGTGTTTCAAGAGCCCGTCCCTGGATGGCTGATACGTTCAACCATTCTTCACTGTCCTATCGAGCGGTCGAGCCTATCGAGCCCAGTCGAGCGTTTTTGATCCTTACTGAAGCCACTTTGTCGATCTTGGTTCAAGTACTCGAGTACCGTGCTTCTCAAACTCAGCATACAAGGACATAGATGTCAAGGACTTCATTTTCGGTTGGAAAGTTCACCTCAACAAGAAAAAGGGTAATATATTTTATGTTAGATAGAAAGTAATTGAGTTTCAGGAGGACGATAACATCCTTTAGTTAGTTTAAGATTGGATATTAATAAGAATTGATTGTTGTTTGCTTATATAAGTATAAATATTTCAGCATGACAGAACAGGATTCATTAGCACAAGTTTTGTCGGGAGTGGGAACAGCGGTAGGTAGACTTCATACGGTTATAAAACAACAGGGAATGGCAACTGAAATTGTCAAGTTTAGTGGACAGGCCAGAGAGTTTAAGAAATGGATTCCATAGAAAAATATGCGTATTTGGTGTCGGCATCAGATGAAGAAAAAATGAGACTGGCTTATCAGGTGGCAACAGAACCGGTTTCGGATCATATCAGAAGAAAGTTAGAGGCTAGAGTAGATGAGACATGGGAACAGTTTAAAGACGACCTAGCCCATAAATACGCGGAAATAACGGATCCACAACATGCGTTCTCGGTGTTGAGACAGTCTAAACAAAACAACGGAGAGACGGTACAATTGTTCAGCGATAGGTTGATTAACCTGGCTGAAGAAGCATTCTTAGGACAGAATGTACGAGGAGAGGAGGTAGAGAGGATGTTGGTCGGGATTTTTGTAGATGGCATAAAATCAGATGGTTTGAAATTTAAGCTGATGAGAGAAAACCCTGAGAGGTTATCACAAGCTGTAGATATAGGGTACAAGAAGAAAATTTGAGACGTAGATTTAGATTGAGAACAGGACGAGAAATAGGAACTAGTCGAGAAGACAGGATTGAGGAGCCTATGGAAATAGGACAAACAAGGTTCGGATGGAATAGGAGAGGAAGTATACAGACGTTACAAGGTAGAAATAGAAATGATTATGATGAAAGAAGACATATGAGATACCCTACAAGTGAGACAGTAGGCAACACAAATATTGTCTGTTGGTTTTGTGGTCAACGCGGACATGTTTCTCGTTTTTGTAATAACAGGCGTGTCCAGT
The DNA here is from genome assembly GCA_014155875.1 of Cepaea nemoralis. Classification (NCBI taxonomy): domain Eukaryota; kingdom Metazoa; phylum Mollusca; class Gastropoda; order Stylommatophora; family Helicidae; genus Cepaea; species Cepaea nemoralis. Next base: position 231,426 of record JACEFZ010017696.1, read on the forward strand.
CGAATACACAAGGTAGAAATGACAATAACAGCTTGAATAGGAATGTTGAAGGTAGACACAGGAATTTTACAGGTACAAGAACGCAGGAAAACCGGCGCCCTACCTATTAAAAAGGACCTGTGATAGGAGGGTAAATAGCAAGGTCCCAAGATGTAAAGAATATTTTAATAACAGATATAACAAAACGAGTAGAGAGTGCTCTCAATTAGATGAAATCAAACAGTTTACAGAAAATAAAACAGATCATAGCTCGTGTATAATAGAAATAGGAAAATATAGAATTCGTACATTAATTGATTCAGGAGCTCAGGTTAGTGTAGTTAAAGAAAGTTTTTTATATAAAATAATGAGAAATTGTAGAATATTTAAGAGTTATAATAATCTTCACTCTGTTACAGGACAGAATTTACAAGTAATTGGACAAACAATGATCAATTTTAAATTAGGAGGGATCAACGTAAGACATCTTTTTCATGTAGTGAAAGATTTAAATAGAAACATGCTGATAGGAAGAGATTTTTTAATAAAAAAATGGAGTAAGACTTTTCTATGATTTACATAAATTAAAATTCAAGGACGTCTATGTAGATATGGAAGAAGACATGCATATATCAGCACTAGTTAGAGTTAAAATGTCTGCGACGTTAAAACCACAGTCGGTTAATTTGATACAGGCAAAGGTGAAGAGAAACCCATATTATGTGGCAGGAAACACAGTCAGAATCACTGAGTTGCAAGAGGAGATAATTGATGAGCCTGGTTTGGAAGTTCCGGATGGAATAATAGCGTTGGATAAACACTTAACCTTTCCAGTGATGATTATCAACAACACAGGTAGAGAAATCAAATTATACAGAGGATGTGTGATAGCCAAACTAGATCATAACATTAGTGACATATTGGCAACGGATAGAGTAGAAAGGTCGGGAACAAGTTATTCAGAAACTTCTAGTGAAAGAGTTAATAACAGACGCGGACGCGGAAGAAGAGGGAACGTACAAATGGATGAATTGATCCATCCATCCAGAAGAAATACAGCCCAAATACATTCACTAGACAAAATGACAAGGGAACAAGAATTGTTGGCACAGTTAAAAGCTCCGCCAGAAAATAAGGAAGTATTAGAACAACTTATAAAGCAAAACCAGGATGTATTTGCAATTAATGATTTGGAATTGGGAAAGACACAAACAGTTACAATGGAAATAGATACGGGAGACCATCCACCAATTAGTTTAAAACCATATAGAACTCCATTAAGAAATAGAGAAATTGTGGAAAAGGCAATAGAAGATATGCTGAAAGCAGGGATAATAACAAGATCGAAGTCAGAGTGGTCATCTCCGGTCGTCATCGTGGCCAAACCTGATGGTTCGAGTCGCTTCTGCTGCGACTACAGGGCGTTGAACAAAATCACTAAGAATGTAGCGTACCCACTGCCAGTAATTGATGATATTTTGGGGCTGCTTAATGGCTCTACATTTTTCACGACGCTGGACGCAAGATCAGGGTTCTGGTTATACCGATGTCGAAGGATGCTCAAAAGAAGAGTGCTTTCTGTACTCATATGGGTTCTTACGAATTTTTACGAATGCCTTTTGGGGTCAAAACTGCGCCGTCTCACTACATGCTCTTAATAAATGAAGTATTAGAAGGTATGCAAAAGTTTGCATTAGCATATATAGACGATATTCTGATTTTTACGGCAGGAGATGTGGATGATCATTTAAAACATATTAGATTAGTATTCGATAGATTAAGAGTACATGACGTTAAATTGAAGCTTAGTAAGTGCCAGTTTTTAAAGACAGAAACAAAATATTTGGGTTATATTATAAATAGAGACGGAATTAAACCAGACCAGGACAAGATAAAGGTTATTAAAGAGTTACCTCCTCCAACTAACGTAAAAGAAGTGCGTGCGTTTATAGGAACCTGTGCGTATTATAGGCGGTTTGTCCCAGCGTTTTCAAAGATAGCAGAACCTATTACAAATTTAACGGGCAAATACGCTAGATTTAAGTGGGATGATGAGTGTCAAAAAGCATTCGAGTTTTTAAAAAACAGTTTAACAGTGGTACCACTATTGACACATCCAGACTTGAACAAACAGCTAATACTATATACAGATGCTTCGGACAATGCAATAGGAGCATGTTTGGTGCAACCATATGAAGGAAAAGAGTCTGGAATACCAGGGGTTAAAAATGAAAGGCCAATTTACTTCTTGTCTCATAAACTTAGCAAGTCGCAACGGAAATGGACGACTATTGAAAAAGAAGCATATGCTATTCATTATGCTCTTCAGAAACTAAATTACTACTTACATAACGCAAATTTTGTTATTAGAACTGACCATATGCCTTTAAAGTCTTTTTTAGAAGCTCCAGTGCAGAACAGGAAAATACAGACCTGGGCATTGAATCTACAGGGATACAACACAAAAATTGAGTACATTCCAGGTAGGATTAACACATGCGCTGATCTATTGTCTAGGATCCCGTACCCACAGTCATCAGGAGACACAGAAGATGAAGCTGAACCAGAGATAGACGACCGAAACTGGCAAGTAAATATATTAGATTCTGCCATAATAAATAGAGAAGAGTTTGAGAGTTTACCATCGGATCAAGAGTCTGAACATAGAGCAGAAGACCCACATTTAGCACAATTTAATATGAAAGAAGAACAAGAATTGGATCCAAAAGTCTTACAAATAAAACAAAAATTAAGAGAAACGGAGGAGAACAAATATAAGAAGAATTATTTGGTTTTACAAGAGGATGGACAGTTATACTATATGTGTGAAAGGAACGAACAGCTAAGGAAATATATTCCAAAACATTTGGAAAATGAAGTTTTAAAAGCATATCACAATGAGAATGGACATCTCGGTCGTGATAAATTGGTGAAAGCACTTACGAGCAAATATTATTGGCCAAACTTGTTTAAATCTGCTTGCAAATATGTAGATACGTGTGAAAAATGCAGGTTAAGGAATATGAAAACAATTAAGTGTCCCTTACAAGATACAGATATTCCTCAGTTTCCAATGCAAAAGATTAGTTTAGATATATCGGGTCCTCACCCTAGAACATTGTCAGGAAACGTTTATTTAATTCATATAGTAGACGTCTACAGTCTTTGGCCAGAAGTTTATGCAATTCCAGATAAGAGTGCAGATACTGTCATTAATATTTTTTTACAAGAGTTCATACCAAGATTTAGTTGCCCACAAAGTATACTTACGGATAATGGTAAAGAATTTGTAAATAAAAAATTTGAAAAGTTATTAAAAGATCTGAATATAAAACATATAAAGACCTCATACTATAGACCTTCTTCAAATGCTAAGAACGAACGTCAACATAGGACGTTATACGACGTGATAGCAAAGATTGTTGATGAACATGAAAAAGATTGGGATCTATTCTTAGGACCTGCCCTTAGCGCTATTCGCACAAATCAAAATGAGAGCACGGGGTTTTCACCATTCTATCTAATACACGGGAGAGAACCAATACTACCTATAGATAATCTGTTAAAACCAAGACGGAAATATATGGGGGAAGACTTTCAAGAGACCATCATACAGGAAATGCATAAGGCACACGTAAGACTAAAGAATAATATAATTAAAGCTAGAGAAAGACAGAAAAAGTACAAAAACGTGAATACAAAATTGCAGGAGTTTAAAGTAGGTGATAGAGTTTATTACAAGAAGCATAGAAGAAACTCTAAGTTTGATGCTCGTTGGATCCCAGGTTATTACGTTTTGGAAAAACTAGGTAATGTATCGTATAGTATCAAGAACCAGTTCACAGGACATGTGGCAAGGGCACACGTGGAACACTTAAGAAGAGATGAGGATGAGAAAGGAAATGATAATTGTAATAATAATTATTATTCAGACACTAGATATTTAGATGAACAAGTCGTCAGGGGAACTACAGTAACCCCAAGTTTTAGAAAAGATCCAGCACAAAATCAGTTACTAGCAACTCCAGGTTACGAAGATACTCAAGAACAGACGATACCGAAAACAATAGAAGAAGAAAATGTGAATGAAAGTCATTATGATAGTATGGAAGAGGAAATAGGTGCTCCATTTAAGAATACTAGACAAGCAACGAAAAGAAGAATGGATAAACAAAGAGATAGAGAAGTGAAAAGACAGAGGAGAATTAGAGATTATTCAACAAGCGGTGAAGATATGCCTCTACTAGAAAGGTCCTTAAGAAATAATGATAGACAAATTAGATGGGATATTGAACAGAAGAGATTAGCGGCTGCTAACGAGAGACATACAGACGAAGAAGAAGAAATGGATGAAAAGTCAGAATCAATTAGTAGTATGGAAGAAACTAATAAGTTGTACGAAGAAGAGGATATTGATGTAGAGTTAGCACTTATTCAAAGAAACTTGGAGTTATTGAAGAAGTGGAAACGTAGGAGATAGATAGATAGAGAATACTGCAGATAGCAAGTTATAAGTTTTAGGATTTGGAAATGAAAGTAATGCTTGAAAAAGGCTTCTATGGTTACTTGTTATAAATGGTACTGAGGAGTAGTTAAGCAGTGAGATAACTAATATAGAGGTAGTTTCGAGAGAGGCATATATATATATTTTTTTCTCTCTGTGATAGAATTGCTGGTTGATTTTATGTTTTTACTTCTTGACTTTTCGTAGATTGGACAAATTAGGTATTGGTACAGTAGGTGGATGTACTCTATAGAAAATAGACAAGTTTTTTTATTGGTGCTAGAAATGCCGTGTTTAACGGTAATGATTAAGAAGTTATAGTGATGTTTGGTCCAAGGGAAATAATTGGCAGGCCGAGCCACAAGTTAATTGATAAGTAGATGATGGCTGGTACATTGAGTGGACATTGGAATAGTCGCCACATTAGTAATTAGATAAAATGAGTTGGTCTGTAGTTACAGTGTTTGCTTAAGATGAAATTCCAGGTGTTACGATGGAAAGTTGTGAGGGGAGAGAATCAATGATGGTACGGTCATTGTTGATTATTAATTTTTTTGGGTAGAGAGAACAGATATTGTTCTAAGTTAAGATATTGGTCTGTAGTTAACAGATATACATACTTGGCACGGACTTGTTGTGTTTTCACGATTATAAGTGGAATGACTTGTAGAAATAGATATGTGTACATTGATTCGTATAGGGGGCCAATGTTGATGGGCCACTGTACGTAGAAAATTTGAAGTGAATTATGTGTTTTTTTTTGAAAACCTTCTCTTTAGCGAGAAGACACTTGTTTTATTGAGTCTGAATTTTAATACCTCATATATAATATGTTTTTTTTTTTTGCTTTGCTTGAGTTGGTCCTGTAAAATGATTGTTATTATTTGATTATTTTGTTGAGTCTGAGTTTGAAATGCCTCATATATAATATGTTTTTTTTTTGCTGATTTGGTCCTGTGAAATGTTATTTGATATTAGAATAGGATTATTGTGTTCCTAGACTTTTGAGTACAAACTATTGGTCCGTAAAAGAGACCAATAGTGATAGGTAGAAATAGAATATTTCTTCTGATTTGATAAAATGCATGTTATATCATTTTAAAGTGGGGGGTATGATGTTTTGTTTGATTTTATTTGGCTTAAAATCTTAATTTCAATAAGTTGTTTTGTATATTAAGTTACATTGTTAATGAATATGTTATAAATTTGGTTAAATAAGGTTACATGGGGCTTTATTTAGGGCCCTTCGTTCAGAAAAGAGTTAATAAACTACTGAGGGCTAATAGAGAGACACATGCGGTGATAGTCGGCATGAAGAGGTTCTTATAGATATACAGTTATAAGGTTGGGGGGGGGGGGGAGACTGTGAATGGCAGCATATAAGCGGGGGTATATATGGCAGATCATGGGATGTGTGGGGGCAAGATATAGGTGCTGTGAAAAACCAGCGTTAATTAAATAAAAAAAGTGTTCATGGAATATGAACATTGGCTCGGGGTTAAAGAGGAGATATCGAAAAATTGAACAAGATTGTGGATGGCAATATAAAGGTTGAAAATATAAAGGTTAGATAAATTTATATCAACTTGATTTATAGCAAACAAAGGTGTATTTCATATGATGTATTTTAAAGAAAAATTTTTACAAAATTTATTTTGTTGGCAAGAGAGGTAAATGTGATTGTGTTGATTATTCGTCCCTATGTGTAAACGTGATTGTGTTGACTATTCATCCCTTTATATTTTTCACTCGGTGCGCACCGCTTCTTTACTTTTTCTAACTACATTGTTTCTGTCCATCCTGTGTTGTAAAAGAATGAGAAGAGTTTTATAATGTCAAACGTACGATAACGATTTATATGAGCTGTTCTTATGATGCATATATTTTCTATCAGAACGAACCTTGAGGAGCCAAGAACGAACGAGAATTGTATAGTGGATAACTATATAGCAGGGGAAAGAGTTAAAGAATAGAATAATTACTTAAGTTGGAGTTGGTTTGGGGAAGATTAGAGGAACTGTGAGAGGTAAGGAAAAAGAGGGAATAGAGTAAGGGGATTAGGAGTAAAGATTTTTTCCTTTACAAGAAAAATTCTTTAATAAACATAGGGAGGTGTAACAGAAGTAGAGTATTAGTATTAGGTGGGAAAAGGCTACGGCACGATTGAGCATCGGGAGAGAATGGGAAGAGAGATGCTCAAGTCGTGACGTGGTTTGTTGTCAAAGGGAGTTTACATCTTAACATCGCCCAGGAAGGCAGGCTATCGACACGGTTGTATTTCACCATGAGACTATATTGGCCACAACGTTTAATAAAGATGATTTAGAACTTCTACCAGACTTGTTAAGCCATCGTTCATTCATACACTGTGATATTTGTCTAGTCAACCAAATTTATTTTTGTTAACTAATATTCTGCTTCGGCCACACTATTATCAGTAGCCCTTAAAAATTTAATAACTTGACAATATTTAATGGCTGAGATATGTTGTTAATAGAGAAGAGTGAAATATTTTTCAATACATCTAAATTTTCAAGAAGTCTCTGCTTCAGTTGATTGAATAATGAGAGAAGAAAATCTTGACAGCGCTTTGTTAAGTTGTTCTCTTCATTTTCTGTTAACAGTCCTTTTGTTTTTAAACCATCAATTTTTGATTCGATTTGGTATCCCAGGTATGGCTTAGGAACCAAATAGCTCTCTATAGTGCAAGTGGACAAGTCCGCTTTACAAGTTGACAATATAAGTCTTTTACCAATTGAGTGAAATAGCAAAATGAGGTCGTCAAGTAATTTTACTTTATCAACATTTTGAGATTCAAATAGTTTATTAACTTTTTGCACTTCACTTAAAATGGGTTGTAAAAAGAGAAGGAATGCCAAATTTTTTTCATCACTGTACATTCCATATAGTATTTCAGCTGTGTAGCATTTTTCACTTTGTCTTGTTATTTCGAAGTGTGTCTTCAACTCCAGCCATCGGTTCACAGTTACTTCAACAGCTGGTTGAATTGATAACCATCTAGTTTTGCAATATGACAGAATTGTCAGTGGTGGGGAACTATCATTTAATGCTTTATATAAATTGTTATTGCTGTTGTCTGACAGATGATTAGGAGAACCAGTTATGTTTTTCAGCAATAAGGAATTGCAAATTCCTTAGTAAACATTCTGATGAGGCATGTGATAATGCTAGCTGCAAGGAATGACACGCACATTTTATGAGGATTAAAGATGGGATATCTTCCTGAAATTTTATATAAACGCTATGGTTGATATCAACCATTATCGAGGCATTATCTGTACCAGTTGCAGCCAAATTCGCGTGAAAAGAATCACAAAGTTGGCATTACAGCAGTAAGTCGCAGCACAGTGTGTTTACAGTTCAAATAATGTTATTATAATTTATGCGCCGTTTTACTCATTACCAGGGGGTTGCCAGATTGTTGAGCGTTGACCCGAATCAGTTCAAAGTTTAAATAATGGCAGTTACTACAATTTACGCGCGTCCAGACCAAACATAAAATGGGTAAATGACACCGAAAGAAAAGTAAAATCTAGAAAGTATTCAAAATATCCGACTCCAAATGAAAAGTATCTAGAATTGCATCCAGCATCCAAACGTCAGAAAACGGTATCCAGATGCCGGCAAAAACCTCTAGATCTGGATATAAAATATCTAGAATGGCAACTATGCTGTCAAACCAAAAGCAAAACTGTAACTGGGGTGGCTAAACGAAACGAAATTACCCCAGCTGTAGAGACGACTGGCCCCAATGTGAGCTTGTGTCCGTCCAGACATCAAGCCAGTGTCTGTGTGAGCTTGTGTCCGTCCAGACATCCAGCCAGTGTCTGTGTGAGCTTGTGTCCATCCAGCCATCCAGCCAGTGTCTGTGTGAGCTTGTGTCCGTCCAGACATCCAGCCAGTGTCTGTGTGAGCTTGTGTCCGTCCAGACATCAAGCCAGTGTCTGTGTGAGCTTGTGTCCGTCCAGACATCCAGCCAGTGTCTGTGTGAGTTTGTGTCCATCCAGCCAGTGTCTCCTGTGAGCTTGTGTCCGTCCAGACATCAAGCCAGTGTCTGTGTGAGCTTGTGTCCATCCAGCCAGTGTCTCCTGTGAGCTTGTGTCCGTCCAGACATCAAGCCAGTGTCTGTGTGAGCTTGTGTCCGTCCAGACATCCAGCCAGTGTCTCCTGTGAGCTTGTGTCCGTCCAGACATCCAGCCAGTGTCTGTGTGAGCTTGTGTCCGTTAAGACATCCAGCCAGTGTCTGTGTGAGCTTGTGTCCGTCCAGACATCCAGCCAGTGTCTGTGTGAGTTTGTGTCCATCCAGCCAGTGTCTCCTGTGAGCTTGTGTCCGTCCAGACATCCAGCCAGTGTCTGTGTGAGCTTGTGTCCATCCAGCCAGTGTCTCCTGTGAGCTTGTGTCCGTCCAGACATCAAGCCAGTGTCTGTGTGAGCTTGTGTCCGTCCAGACATCCAGCCAGTGTCTCCTGTGAGCTTGTGTCCGTCCAGACATCCAGCCAGTGTCTGTGTGAGCTTGTGTCCGTTAAGACATCCAGCCAGTGTCTGTGTGAGCTTGTATCCGTCCAGACATCAAGCCAGTGTCTGTGTGACAGTACAACTACTAGTACTACAACACGCTAGGGCACAATAACCAAGGTACGATGTAAAAACTAAAATTGTTATTTAATATATGGAGACGGATATTGTATCTGCATCAAAGAACTTCAATGGCTCGGAACGCTGAAGAAGAAGAAGAATATTAATTATTATTATTGATTCTAAGAAATTAACAAGCATAGCTATCTTATTATTATTATTTTAACGTGTTGTTAATAAAATAATGTTATGTCCAAGAGCACCTTAGACTAGATAATAAACTATATAATATTGCACGTCCAGTGGAATTTGGAGGGGGAAATGAAAATTTAAAAAATAAAAGGGATGATTGCTGAACATGGAGATTGTAACTGTTGTTTAGTAAATTAGCACTAATAAAGACAAGATATGGCGAATCTTTCAACAATGATGCAGTAGAAGTTTCTTTTTCAGCCATCAGTGTGTGCTGTGCAACTGTTCCGGCATTGTTCAACAATAAATAGTATAGTAGTAGCAGGTTCTATCACGATTTTAAAATTGAGTATAAGTATTATTAATCAGACCCCACAGATAGATAGGCCTTAAAAAAAAACAAATATAATGATACCTCAATGATGCCTGTATTTCAATTCTAATCGAAGATATTCACATTTGAGTGTCAGTATTTCCGTAAAAATTTTTTCCATCATTTCCTTAACTTCAAAGCTCTTCAGTGTGTCCATTTATCTCCGCCTTGCAAGATTGTCTCAAATGGGGCATGGACTGATATGAGAACTGACTTCAAAGATATATTCCAGCATGTAATAAATGATTTAAAAAAATAGTACAAGTATACCAATAAATTATTATTAATCTTTCAAATTGTATTCTCTTTAAATTTAGTAATTCAAATTGCATGTTTTGAGTGTTACAAAGTATACATACCAGTCTGATCGATATGCGCGACCGCCATTGTGGGTTTCCCATTCACAAAGGCACATGGTCGCAACATTTTCGCAGAATTTTTTTTTTCCAACCACAATTCAAGCAAGTTCAGTGATGAAGCTTTCCAAATATATGTAAACTTAGATGCAGAATTTGAAAATCCATCTAAAATTAATGGTTTTCTATTTACAACGCCAGAAAAAATTAGGGAGAGTTTATTTGCAATCGAATTGCAAGTAAATGAAGTGTCTATTTTGCAATCAAATTGCGATTAGACACTTCATTTATTCCCACTCACTAGTCAATTTTAGTTCATTTGGCAAATAAAATTCACGTTAAACAAAAACATCTATTGGATCCATCGATTCTGACACTCAATCTCTCCGTCACTGCCTGGGGAGTTGCGCCCTCCAACCCCCCCCCCCCCCCACCCCCCCCCCCCCCCCCTCCCCAGCAACTTCTGCAAATCCATAGAGCACACTTTATTCACAAGCTTCGAGTTTCTGAGTTCTATATTTTAGTTCGTAATGTTTAATACATTATACATATCACTTATAACCCTTACTGAAACATCCAAATATACCCATGTCTGCAAAACGACAGATAATAAACAGCATATTCACACCAACCCTATGACCATTCTCAAACTTGAATTTTATCCAAACAGAGTGACTATTTGCAATGGAATGTTGAGTAGAAACATTTATATTTGCAATGGAAGTAGGTCACGTGATTATTCCAATGCATGTGTCAATATTACAATATTTTGTTGATCTATGAACGTGTCCTCAGTAGCATAGTGGTTATTGTCTCTGCCTGGTACACGGGAGCTCGAGGATCGATTCCCCGTTGGGGAGGCAACATTTTTTTTTTTCATTTTCAGGAATTAGGTGACACCAATGCTAGTATGATGATTTCGCTTTAGGCGGCATATGTTTTCTAGGGATTTTGTGTATTAGGTGTTGTTTATCTTGCTGCACAAAAACCTGCACACTTGTCTTTCTGTCCTTATCTGTCCTCTACTTTTGTTGTCTTGGGAAAGGCGCTTAGCCATACTGACACGAGTTCTCTCTCTCTCTCTCTCTCTCTCTCTCTCTCTCTCTCTCTCTCTCTCTCTCTCTCTCTCTCTCTCTCTCTCTCTCTCTCTCTCTCTCTCTCTCTAAGTCTCAATCTCCCATCTCTCTCTTTCTTGTCTTTATCACTCTTTAATGTCTTTCAACACATCTTTCTCATATCTCTGTCTCTCACACTATCTTAGTTATCTATCTCTCTCCTCTCTCTTTTCCACCTGCTTCATATATACCAGGTGTTCCTGCACTTTATATGCGTAGCATTTCCTTGTCCTTGTTTATTTATTAATTCATGAGGCCAGTCAGTCGAAAGCCTGGTGTTTGAATTGCTTAATCATGTCTCTCTGAGGTAAAGCATATTACTGTCAGCTTGGACCAGAACAGTCACTCAGAGAGAATGCAATGGAGGCCATAGAAAGTGTCAAATTAAGAGAATCATCACTGCTGCGATATTATCAGGACATTATTAGGACGGTAACGTAAACAAACATGGATGCCTGGTAACAGTAAGTGTACAGAAACGAAAGTTAACAATTCTTGAACTCGCCTGGGGACAGAATTATTTGTAGGGATCGTTATTTGTATTGGGGATACCTGTTCTGAAAAATTATTCTTCATATTTAAACAGGACTGACGTAATGTAAAAATAAAACGGGATGCCAAAAGAACGGACAGAAGTAAGAAGAAGAGTGATTCATTAAAAAATGCGGAGAATTTGGCAGAATTAAACTCGCAACAGTGAACATTTCTATTTAAATTAACCACTTTCTTAGACTTCTTAATGGCCCAAACTAAAATTGACTAGTGAGCAGACGCTGTGATATGTTTGTTACTTCTCGCAATTAGATTGCGAATATAATTTTTCTTTATTCGCAATTCTATTGCGAATATAATTTTTCTCTATTCGCAATTCCATAGTGAATAGAGCCTTCCTCATCCAAATCATACTTTTGCAAAATCAAACCTGCGAGTTGAGATGCCTGAGGAGAGCTGCCAACTTAACAATCCGAGACCGAGTAAGAATTGCTGTTATCAGACAAACTGTGGGATCAACACCTTGTGCCACATTTATTGAAAGACAAAAGATCAAGTGGTTTGGCCATGTCGTTAGAATGCAATACCAACAACTACCATCAATGGCATTACATCAAAGATCATCTATGACGAGACCATGAGGACGTCCAAGAAGAAAATTGTTTGGCGACATCAAAGACATTGTACAATCACACGGAATGACACTATCCAGTGCCATCTACCGGGCGCTGGAGCACAAATTATTCTTCCCTAAGACGCTTGACGGCAGAAGTTAAAAATGATGATGAATGTTTAATAGGCCGGTCTCCCTGGCCGAGATGTTAGCGTCTTTCTCCATAATCCCACATATATATTATTAGTGTTGGAACTCTTCGCTGGCTGCTGAGGATGGAGACGGAGCGCTTATGGGAATGTCCCGAATGCTGTGATGTCGGTTCCTAAATCAATCAATCAATCAATCCCACATATTCTTGTGAGTAACATAACCTGTGCTAGAATCAGTAGCAGTTTTTGCCGCGTTGGTAACTTATGGGGTATGTGAGCCGGTCGCTCAGAAAGCAAGAGCAAACTACTGAGTGTAATCTTTCCAAGAAATCAACAATCAGCTGAAAGATGCTGATGTTGACAGCTATGTCCTGTAATGGATATGTGAACAAAACAAAATGTTTAATATTGTTTATTATAAAAATGAAAAGAAAATAAAACACAATTGCTCCCCAACGGGGAATCGAACCCCGGTCTCTCGCGTATCGGTGAAGATACTTACTACTACGCTACTGAAACCATGATATCAACTGAACATCAACTAAAACACATGTTGCGATGATGTCACATACGTCACGTGACCAGCAGCAATTGCAAAAATCACGTTACCAGTCGCAATTCGATTTGCGAATAGAGACCTCATTTACTCACAATTCGATTGTGAATAGACACTTCGAAAAAATTAAGTATAGTAAGTATGCCAAATAATTTTTATTTATTTAAAAGACATGATAATTTCAACCAATCGCTGTGCACAGAATATTAGGCTAACTTTTTCTGCAGAACCTAAGATGGCTTCTGTTATTGTCATATGATATTTGAATGAATGAATTACATTGAAAGCATGAATTGTCTTTACATAGCGATTTTTAGGGACACAATGGATCATTTTGGGGTGGCACAGTAGATCACTTATGGTTTCATTTCGGGTCGCGGCACGGTCAAACCCCCTAATAGTAGTAGTATAGCTTCTTCTGCAGTGATTATGGCTGCTATGCTATGCAGTCTATTCCAAAAGCAAAAATAAAGCCATCTGGTGTCTTCAGCAGCCATCACACGAGACTTTAATTGTGTGCACGTTGCTGTCCAGCATAGGCATTTGAGGCTCTTTAGTAAACTTAACATTTGTCTTTTTAATTTTGAAACCTGGACCATCAAACAGATCTTGGAAAATGCAATTAGGTAATAATTATTTATTAATAGTACCTCATTTGATTATTTGGTTGTTTTGGGATTTGAAATTTAAATATTGAGCATCAACCCACTACTGGCAACGCTGATCGTATTCTGATATGAACCTAAGGCCTATCCACGTCAATATGGAAGCACTATACTCGAGTTTCGCTCTCGTTTGAGCTCGTCAGTAGTGCATATCCCTGACCGGATCCGGAAACAAGCCCCGGATCACTGGCGTGTGGAGCAGGTGTGTAACCACGCGGCACATGCTGGACACGCCAAATTATCATAACAGAATATTACAACGTTACCCATCGTAGGCTATGCTCAAGATTGCCCAATCACTGCGACTGACGTCCGTCAATTGATGTGAACCCGAACGATCAGTATACAACACTCAAAATAACAAACAAACGAGTCAAGTAAGGTATATAATAATTTTAATAAACCATGTATAGACAAACAATACAATGCATATTGAACAATTAAATAAGTAAGGGTGTAGTTGATAAATTATCATTGTGTACATGTCTTTTTATTAGGTCAGTTTTGAGCTGAATGAAATATGTCTGTGTGTAAGTGTAAATAATCAGAAATAAATGCTGAATAGGCAGTTTTAACATTTTTAACTGAATATTTAATCACTGTAACTTTTATGTTTGTGAACACACACCTTAGCAACCACATACCACTGTGTTTGTGACAAGATCTAATAAATAAATTACTATTTTTGAAATATTTGTCACTGTTATTAAAATAGCTGTCAATTGTATAACTATATCCATATAATTTAACAAGTTAAAAAAAAAAAAAAAAAAAAAAAAAAACTATATGCCATGGAACCATAGGTTTTTGTTTGTTTAAATTTTTTTTTTTTGGGGGGGGGGGGGGGGGGGGGGGGGGGTATAGAAACCTATCGGTCACCTGATGACCTTCGATTTTGTAATATTAAATATTTAGACCTGATTCAACACCATGTACCCCACCTTGCAGGCCTGATTAAAGAATGAAAATGTCAGCCATTTAACTTGTGAAGCAATTAACCCCCAAAATAAGCAGTTAAATTAATCATATAAACTTTGTTTTTGTGCAGGTGTATAAAGTGAACCGAAAGGTTGAATTGCTGCTATAATAATAAATGTTCAGACTGAATTAAAAATGGCCACCAATAAATGCTTTTGTTAGTAATTAACCCCAAAAACATTAATAAATAATTTAATATACCATGTGAACCATACATGTCTTTTGCGCAGGTTGAAAGAACAAACCTAAAGATCGCATTGTAATTTTAAAATTAAATGTTGTCATCACAAAAGCAATGAAAAATATGTCTGTATAACTGCAAGACTTTATGATGCTGCCCTCAGGCAGGTGTACAGGGCCCTGTAGAGCTAGGTAATACAAGAATAGTGTGTCTGGCCATACCAAACAAAGACTAAAATTACTGCACTGGAAAGTGGAGGGATTTAGTGGCAAAAATACAGAGTTAGAAAACATTGAATGAACGAGTACATGTATGTCGCTTGTAAGAAACTCACCTCAGTGAAAACATAGCTTTCAAAGTGAAAGATTACCAAACACACACACACATTGTTATGCTGTCCAACTTCATGGTATACGAGGGGAAGTCAATAAGTAAATCACAAATGGCTGTAGAAAAATAACTAAGTATGATAACAACTTGAAATGAGTTTATTTTTATACATACATTGTCCCTTTATTTCTCAACATAACTTCCACCAACATTGATGCACTTATCCCATTGTTTTATCAGTCCTCCCAAACTGGCTTCATAGACCTGTGTGCTCTGTTTTCTAAACCACGTTTTCACTTCACATTCAAATTCGGTGTCATTCGCAAAATGTCTCCCGCCAAGATGGGTTTTCAGTGGACCAAAAAAGTGGAAATCGCTAGGGGCTAAGTTGAAGCTGTAAGGTGGATGTTCCAGAACTTCCCACCTTAGTTGGTTATATTTTCTCCTGAGTTAATCGAGCCGTATGTGGTCTGGCATTGTCATGAAGAAGCAACACTCCTCTAGTCAGCATTCCTGGATGTTTTCTTTGAATTGCACCATGAAACATCGAAAGAACTTCACAGTATGATTCAGAATTCACATTGTCACCTTTCTTCTTGAAATTTGTTAAAAGCACTCCTTGATAATCCCAGAACACCGTCAGCATAATCTTCCCTGCTGATGGCGTAACCTTGAATTATTGGACACAAGGTGAAGAAGGATATTTCCATTGCATTGAAGCACCGCTTTAGGGGACAAACATTTGTCAGCATATACAAGAAGCATTTCCTTATGAATATCCTTTGCAGGCCAGGAATAGCAATTTATAGGTTAACTTACTGCTACAAAGCACGGTGGAATAGATCTTACACAAACTTTTCATTATTTTCAGTTCATTATTTTGGAATTTAATTAATTATTTTGGAATTTAATTTAATTTATTCATGCTGCCAATTATTTCACTTTCACAGTTTTGATTACACATGACAACATAATACTTACAATTAATAAAATACCCTACACATGCACATCGGAAGACACGTTTGTAAAGTAAAGTGATAACAAGATTGTATAAGATAATTACAGTTAGATTGTGTAGTAAGATGATGGTAAATGTATTTGCAGATTCACTTTTCTCTCCCATAAATGACACTGGTACTCCAAGAGAAACTGTTGAGAAACTGTACAAGCATGGAAGAGTTTCATGAAATAACCGTGAAACAGGAGCTGAAATGTGAGGTGAGTTTACTGTAGCGCCTATAACATCTAGTTTACATTTCTATGCCCAGCTGTGTAAATGTAAGAATTGAGCACTTTTTCTGGCTGTCCCGATGCTATCCCTCAGTGTCCGCATGTTCTGGGTGTCCCACTGTATTATAATGATATAAGAGAACTGATTACTTGTTGTTGGTGTCCCACTGTATTATAATGTTATAAGATAACTGATTACTTGTTCTTAGTGTCCTACTGTATTATAATGTTATAAGATAACTGATTACTTGTTCTTGGTGTCCCACTGTATTATAATGTTATAAGATAACTGATTACTTGTTCTTGGTGTCCTACTGTATTATAATGTTATAAGATAACTGATTACTTGTTCTTGGTGTCCCACTGTATTATAATGTTTTAAGATAACTGATTACTTGTTCTTGGTGTCCTACTGTATTATAATGTTATAAGATAACTGATTACTTGTTCTTGGTGTCCCACTGTATTATAATGATATAAGAGAACTGATTACTTGTTCTTAGTGTCCCACTGTATTATAATGTTATAAGATAACTGATTACTTGTTCTTGGTGTCCCACTGTATTATAATGTTATAAGATAACTGATTACTTGTTCTTAGTGTTCCACTGTATTATAATGTTATAAGATAACTGATTACTTGTTCTTGGTGTCCCACTGTATTATAATGATATAAGAGAACTGATTACTTGTTCTTAGTGTCCCACTGTATTATAATGTTATAAGAGAACTGATTACTTTTTCTTAGTGTCCCACTGTATTATAATGATATAAGATAACTGATTACTTGTTCTTAGTGTCCCACTGTATTATAATGTTATAAGAGAACTGATTAATTGTTCTTAGTGTCCCACTGTATTATAATGATATAAGATAACTGATTACTTGTTCCTAGTGTCCCACTGTATTATAATGTTATAAGATAACTGATTACTTGTTCTTAGTGTCCCACTGTATTATAATGATATAAGATAACTGATTACTTGTTCTTGGTGTCCCACTGTATTATAATGTTATAAGATAACTGATTACTTGTTCTTGGTGTCCCACTGTATTATAATGTTATAAGATAACTGATTACTTGTTCTTGGTGTCCCACTGTATTATAATGATATAAGAGAACTGATTACTTGTTCTTGGTGTCCCACTGCATTATAATGTTATAAGATAACTGATTACTTGTTCTTGGTGTCCCACTGTATTATAATGTTATAAGAGAACTGATTACTTGTTCTTGGTGTCCCACTGTATTATAATGTTATAAGAGAACTTATTACTTGTTCTTGGTGTCCTACTGTATTATAATGTTATAAGAGAACTGATTACTTGTTCTTAGTGTCCCACTGTATTATAATGTTATAAGAGAACTGATTACTTGTTCTTAGTGTCCCACTGTATTATAATGATATGAGAGAATTGATTGGTGATCCACTCTGTTTATTGAAGTGTAAAAGAATTGATTGTTTCTCCTGGGTGCAAACATTCTATCACAAAAATACAACATAACTGATCACTTGATTTTGAAATCCCACTCTGGAGTATATTAACATAGCATGATTTATTTTTCAGACCTCAAGCAGCACCCAATCATGGTTTCCATTTAAGGCTGAAATAGTGAAGATGGAATCAGACTGTCATGTGAGTTCATCTTGTTTTGCTTCATTCTTCAGAAATTATTACATTGACAATGTTTGAACTATATAATGTGAGCATTCATTTGTGTGGAAACACAGATCATGTCATTGGTGTAGTTTGTCATGATAACAGCACATGACATTGAAGTAGTATTTGTTAGAGAAGCCTTTTATGTTGTCCTGTTTCTAACAGTGCACTTCAGTATTATATCTCCAGCTGTTTCTCTATTATCTGTGCAGGACAAGTTATAAATGTAACAAAGATGTCAACTGAACAGCAAAGTTATGATTTATGAAATCATTTGTGTCACTTTTAGTTTCTGACTTAACTAGTCAATTTCAATAGAAATAATTTAGTATTGTTTCCAGGTAATCTATCTTATAGTCCATGCTGTATGATTTGGGTGTCATGATGTCTACAGCCTCACGTGTTTTCAGTCATTATGAAGAAAGATGTTCCTCCATGCTACATTGTCCACTTGTCTAGTTCAATCATTGTGGAGACAGATGTTCCTCCATGCTACATTGTTCAATTGTCTGGTTCAGTCATTGTGGGAATAGATGTTCCTCCATGCTACATTGTCCAGTTCTCTAGTTCAATCATTGTGGAGACATGTTCCTCCACGCTACATTGTCCAGTTGTCTAGTTCAATCATTGTGGAGATAGATGTTCCTCCATGCTACATTGTCCAGTTGTCTAGTTCAGTCATTGTGGAGACAGATGTTCCTCCATGCTACATTGTCTAGTTGTCTATTTCAATCATTGTGGAGATAGATGTTCCTCCATGCTACATTGTCCAGTTGTCTAGTTCAGTCATTGTGGAGACAGATGTTCCTCCATGCTACATTGTCTAGTTGTCTATTTCAATCATTGTGGAGATAGATGTTCCTCCATGCTACATTGTCTAGTTGTCTATTTCAATCATTGTGGAGATAGATGTTCCTCCATGCTACATTGTCCAGTTGCCTAGTTCAATCATTGTGGAGATAGATGTTCCTCCATGCTACATTGTCTAGTTGTCTATTTCAATCATTGTGGAGATAGATGTTCCCCCATGCTACATTGTCCAGTTGCCTAGTTCAATCATTGTGGAGATAGATGTTCCTCCATGCTACATTGTCCAGTTGTCTAGTTCAGTCATTGTGGAGACAGATGTTCCTCCATGCTACATTGTCTAGTTGTCTATTTCAATCATTGTGGAGATAGATGTTCCCCCATGCTACATTGTCCAGTTGTCTAGTTCAATCATTGTGGAGATAGATGTTCCTCCATGCTACATTGTCCAGTTGTCTAGTTCAGTCATTGTGGAGACAGATGTTCCTCCATGCTACATTGTCTAGTTGTCTATTTCAATCATTGTGGAGATAGATGTTCCCCCATGCTACATTGTCCAGTTGTCTAGTTCACTCATTGTGGAGATAGATGTTCCTCCATGCTACATTGTCCAGTTGCCTAGTTCAATCATTGTGGAGATAGATGTTCCTCCATGCTACATTGTCTAGTTGTCTATTTCAATCATTGTGGAGATAGATGTTCCCCCATGCTACATTGTCCAGTTGCCTAGTTCAATCATTGTGGAGATAGATGTTCCTCCATGCTACATTGTCCAGTTGTCTAGTTCAGTCATTGTGGAGACAGATGTTCCTCCATGCTACATTGTCTAGTTGTCTATTTCAATCATTGTGGAGATAGATGTTCCCCCATGCTACATTGTCCAGTTGTCTATTTCAATCATTGTGGAGACAGATGTTCCCCCATGCTACATTGTCCAGTTGTCTATTTCAATCATTGTGGAGATAGATGTTCCCCCATGCTACATTGTCTAGTTGTCTAGTTCAGTCATTGTGGAGATAGATGTTCCTCCATGCTACATTGTCTAGTTGTCTATTTCAATCATTGTGGAGATAGATGTTCCTCCATGCTACATTGTCTAGTTGTCTATTTCAATCATTGTGGAGATAGATGTTCCTCCATGCTACATTGTCCAGTTGTCTAGTTCAGTCATTGTGGAGACAGATGTTCCTCCATGCTACATTGTCTAGTTGTCTATTTCAATCATTGTGGAGATAGATGTTCCCCCATGCTACATTGTCCAGTTGTCTAGTTCAGTCATTGTGGAGACAGATGTTCCTCCATGCTACATTGTCTAGTTGTCTAGTTCAATCATTGTGGAGATAGATGTTCCTCCATGCTACATCGTCTAGTTGTCTAGTTCAATCATTGTGGAGATAGATGTTCCTCCATGCTACATTGTCCAGTTGTCTAGTTCAATCATTGTGGAGATAGATGTTCCTCCATGCTACATTGTCCAGTTGTCTAGTTCAGTCATTGTGGAGATAGATGTTCCTCCATGCTACATTGTCTAGTTGTCTAGTTCAATCATTGTGGAGATAGATGTTCCTCCATGCTACATTGTCTAGTTGTCTAGTTCAATCATTGTGGAGATAGATGTTCCTCCATGCTACATTGTCCAGTTGTCTAGTTCAGTCATTGTGGAGATAGATGTTCCTCCATGCTACATTGTCCAGTTCTCTAGTTCAGTCATTGTGGAGATAGATGTTCCTCCATGCTACATTGTCCAGTTGTCTAGTTCAGTCATTGTGGAGACAGATGTTCCTCCATGCTACATTGTCTAGTTGTCTATTTCAATCATTGTGGAGATAGATGTTCCCCCATGCTACATTGTCTAGTTGTCTAGTTCAATCATTGTGGAGATAGATGTTCCCCCATGCTACATTGTCTAGTTGTCTATTTCAATCATTGTGGAGATAGATGTTCCCCCATGCTACATTGTCCAGTTCTCTAGTTCAATCTCATTGTGGAGATAGATGTTCCCCCATGCTACATTGTCTAGTTGTCTAGTTCAGTCATTGTGGAGATAGATGTTCCTCCATGCTACATTGTCTAGTTGTCTATTTCAATCATTGTGGAGATAGATGTTCCTCCATGCTACATTGTCCAGTTGTCTAGTTCAATCATTGTGGAGATAGATGTTCCTCCATGCTACATTGTCCAGTTGTCTAGTTCAGTCATTGTGGAGACAGATGTTCCTCCATGCTACATTGTCCAGTTGTCCAGTTCAATCCTTGTGGAGACAGATGTTCCTCCATGCTACATTGTCCAGTTGTCTAGATCAATCATTGTGGAGACAGATGTTCCTCCATGCTACATTGTCCAGTTGTCTATTTCAATCATTGTGGAGATAGATGTTCCTCCATGCTACATTGTCCAGTTGTCTAGATCAATCATTGTGGAGATAGATGTTCCTCCATGCTACATTGTCCAGTTGTCTAGATCAATCATTGTGGAGATAGATGTTCCTCCATGCTACATTGTCCAGTTGTCTAGATCAATCATTGTGGAGATAGATGTTCCTCCATGCTACATTGTCTAGTTGTCTATTTCAATCATTGTGGAGATAGATGTTCCTCCATGCTACATTGTCCAGTTGTCTAGTTCAATCATTGTGGAGATAGATGTTCCTCCATGCTACATTGTCTAGTTGTCTATTTCAATCATTGTGGAGATAGATGTTCCTCCATGCTACATTGTCCAGTTGTCTAGTTCAGTCATTGTGGAGACAGATGTTCCTCCATGCTATATTGCCCAGTTCAGTTCTTGTGGAGACAGATGTTCCTCCATGCTACATTGTCCAGTTGTCTATTTCAATCATTGTGGAGATAGATGTTCCTCCATGCTACATTGTCTAGTTGTCTATTTCAATCATTGTGGAGATAGATGTTCCTCCATGCTACATTGTCCAGTTGTCTAGTTCAATCATTGTGGAGATAGATGTTCCTCCATGCTACATTGTCTAGTTGTCTATTTCAATCATTGTGGAGATAGATGTTCCTCCATGCTACATTGTCCAGTTGTCTATTTCAATCATTGTGGAGACAGATGTTCCTCCATGCTACATTGTCCAGTTGTCTATTTCAATCATTGTGGAGATAGATGTTCCTCCATGCTACATTGTCCAGTTGTCTAGTTCAGTCATTGTGGAGATAGATGTTCCTCCATGCTACATTGTCTAGTTGTCTATTTCAATCATTGTGGAGATAGATGTTCCTCCATGCTACATTGTCCAGTTGTCTAGTTCAATCATTGTGGAGATAGATGTTCCTCCATGCTACATTGTCCAGTTGTCTATTTCAATCATTGTGGAGATAGATGTTCCTCCATGCTACATTGTCCAGTTGTCTAGTTCAATCATTGTGGAGATAGATGTTCCTCCATGCTACATTGTCCAGTTGTCTATTTCAATCATTGTGGAGATAGATGTTCCTCCATGCTACATTGTCCAGTTGTCTAGTTCAATCATTGTGGAGATAGATGTTCCTCCATGCTACATTGTCTAGTTGTCTATTTCAATCATTGTGGAGATAGATGTTCCTCCATGCTACATTGTCCAGTTGTCTATTTCAATCATTGTGGAGATAGATGTTCCTCCATGCTACATTGTCCAGTTGTCTAGTTCAGTCATTGTGGAGACAGATGTTCCTCCATGCTATATTGCCCAGTTCAGTTCATTGTGGAGACAGATGTTCCTCCATGCTACATTGTCCAGTTGTCTATTTCATCATTGTGGAGATAGATGTTCCTCCATGCTACATTGTCTAGTTGTCTAGTTCAATCATTGTGGAGATAGATGTTCCTCCATGCTACATTGTCTAGTTGTCTATTTCAATCATTGTGGAGACAGATGTTCCTCCATGCTATATTGCCCAGTTCAGTTCTTGTGGAGACAGATGTTCCTCCATGCTACATTGTCCAGTTGTCTATTTCAATCATTGTGGAGATAGATGTTCCTCCATGCTACATTGTCTAGTTGTCTAGTTCAGTCATTGTGGAGATAGATGTTCCTCCATGCTACATTGTCCAGTTCTCTAGTTCAGTCATTGTGGAGATAGATGTTCCTCCATGCTACATTGTCCAGTTGTCTAGTTCAGTCATTGTGGAGACAGATGTTCCTCCATGCTACATTGTCTAGTTGTCTATTTCAATCATTGTGGAGATAGATGTTCCCCCATGCTACATTGTCCAGTTGTCTATTTCAATCATTGTGGAGACAGATGTTCCCCCATGCTACATTGTCCAGTTGTCTATTTCAATCATTGTGGAGATAGATGTTCCCCCATGCTACATTGTCTAGTTGTCTAGTTCAGTCATTGTGGAGATAGATGTTCCTCCATGCTACATTGTCTAGTTGTCTATTTCAATCATTGTGGAGATAGATGTTCCTCCATGCTACATTGTCCAGTTGTCTAGTTCAATCATTGTGGAGATAGATGTTCCTCCATGCTACATTGTCCAGTTGTCTAGTTCAATCATTGTGGAGATAGATGTTCCTCCATGCTACATTGTCCAGTTGTCTAGTTCAATCATTGTGGAGATAGATGTTCCTCCATGCTACATTGTCCAGTTGTCTAGTTCAATCATTGTGGAGATAGATGTTCCTCCATGCTACATTGTCCAGTTGTCTAGTTCAATCATTGTGGAGATAGATGTTCCTCCATGCTACATCATCTAGTTGTCTAGTTCAATCATTGTGGAGATAGATGTTCCTCCATGCTACATTGTCCAGTTGTCTAGTTCAGTCATTGTGGAGATAGATGTTCCTCCATGCTACATTGTCCAGTTGTCTAGTTCAATCATTGTGGAGACAGATGTTCCTCCATGCTACATTGTCCAGTTGTCTAGATCAATCATTGTGGAGACAGATGTTCCTCCATGCTACATTGTCCAGTTGTCTAGTTCAATCATTGTGGAGATAGATGTTCCTCCATGCTACATTGTCCAGTTGTCTATTTCAATCAATTGTGGAGATAGATGTTCCTCCATAGCTACATTGTCCAGTTGTCTAGTTCAATCATTGTGGAGATAGATGTTCCTCCATGCTACATTGTCCTAGTTGTCTATTTCAATCATTGTGGAGATAGATGTTCCTCCATGCTACATTGTCCAGTTGTCTAGTTCAGTCATTGTGGAGACAGATGTTCCTCCATGCTATATTGTCCAGTGTCTAGTTCAGTCTTGTGGAGACAGATGTTCCTCCATGCTACATTGTCCAGTTGTCTATTTCAATCATTGTGGAGATAGATGTTCCTCCATGCTACATTGTCTAGTTGTCTATTTCAATCATTGTGGAGATAGATGTTCCTCCATGCTACATTGTCCAGTTGTCTAGTTTCAATCATTGTGGAGATAGATGTTCCTCCATGCTACATTGTCTAGTTGTCTAGTTTCAATCATGTGGAGATAGATGTTCCTCCATGCTACATTGTCCAGTTGTCTAGTTCAATCATTGTGGAGATAGATGTTCCTCCATGCTACATTGTCCAGTTGTCTAGTTCAATCATTGTGGAGATAGATGTTCCTCCATGCTACATTGTCCAGTTGTCTAGTTCAATCATTGTGGAGATAGATGTTCCTCCATGCTACATTGTCCAGTTTGTCTATTTCAATCATTGTGGAGATAGATGTTCCTCCATGCTACATTGTCCAGTTGTCTAGTTCAATCATTGTGGAGATAGATGTTCCTCCATGCTACATTGTCTAGTTGTCTATTTCAATCATTGTGGAGATAGATGTTCCTCCATGCTACATTGTCCAGTTGTCTATTTCAATCATTGTGGAGATAGATGTTCCTCCATGCTACATTGTCTAGTTGTCTATTTCAATCATTGTGGAGATAGATGTTCCTCCATGCTACATTGTCTAGTTGTCTATTTCAATCATTGTGGAGACAGATGTTCCTCCATGCTATATTGCCCAGTGTCAGTTTCTTGTGGAGACAGATGTTCCTCCATGCTACATTGTCCAGTTGTCTATTTCAATCATTGTGGAGATAGATGTTCCTCCATGCTACATTGTCTAGTTGTCTATTTCAATCATTGTGGAGATAGATGTTCCTCCATGCTACATTGTCCAGTTGTCTAGTTCAATCATTGTGGAGATAGATGTTCCTCCATGCTACATTGTCTAGTTGTCTATTTCAATCATTGTGGAGATAGATGTTCCTCCATGCTACATTGTCCAGTTGTCTAGTTCAGTCATTGTGGAGACAGATGTTCCTCCATGCTATATTGCCCAGTTCAGTTCTTGTGGAGACAGATGTTCCTCCATGCTATATTGCCCAGTTCAGTTCTTGTGGAGACAGATGTTCCTCCATGCTACATTGTCTAGTTGTCTATTTCAATCATTGTGGAGATAGATGTTCCTCCATGCTACATTGTCCAGTTGTCTAGTTCAATCATTGTGGAGACACATGTTCCTCCACGCTACATTGTCCAGTTGTCTATTTCAATCATTGTGGAGACAGATGTTCCTCCATGCTACATTGTCCAGTTGTCTAGTTCAATCATTGTGGAGACACATGTTCCTCCACGCTACATTGTCCAGTTGTCTAGTTCAATCATTGTGGAGACACATGTTCCTCCATGCTACATTGTCCAGTTGTCTAGTTCAATCATTGTGGAGACACATGTTCCTCCATGCTACATTGTCCAGTTGTCTAGTTCAATCATTGTGGAGACAGATGTTCCTCCATGCTACATTGTCCAGTTGTCTATTTCAATCATTGTGGAGATAGATGTTCCTCCATGCTACATTGTCCAGTTGTCTATTTCAATCATTGTGGAGACACATGTTCCTCCACGCTACATTGTCCAGTTGTCTAGTTCAGTCATTGTGGAGACAGATGTTCCTCCATGCTATATTGCCCAGTTCAGTTCTTGTGGAGACAGATGTTCCTCCATGCTACATTGTCTAGTTGTCTAGTTCAGTCCTTGTGGAGACAGATGTTCCTCCATGCTACATTGTCCAGTTGTCTAGTTCAGTCATTGTGGAGACAGATGTTCCTCCATGCTACATTGTCCAATTGTCTAGTTCAATCATTGTGAAGATAGATGTTCCTCCATGCTACATTGTCCAGTTGTCTAGTTCAGTCATTGTGGAGACAGATGTTCCTCCATTCTACATTGTCTAGTTGTCTATTTCAATCATTGTGGAGATAGATGTTCCTCCAGTTATCTAGTTCAATTATTGTGGAGACACATGTTCCTCCACGCTACATTGTCCAGTTGTCCAGTTCAGTCCTTGTGGAGACAGATGTTCCTCCACGCTACATTGTCCAGTTGTCTATTTCAATTATTGTGGAGATAGATGTTCCTCCATGCTACCTTGTCCAGTTGTCTAGTTCAGAGGTAGAAAATAACTAAACATAATTGACGTACCAGTTGCCTTTTCTCAGGTGCCAGCATTTTGCAGATACAGGCTACATGACATGATTGGCAACTCAGGCACAAGTTAAAAATGTTCAGCACCATGGTGACCAGACACCTGGATTTGTCTACCCCTGGTCTAGGATCTGATACTTAGCTCTTCCCTTGTCTCTCTAGTATAACAGCCAGTCCCCTTTTGCTAGACCAGTGTGTTCCCCATAGCTAATAACAAATGCCACATCATTCATTAATATTAGTGAGTCATGTAGTATTGATTTTTGCATTTTCCCCATGCCTTTATAATGTATAATGCTATCCCCTTATTCAACATATTCACACTACTAATAGTTCCCATTGCTATCTGATTGAAAGTCCTCCTGGTCTTCCCTCTCAGTTTTGAGATTCTACCAGAATCCCTGTCATCCCTCTGCAATATCATCCTTTCAACATACGGGTTCTCAATCTATACCTTCACCTGGTCCTACAGGCATACGACCACCTCTCCCTTGTCCATGGGTAATTTACCATCAAGAAGTGCATTCCCTATCAGCCTATCAGCCTGTTCATTCCCCCACACTCCTGCATGACCAGGCCAAATAAACCATACAATTCTCACAATCTGTGACTTCTGATGTGAGGTGAGCCATACCACATGAAACATTCCTTTCTCCACTTTACTAAGCTTACTCCTTGAGTCTGTAATGAAGTCAGTGTAAGTTGCAGTGATCTCCTCTAACCAACGGAATGCCACTGTGACTGCTTCCACCTCCATTCTCATGCTGGAGGTCATAGTGAGGCTGTGGAATGTTCTACACAAATACCCTTTAAATAACCCAGTCAGCAAATGCTGGGAAGGTGCATACATTACAGCTCCACAGTAATATGTCCAAAATATAAAATATCCAGTCAATGAAGAAGAACAAGAAGCAGCAACACAAAAAAATGTCAAACTAAGACGATTTATCAACACCAATAAATCTATGCTCCAATTGTTTTGTTGATAATAATTGACTTGAAATGTTGTCTCTAGAACAGTCTGTGTATTTCTATTCTGTATCACCATTACAAAAGTTGTTGATACTTACTTACTGGTTCTAATTTGTTGTATGATGGAGCTATTCTTACACTGTCAGGGTCTATAAAATATATATTTCTTATCCAAACGCTCTTAGGCTGGTGATAACAGCACAGAAGATCAAACTTGCAATGTTGGGACGAGTGACCACATGGATACAACAAGTGTACATCATGAAGATTTCAAACTACTGTATTTGTGTGGAGACAAACAAGGTGGTGATATATCACAATCAGGTATCAGTTTAACAAATCTGTTATAAACTACTTCTAGTGGATAACAACAGCCAAAGTCAGTTGCTGATTTCTATAAAGAGACAGAATAGTTAGTAGAAAGTTAATGGCAAACAGATAATAAAGTTGTGCATATAATGTCACTGGTTGTGTTTGCACAGAAAATCTCAGTTCCAATGTTCAGTTAGTGGATGGCAAGAATAGACAATCATCAGAAAGTAAGGAAGTATAGCTGAAAATGTAACATAATTCTCACACAGACAGCCCTGCTCATACATATGTATAATTCTCACACAGACAGCCCTGCTCATACATATGTATTGAACGTAGAACATGATTCTCATGTAACTGATGTTCATTGATAGACCTACTCATACACATGTTGAAAGCAGAACATTATTCTCACACGGTTGATGTTCTTTGATAGTTCTGATACTTTCATTCCTTTTAATTCTTAACTCTTTACAACCCAGAAACTTTCCTAGCTGACGCCCAGCAGGGGAAATAATTTGTAGGAAAATTCAGGAGGGCCTAACTTTCAGTGAGGCTCAATAAATACACCTCATCTAAAGCATGTGCTATGATGCATGTTACAGGGACAGCTGGAGAACTGCCAGAAGACAGTATTTATATCCAACATCTGGACAAGTAGAAGACAATACTGATGTTATACGGGATATGAACATCATGTCTTGGACACTGAAATACTGTAACCATATTAAATGACACATTAGTTTGGAGAGAAGAGTGTTGGACACTGAAATACTGTAACCATATTAAATGACTCATTAGTTTGGAGAGAACAGTGTTGGACACTGAAATACTGTAACCATATTAAATGACACATTAGTTTGGAGAGAACAGTGTTGGACACTGAAATACTGTAACCATATTAAATGACACATTAGTTTGGAGAGAACAGTGTTGGACACTGGAATACTGTAACCATATTAAATGACACATTAGTTTGGAGAGAACAGTGTTGGACACTGAAATACTGTAACCATATTAAATGACACATTAGTTTGGAGAGAACAGTGTTGGACACTGAAATACTGTAACCATATTAAATGGCACATTAGTTTGGAGAGAACAGTGTTGGACACTAAAAAACTGTAACCATATTAAATCTTGGACATAAAACTACATCAAGCTGGACACAGACCACTGCAGAAATCTTGGACATGAAGCTGGACACAGACCATTGCAGAAACCTTGGACATAAAACTACATGAAGCTGGACACAGACCATTGCAGAAATCTTGGACATAAAACTACATGAAGCTGGACACAGACCATTGTAGAAATCTTGGATATAAAACTACATGAAGCTGGACGCAGACCAGTGCAGAAATCTAGGACATAAAACTACATGAAGCTGGACACAGACAACTGCAGAAATCTTGGACATAAAACTACATGAAGCTGGACACAGACCACTGCAGAAACCTTGGACATGAAGCTGGACACAGACCACTGCAGAAATCTTGGACATAAAACTACATGAAGCTGGACACAGACCATTGCAGAAACCTTGGACATAAAACTACATGAAGCTGGACACAGACCATTGCAGAAATCTTGGACATAAAACTACATGAAGCTGGACACAGACCATTGCAGAAACCTTGGACATAAAACTACATGAAGCTGGACACAGACCATTGCAGAAATCTTGGACATAAAACTACATGAAGCTGGACACAGACCAGTGCAGAAATCTAGGACATAAAACTACATGAAGCTGGACACAGACCATTGCAGAAACCTTGGACATAAAACTACATGAAGCTGGACACAGACCATTGCAGAAATCTTGGACATAAAACTACATGAAGCTGGACACAGACAACTGCAGAAATCTTGGACATAAAACTACATGAAGCTGGACATACACCACTGCAGAAACCTTGGACATAAAACTTCATGAAGCTGGACACAGACAACTGCAGAAATCTAGGACATAAAACTACATGAAGCTGGACACAGACCATTGCAGAAATCTTGGACATAAAACTTCATGAAGCTGGACACAGACCACTGCAGAAATCTTGGACATAAAACTACATGAAGCTGGACACAGACCATTGCAGAAACCTTGGACATAAAACTACAAGAAGCTGGACACAGACCATTGCAGAAATCTTGGACATAAAACTACATGAAGCTGGACACAGACCATTGCAGAAACCTTGGACATAAAACTACATGAAGCTGGACACAGACCATTGCAGAAATCTTGGACATAAAACTACATGAAGCTGGACACAGACCAGTGCAGAAATCTAGGACATAAAACTACATGAAGCTGGACACAGACCATTATAGAAATCTTGGACATAAAACTACATGAAGCTGGACACAGACAACTGCAGAAATCTTGGACATGAAGCTGGACACAGACCATTGCAGAAATCTTGGACATGAAGCTGGACACAGACCATTGCAGAAATCTTGGACATAAAACTACATGAAGCTGGACACAGACCATTGCAGAAATCTTGGACATGAAGCTGGACACAGACCATTGCAGAAATCTTGGACATAAAACTACATGAAGCTGGACACAGACAACTGCAGAAATCTTGGACATGAAGCTGGACACAGACCATTGCAGAAATCTTGGACATGAAGCTGGACACAGACCATTGCAGAAATCTTGGACATAAAACTACATGAAGCTGGACACAGACCATTGCAGAAATCTTGGACATGAAGCTGGACACAGACCATTGCAGAAATCTTGGACATAAAACTTCATGAAGCTGGACACAGACCACTGCAGAAATCTTGGACATAAAACTACATGAAGCTGGACACAGACCATTGCAGAAACCTTGGACATAAAACTACAAGAAGCTGGACACAGACCATTGCAGAAATCTTGGACATAAAACTACATGAAGCTGGACACAGACCATTGCAGAAACCTTGGACATAAAACTACATGAAGCTGGACACAGACCATTGCAGAAATCTTGGACATAAAACTACATGAAGCTGGACACAGACCAGTGCAGAAATCTAGGACATAAAACTACATGAAGCTGGACACAGACCATTATAGAAATCTTGGACATAAAACTACATGAAGCTGGACACAGACAACTGCAGAAATCTTGGACATGAAGCTGGACACAGACCATTGCAGAAATCTTGGACATGAAGCTGGACACAGACCATTGCAGAAATCTTGGACATAAAACTACATGAAGCTGGACACAGACCATTGCAGAAATCTTGGACATGAAGCTGGACACAGACCATTGCAGAAATCTTGGACATAAAACTACATGAAGCTGGACACAGACAACTGCAGAAATCTTGGACATGAAGCTGGACACAGACCATTGCAGAAATCTTGGACATGAAGCTGGACACAGACCATTGCAGAAATCTTGGACATAAAACTACATGAAGCTGGACACAGACCATTGCAGAAATCTTGGACATGAAGCTGGACACAGACCATTGCAGAAATCTTGGACATAAAACTACATGAAGCTGGACACAGACAACTGCAGAAATCTTGGACATGAAGCTGGACACAGACCATTGCAGAAATCTTGGACATGAAGCTGGACACAGACCATTGCAGAAATCTTGGACATGAAGCTGGACACAGACCATTGCAGAAACCTTGGACATAAAACTACATGAAGCTGGACACAGACCATTGCAGAAATCTTGGACATAAAACTACATGAAGCTGGACACAGACCAGTGCAGAAATCTAGGACATAAAACTACATGAAGCTGGACACAGACCATTATAGAAATCTTGGACATAAAACTACATGAAGCTGGACACAGACAACTGCAGAAATCTTGGACATGAAGCTGGACACAGACCATTGCAGAAATCTTGGACATGAAGCTGGACACAGACCATTGCAGAAATCTTGGACATAAAACTACATGAAGCTGGACACAGACCATTGCAGAAATCTTGGACATGAAGCTGGACACAGACCATTGCAAAAATCTTGGACATAAAACTACATGAAGCTGGACACAGACAACTGCAGAAATCTTGGACATGAAGCTGGACACAGACCATTGCAGAAATCTTGGACATAAAACTACATGAAGCTGGACACAGACCATTGCAGAAATCTTGGACATGAAGCTGGACACAGACCATTGCAGAAATCTTGGACATAAAACTACATGAAGCTGGACACAGACAACTGCAGAAATCTTGGACATGAAGCTGGACACAGACCATTGCAGAAATCTTGGACATGAAGCTGGACACAGACCATTGCAGAAATCTTGGACATGAAGCTGGACACAGACCATTGCAGAAATCTTGGAAATAAAAATTCATGAAGCTGAAGAACTTTAAAAGGATGGAGAATCTTGTTGGCAATTTGTGATGATATTCCTCTGTGCCATAATCTTAGACTATTTTATCTCTTTTACTGCAGATCATTCTTGTCATCACAATATTCTCCAGTGCTACTCTCTTCATTATCTGACCAAAGAACACCATTTGTTGCTTTCTTGACGTTATTTTGGGGCGAGTGCAGAAACTCGATACGATAATCAATCAATCAGTCAATCAATTAGGCTCCAGTCTCCACAATAAAGGTTGGCTGCAGTTGATCTCTAACACTGTCTGTATCTCGCCCTGACTGTACATTCTGTATCATATTGCTGTTCATCCATCACTTGATGTTATCTTCCCACGGTATCATCTACCTCTTGCTCATTTGCCTTCAACTTTACCTTCCATTATGGTTTATATAATAGTGCTATGTTTTTTATATGGCCACAATATTTCACTTGCCTCTTTTTTTTTATTTCTTATCAGCTCTCTTTTCATTCCCAGTTTTTCTACAACCTCTGTATTTATTTTTGTTTCTGTGAAACACAACATATGTATCCATGTCTCCGGGGCCTCTATTCTACTTTCTAATTGCGTGTTCATTGTTCAGCCTTCTGTTTCAAATAGTAGTGCAGAGTATAGACACCATTTGGCAATTCTTGTATTTAATACATTGTTAATATCTCTAGATGTTATACTGATTTTATGTCGTTGAAAACATCTTTTGGTAATTCCTATTCTTGTATTGATTTCTGTTTCATTTCTACCATCATCTGTTATTACAAGTCCAAGATAGGAGAAACTTGTCACTTGTTCTAACATCTCACCGTTTACTGTGATGTTCATTGATGGCCATTCCTTTCCACTTCTGATTATAACAATTTTAGTTTTTTTTTTTTTTTGGATATTAATATCTATGCCACATTCTGCACTATGCCTGTTTACTTGTTCCACTAGGTTTTGTAACTCTTGCTCACTTCCTGCTAGAATCACTATTAAACAGAGATGTTAATGCTGGACAGAAATAATAAAGTTGGATGGATACTTTCTTTCTTGAAAAACATGTTGGGCAGAGAAATTAAAGTTGCTTGGGAATTTTACTGTCATTCAAACAATGTTTGTTAGCGAGAGATAATTTTGTGGACATATAATACGTATGTAGGAATGTGTTCTTATGTTTTTGAAACCAAAATGATCTGACATTGCTATTCTGGTGAACATCTTGGGTATATCAAGTTGTTTGTGTTCACATTGAACAGCGGTTACAAGTTAGTTTCATATCCTTTACAGGATGTCTCAGTCAACCCCAGTATGCTTTGACTGTTTGTGGTTTCTTAACAAGTTTACATTCAGTAGTTTGCCATTAGTTTACATTCAGTAGTTTGCCATTGGTTTCTGAACGACCTGCACTCACACCTTTGCATGAAAACTAACACAAGGCGGTCTGATGCCAAATTTCCGCAGCTGTGTTTTAAATGCAGTATGCAGGATTACGAATTGTGTCCGTAACTCCTTTACCACAGAACCTGCGACATTATTAAAATAGGAGTTGAATTAAGAACCGACATCACTGCACTCAGGACATTCCCATACGTGCTCCGTCCCCTCGTTCAACAGCCAGCGAAGAGTCATACTACTAATCATTCTCACCGCTATCTGATTAAAAGTTCTCCTGGTCTTCCCTCTCAGTTTTGAGATTCTTCCAGAACCCCTACAGATCCCCCACAATCTCATTCTTTCCACATATGGGTTCTCAATGTGTTCTTCTGCCTTCTCCACCTGGTCCCACAAGCGCACAACTACCTCCCCCTTGTCCATAGGCAAGATACCACCAAGAGGTGCATTCCCTGCTAGCCTATCAGCCTGTTTATTCCCCCATACCCCCACATGGCCAGGGCAAAATATCCATACAATTCTCACAATCTGTGACCTCCGAGAGCCATTCCACATGAAACATTCCTTTCTCCACCTTACTTCTTCTTCATCTGCGCTCATCCGGAGTTTCTTTTTTTCGGACGTGACTGTGTTGTGCCTGTTTACAGCAGAGCTGCGTTCTTGCGCCGTTAGGCCGACACATCCGACTTCTGCGGGTTCTCCACCTTACTAAGCATACTCTTTGAATCCGTTATGAATACACCGTGTGTTGCAGTGGTCTCCTCTAGCCACCAGAATGCTGTTGTTACTGCCTCCACCTCCATTCTCATGCTGGAGGTCGTAGTCTCATATGCCAGACTTTCCTTTTTAAAGACTCGTCCATTAGCCTTTGCAATAAAGCCCCATCCACTATGTCTGTTTCTCACCACTGACGCATCGGTGTAGATGACTATGTCACCTTGATGTGTGTTGCTCTGGATCAGCTGATCACTTCAAACTCAGTGCGTCTCATTGCCCATTCTCTGCACTCATGACCCAGTGTTATTATGACATTGTGCCATTCCGCAATGTCTTACAAAACTTCAACCCACTCTTTTTCACGATTGATGGTCTCTAGATCACACACCTGACATATAGAAAGTTCTGCCTGTGCCATCCAGGACCTGCCTCGTCTTAGTCTATGACCCTTGACCATATCCATTGCTGCATGCAGCGGGTGATCCCTGTCTGCGGCAACTCTCAGGTACCATTTGGCCTGAAGGACCCTATGCCTATCCGTCATTGTTGGTAGCGCCAGGATATGCCTCATGCATATAATTGGTATGTCCTTTGTGCACGCCAGGATTAACTGCGTGGCAGCATTCTGTATGCGCTCCAATCTTTCAAGCTGGCTCTTTGATACTGTCAGCAGCCCCAAACCATACTCAATGACAGAAATTATTAACTGCTGAAAGAGCCTGTACAGCATCCTCTGATCTACCCCGGTTGCTGCCATAGCCCTCAATGCATTAAATCCCATACCAGCCTTCACCACCAAAGTCTCCACATGATCCTTAAAAGACAAACACCTGTCAAAGGTGATACCCGAGTACTTCAATTTACTCTCTCGACCAAGAGGACATCCATTCAACATAATACCTGGGACGTCTGCCTTGACGATCCGGTTATCCAGGGAGTACCACACAACCGATGCCTTGTCTGGGTGTATAATGGCGCCTGCATCCCTGAACCACACTGCTACCCTGTTTACTGCCACATGTAAGTCTTTCACCAAACTGGCCCCTGTCCCTGTCTCTGCCCTGTCTGTACACCAGCACATCATCTGCAAATGCAAGATTCTACCCACACCTGGTGTCTCAATAGCTGCGATTTTGCTGGTATAGACATTAAAGAGCACTGGGGACAAGGCAGATCCCTGCGGCAACCCAGGTGTAATAGTACAGGGATCAGAAGTCCAGGAACCCATGCGCAGTGCAACCTTACACTCATAAAGGACTGCCGCAACCCATCTAACAAGGCAAGGGCAGACTTCCATGTCCAACAGTGTGTGTATTAACTGATCATACCTGACCCTGTTGTACGCATCCTCCAGGTCAAGAGCTACCGCCACTGTCTTCTGTTTATCCTGGAAGCTCTCATAGACATCAAATGCAAAAGTCGCAGCAATGGCCCAGGTGTCCTTCCAAGGCCGGTAACTCCTGAGTCCTTGGGGGAGCAGATTACAACTTTCCAAATGTTGCTGGAGCCTGCATGCTACTATTATTATTATATTAAAATAGGAACTGATGTGTACCATTGGTTGGGTCTCCTGGCAGGGTTTGTGCACCAGTTGTGCTACTATAGCAACGTCTGAAGTCAGGTTTCTGTTCCACCCTCACCAGATTACACAGACTTTGTGCAGCCTTGACTGTTTTTGCTTCAGGTAAACTTGCACTCACTTGAGCCTTGTTGCCACTCATCTGTACCTTAAATTTAGAACTCATATTTGTACTGTGATAGATTTTCTATAATTTCGGGGATGCTGAAGTTGTTTTACAAATCAAATTAAACTTGTGTTTGAAGCTAATTAGTTTAAATGCTGTTCAATTTTGAGTTGTTTACAACATAATAGCAACTTGAGCACAACTAATGTGTGAATGTCTTGCATACACAGATTTTCTGTCTGATGAGATCATCCATGATGTCAACATGCTTTACAAGAAAGGACAGACCAAGTCTGAAGTACTGACATATGCCAGCTGTGGTCAGTCAACAACAAGTGAACACAATGTTGCATGTGTGGATTCTGTTGCCTGTCATGACAATGTTACTGAAATAATTCAAAGACAAGATAATCATTTGCAAATGTTACATACACAAGCAAACTCGGATGAAACTAATTCCATAAAAGAGGAGAGTACAGAACTCTGTGAGGTAGATAAGACACATAGATTGTTTTGTAATGAACGAAAGTCTGAAGAGAACAAGGTGAAGTGTAATGCTTCTGTTGTGAGTTCTACAGATGGCAGAAAGGAGAGGAAACATAAGAGAAGAGTTAAAGAAGGGAAGCTACCCAGCCAGGAAGCCTGTGGGCCCAGGTTTAAAGTCAATAAGTGCCTTAAAATAGATCAGAACAATCACATGGTTGAAAAACCATACATATGTGATATTTGCAACCAAAGATTTACACAAAAGAGCAATCTTCTTAGGCATAAAAATATTCATGAAGGAGAGAAACGTTACAAGTGTGATGTTTGTAATGCAGGCTTTATGGGATTCTATCATCTGAAATTTCATATCATAAAACACACTGGAGTGAAACCTTACAAATGTGATCGTTGTGATGCTAGTTTTCTGTGGGATGGTGATCTTATAAAACATAAAAGAATACACACTGGAGAGAAGCCTTACAAATGTGATGATTGTGGTAAAAGTTTTTCTGTGAGGGGCCATCTGAATGCACACAGAAGAATACATACAGGAGAAAAGCCTTTCCAGTGTGATGTTTGTGGTATAAGTTTTGCTCATTCTAGTTATCTGAAGATACACAAACATGTACATACAGGAGCCAGGCCTTTTAAATGTGATCTTTGTAGTTCTGCATTTACATGCCTTACTCATCTTAAAGCTCACCGTGTCATACATACAGGTGAGAAACCTTATACGTGTGAAGTTTGTGGTGGAAGTTTCAGGCAACACAGTCATCTGAAACGACATATGACTTACCATACAGGGGAAACACCTTACAAGTGTGATGTTTGTGGGTCTATGTTTTCACTAAAATATAATCTAACTCAACATAAGAGACACCATACAGGAGAGAAGACTTACAAGTGTGATGTTTGTAATGCAGGATTTATAGGTTATTCTTGTCTGAAAATTCATATGAGACAACATACAGGAGGAAACACCTTACAAGTGTGATGTTTGTAATGCAGGATTTATAGATTACTCTTATCTGAAAATTCATATGAGACAACATATTGGAAAAACACCTTACAAGTGTGATGTTTGTGGGGCTATGTTTCTACTAAAATCTAGTCTAAGTATACATAAGAGACAACACATAGGGAAGAAGCCTTACAAGTGTGATGTGTGTGGTTTAGGGTTTAGAGCAAGTCACCATCTTAACACACATAAACTGACACATACAAGACAGAAATATAAATGTGACTTGTGTAATCTAGACTATCTTTGCATTCCTGATTTACAAAAGCACTTGTGTGTACACCTGTGGGAGCAGCCACACAAATGTGGTGAATGTAATGCTGTGTTTTCACAGAAGTATCAACTTAAATGTCATGGAAGGAAACACACAAATAAAAAGACCTACAAATGTGAAGTCTGCAGTGTAGAATACACAGTGTTTTGTAATCTGAAATCACACATGAGGATACATACAGGGGAAAGACCTTATAAATGTGGTATTTGCGGTGCAACTTTTATAACAGGTAGTAATCTGAACAGACACATGATAACACATACGGAGACTAAACCTTACAAGTGTGAAATTTGTGGAGCAGAATTTAAACAACCATGTAATCTGGCATGGCATAAAAAAACACATTTAAGGAGATAAATCCAAATATGGTGCTTATATTTTGGAGTTTAGTGTTCTAAATTTCACAATTCTTGATTTTACATTGAAAACTGAATGAAAACGATGGTATTCATTGTAGATTGTTTTGAAAGAAAATAATTGTTTTGTCTTCATTTCACCATGTCTGATGTCAGCGTACGATGACGTTGTTGCTTCAGTAAGTAAACAGAATATACTAGCAACATGAACTGGAGGAGAGTAAGCAGATGAGTGGAAGTACTAAGGCAGATAGATAGAAACCTAGAACATAAAGAATTATAAAGAGATGAGAGAGAAAAGATTGTCATGTCGAGTTGTTAGACTCCTTAGTCCACATTGTATAACAAACAAAATAAATTAAAGTAAAATTATTAATTACAGCATCTTTTATAGGAAGGTACTGTGAAAAAGGCTGGCTTCCTGGCCTAGAGGTTAGCAACTTTTCTCTGTAATCTTGTATAGTCTCGTAGGTAACGTGACAACGGTGAGAATCAGCAGTGGTTCGGATCCCGTCGGTAACTTACGAGGTGTGTGAGCCAGCCGCTCAGAAATCAGTGGCAAACTACTGAGTGTTATCTTGCCAAGAAATCAACTTACAGCTGAAAAATGCTGATGTTGACAGTGATGTCCTGCAAAGGATGTGCAAAACAAACACTGAAAAAACTTACACACACACAACGCAAACAGTAAGTAGATACCAGTTCCATCCATCATGTGCCATGCCGATAAGCATGGGCGGTCATGTTTTGTCATCTCACTTGATCACCAGAGTCATGGATCAGCTCAGTGTTTCTGTCTCGACCATGTCACATTGCTAAGCCATCCAGGTATTAACTTCTTGGTCTTCCCTTTGGTCTCCCCTTTGGTCTCTTCCCTTCGATACCAGTTAGATAGTGGTAAACTTAGTGACACCAATCTAGACAACCCAAACAGTAAGTGGCTAACATTCAGGTAGCGGTGAACATTGTTGTCAGGTCTTAGTCAGATATGACTGAGCTACCATATGACAGTAGACGGTACTACCTGTTTTCTGTTAGCCCCAAATGTTGCACGGCGCTTATCAAACCCAACACCCCTCATTATGGCAACGGCTTTGGGTGGAAGAGCGCAATTGGGAGGGTACAAGCCTTATCCTGGTGCGAGGAAATGCAATCTAAAGTCAAAATGTCATGTCAGGGCAGAGTAGGCCCTAAGCCTTGGTTGGCAGCTGGTCTAGGATCGAAGCTCCGACAGACGGACAGTTAGAGCATTGCTTTGCTGATCCGACAGCTTCTGCAGCTTGTCTGGTTCCAGATGTAGTCAGGCCGAGAGAGGGATCATGCTGCGTGGGCAACACATTGATCGCTATATTTTAGCCCAGGCTTTGTGGTATGGAGAGGCAATAACTCTATCCCTAGTCTTAACGGTCTTGGAATAAAAGCGAGAGGTAACTGTTACGGGTTATAAGTCCTTGTCAGCTGGGCAGCCCCCGGCCAATTGGGTGCTGATCTGCCACAGCCAGCCTGCTTCACTGGGTGCTTGGGGCTAGGACAGAATCTGAGTCACAGGCTGTAAAACCAATGTACCAGGTACTAATAAAAAGAAAAATAGAAACCTGAAGCTACAGAGTGCAACCTGGAACGTAAGAACTATGTGTCCAGGATTTTCCACTGACTTGACCAATATTGACGATGTGAGAAAAACGGCTGTGATTGGTGCCGAACTCAATCGTCTTAACATTGATATTGCTGGCCTGCAGGAGACTTGCCTCGCTGAGGAAGGGTCACTCAGGGAAAACAATTATACCTTTTTTGGAAGAGTAGAGGGCAGGCAGAAAAAAGGCAACATGGTGTGGGCTTTGCTGTGAAGAATTCACTACTGGGAATGATTGAAATTCCAGCAGGAGGAAATGAAAGACTATTATCCCTGGGCTTGGCAACCTCTTGTGGGTTTGCCACCATTATTACTGCATATGCACAGACACTTGATTCCTCTGATGATGTGAAGGATTCGTTCTATGAGGAGTTAGACTCTGTGATCAAGGCAGTTCCAAAACCCGACTACATTTATATGCTCGGTGATTTGAATGCTCATGTGGGCAGGGACTCGAGTTCATGGCCAGTGTGCCTTGGAAAATAAAACATCGGTCGCATGAATGAAAATGGGTAAAGACACACTCACTCTACAGATCCACCAGCTAATGGAGCTTGTTGTACAACAACAAGGGCGATCAGAGCGACTGCAACAACTATAGGGGTATTTCACTTCTGTGTATTGTTGGAAAAAGTATTTGTCAGAATTGTTCTGCGCAGACATCAAGTTCTTTGATTGATTGATTGATTGATTGATTTAGGAACCTACATTACAGCATTCGGGGCATTCCCATAAGCGCTCCGTCCCCATCCTCAGCAGCCAGCGAAGAGTTGCAACACCAATAGTACCAGTAGCAATCTGATTATATGTCCGTCTTGCCTTTCCTCTGAGCGTCGAGCATTGGCCCGATCCCCTCGTCACTCCTTGCTGTCTCATTCTTGCCAGACCATGATGATCCATTTGCTCCTCCGAGGTGTACACGTGTTCCCACAAGGCCGCAACCACATCTGCCTTGTCATGCATCAATACTCCACCAAGTTTTTGCAGAGCCAGCCAATCTGTCTGCCTGTTCATTCCCCAGAACACCAGCATTGCCCGTTGAAAAGATCCAGACGATGCTTGCCACCTGTGACCTCCGAAGCAAAGCAAGCCACTCTGCCGAAGCTTGCCTGTCCTCACCTTCCTCAGCATGCTTTCTGAGTCAGTTACAGGAGATGATTTACGGCCTGAAATGCTCTGTTTGTAATTTTTTTTTCTTTTGTCGGGAGGTAGTTGCGTTGCTTGAAAGATAGCGTTAGTCGCTGATAACTACCAGGACTGGCTGGAATCCATTATTACCAACCAAGGTACAGTTCCAACCAGGGGACAAAACTTGATGAAAGTAACCTCAGGGCATCACTGAGGAATATATATATATATATAACATGCAGTATTACCAAGTCAATGTGAATTCATGAATATATCACATATTCACCTAACAATATAAACAGTTAGTGGATTCTGACGTAGAAAAATAGCATTAAGAAATACCCATAATGAAAGGATAAGAGGGGGTGGCGGAGATTGTCAGAATCTCACTCGCCCGCGCCTGGAAGGCGATGAACAAGGACAAATGTGAACTCAACTAGCAGCAACTGCACAGTGGCCAATGGTCAGCGTGGCGCACGAAGCACACGAGAACCCAGAGCCGGGCCAACACGAAACCCTGGCTGGGAGCTCAGACTGCTGACGACTATGAGACTGGACAGACGTGGGAGAAAGTGGCTTGTATT
The DNA here is from genome assembly GCA_014155875.1 of Cepaea nemoralis. Classification (NCBI taxonomy): domain Eukaryota; kingdom Metazoa; phylum Mollusca; class Gastropoda; order Stylommatophora; family Helicidae; genus Cepaea; species Cepaea nemoralis. Next base: position 272,509 of record JACEFZ010017696.1, read on the forward strand.
TAATGTATTATTCCATGCTTGATGTATGAAAGCTTGTATGCTCTGTGGAGACTGAAAGTATGCTTATTGTATGCATTGATGATCTTGTAGATTTGTACATACGTAATTGTAAATGAGAATGCCGCTAGTTTGTGAGCGCTACATTATCTGAAGAATGTGATTAAATTGTTTTCAGTTATGTTACCGTGTGTTTCGTACAATCATTCGTAGTGTATGATTGTGTTTCACTCCCTGTCAGAACACACGAGCCATTGTTAAGTTAGAAGTAAGATAAGAAGTATGACACATTGCAACTATAGTTATATTTTCAAGAATCACAGTTCGGGGACTCATCTCAGAAATTGAGCATGAGCCTTCAGTTGTGAGATGTAGGAACCTACCTGATGACACTTGAAGACCTAAAGTACACAGATTATAAACATACGCCTATGTTTCTCATTTAAACATACATTAAGAATAATAGAACACGCAAACAAACATAATACGAACAGGTAATGTACAAACATCAATTTTCAAGCAAGGGAGATCACACTTATACAAGGGACACAAAGAATTAATAGGGATTATGAGTACACAGATAAAAGATCTATCAACAAGCGGAAGCTAGACAGGGATAGATCAGCGGACACAGATCTTGAATAAAGATGTTGAGGTAACATTTTACGGAAGCCATGGATAATATATCCATGATTAGAACCATTTAAAAAGGGACAAATTGTTGAGGGAGCATCAATTTTGGATGTCAGAGAGGCGTATTTTATGGGGTAACCATAATTATAAAACAAGATAACCTTGGTTCGTTAACAGCTTCCAGTAGTGAAATGTAGGAGAGTAGTGACTATTGGCAACATATCAAATATGTTAAACTGATAATAGACCAGTGGGTAGATACTTCAACGGTGTTTCATACCCGTATGAATCAGAGTGGTACCTAAGTAGAGTGTTTTGACGAATTTCCACAACACACTGACAAATTAGTTCTGACTAATTTTTTATATGAATATACGACATTGTGTCACACCCTTTGTAATGAATTCGGTGACACATTACCCGGGGAGCATGGGAGAATATCAGGGTGTTGAGAGTGTAGGTACAGGACATAGAGAGGACAAGGGACAGAATAGAGTCAGAATGACATAGATAAGGACATACAGGACACAGGTAAGGACATCGACCGTATAGTCGATAGAATAGAGACAGGACATAAGTGAAGACACAGAGTGGTCATAAGAAGGACATCTACAGGACAGTAGATAGAGTGGAGACAGGACTTAGGTGGGGACACTGACGTGTCATAAACAGGACACCGGCAGGACAAGACCGAGTGATAGGAGGGGACATAAGTTCACGGGACACTGCCCTGAACGGACTAGACGTCAGTACACTGAATAACCTAACCTAACACGGACGGACTGCAGTACGACGTGGACTGCTATGACAGCACAGGGGTCACGAACGGCACGGGGTCCAGTACCACGAGTCCAGCCGACCAGGCCTGAAAACGTCAGACGGGACTCAGACAGTTTCGAGGGGAGGACGTTGTGTTTTCTGAGCGAGTGTTAGCTTTTGCGAGAGTGCTAGTTTGAAGATAGCGAGTGTAGGACTTATGTAATTGACTGTGTGCTATAAGCGTATGTAAGGCGGCATTTGTATATATATGTAATGAAGTCACCGCCTGTGTGCACATTGTAACTGTGATCAGGTTCGCCTGAATAAATTGTGAGAAGAACCATATGCATGACTGATGTTTTCTTGAGTGCGTATGAAGGAGTTAGAATGCCTGTGTGCGTGTGAGACGCTGACAACGACCATTCATTTCATCCAGTGGGGTTGAAAGTATGGAGCTGTGAGTTCTAAGATGGCTAATAAGGCCTAGTTTGGCTCGAAATATTCTTTGATAATGTGGGCAAAAAATGCTTGACGTTCCACGAGGAGGATCCTCCTGCAGGGGTTTTTTCTGTCCAGCCTTTTCTTCACAGCTCTTGAACAGAGATAGAATAGAAATTTAATGGCAAAAAGATAACAAAGTTGGGCATGTAATGTCACTGGTTGTGTTTTGCACAGAAAATCTCAGTTCCAATGTTAAGTTTGTGGATGGCAAGAATAGACAATCACCAGAAAGTAAAGAAGTAAAGCTGAAAATGTAACATAATTCTCAAACAGATAGCCCTGCTCATCCATCCATCCATCCGTCCATCATGTGCCATGCTGGTAAGCGTGGGCGGTCATGTACTGCCATCTCACTCGATCACCAGAGTCGTGTATTAGCTCCGTGTTCCTGTCTCGACCATGCCACATGGCCAAGCCATCCAGGTATTTACTTCTCGGTCTTCCCCTTGGTCTCTTCCCTTCAATCTTGCCAGTCGTCACCAAGTTCTCCAAGTCATTTCTTCTCATAAGCAAAGGCTAATGGGCGAGTCTTGAAAAAGGAGAGCCTGGCATATGAGACTACAACCTCCAGCATGAGAATGTAGGTGGAGGCAGTAAGAGTGGCATTCCAGTGGCTAGAGGAGACTACTGCAACACACGTGTTCATTACAGATTCAAAAAATATGCTTAGCAAGGTGGAGGAAGGAATGTTTCGTGTGGAATGGCTCTCGTCGCTTTAGAGGTCACAGATTGTGAGAATTGTATGGATATTTTGCCCTGCCCATGCGGGTGTACGGGGGAATGAACAGGCTGATAGGCTAGCAGGGAATGCACCTCTTGGTGGTATCTTGCCTATGGACAAAGGGGAGGTGGTTGTGCGCTTGTGGGACCAGGTGGAGAAGGCGGAGGAACAGATTGAGAACCCATATGTGGAAAGAATGAGATTCTGTCCATGGTATTCTTTGCATTTTCCTCAGAAACCACATTTTCACAGCCATTATCTGGTTTTCAGCTTGACTGCTTATTGTCCACGCTTCACATCCATACAAAAGTATAGGTTCAATGTAGCACTTCAACACTCTTTTTCTTGTTTCAGTTGATATCTTTTTATTGGTCAGTATGTTTTTGATCTTGCAAAAGGCTACCTTCGCAATGGCCCTGCTCATACATATGTATAATTCTCACACAGATATCCCTGCTCATACATATGTATAATTCTTACACAGATAGCCCTGCTCATACATATATATATATATATAATTCTCACACAGAGCACATGTATTGAAAGTAGAACATGATTCTCGTGTAAGAGATGTTCATCAATAGCCCTGCCCATACACACATGTTGAAAGCAAAACATGATTCTCACACAGTTGATGTTCTTTGATAGTTCTGCTGATACTTTCTTTCTTTATTTATTTTTTATCTCTTTCCAACCCAGAAGTTTTCCTAGCAGATGGGCAGATGGGAAAATAATCTGTAGGAAAATTCAAGAGGGCCTAACTTTCAGTGAAGCTCAATAAATACACCTAATCTAAATCATGTGCTTTGATGCATTTCACAGGGACAGTTGGAGAACTACCTGAAAACAATAATTATATCCAATATCTGGACAAGAAGAAGACAATATTTATATCCAATATTTGGATAAGAAGCAGACAATACTGACGTTCTACAAAATATGAACATCATGTCTTGGACCCTGAAATACTGTATCCATACTGAATGACACATTAGTTTGGAGAGAACAGTGTTGGGTGGCATGATTCCTGGAAGACGAGGCAGGGTTCAACCAGCATGAAGCTGGACACAGACCATTGCAGAAATCTTGGACATGAAGCTTGACACAGACCATTGCATAAATCTTGGACATAAAGCTGGACACAGACCAGTGCAGAAATCTTGGACATAAAACTACATGAAGCTGGATACAGACCATTGCAGAAATCTTGGACATGAAGCTGGACACAGACCAGTGCAGAAATCTTGGACATAAAACTACATGAAGCTGGACACAGACCATTGCAGAAATCTTGGACATGAAGCTGGACACAGACCAGTGCAGAAATCTTGGACATGAAGCTGGACACAGACCAGTGCAGAAATCTTGGACATGAAGCTGGACACAGACCAGTGTAGAAATCTTGGACATGAAGCTGGACACAGACCATTGCAGAAATCTTGGACATAAAACTATATGAAGCTGGACACAGACCATTGCAGAAATCTTGGACATGAAGCTGGACACAGACCAGTGCAGAAATCTTGGACATGAAGCTGGACACAGACCATTGCAGAAATCTTGGACATGAAGCTAGTCACAGACCATTGCAGAAATCTTGGACATCAAGCTGGACACAGACCAGTGCAGAAATCTTGGACATGAAGCTGGACACAGACCATTGCAGAAATCTTGGACATGAAGCTGGACACAGACCAGTGCAGAAATCTTGGACATGAAGCTGGACACAGACCACTGCAGAAATCTTGGACATGAAGCTGGACACAGACCATTGCAGAAATCTTGGACACAAAACTACATGAAGCTGGACACAGACCACTGCAGAAATCTTGGACATGAAGCTGGACACAGACCATTGCAGAAATCTTGGACATGAAGCTGGACACAGACCATTGCAGAAATCATGGACATAAAACTACATGAAGCTGGACACAGACCACTGCAGAAATCTTGGACATGAAGCTGGACACAGACCACTGCAGAAATCTTGGACATGAAGCTGGACACAGACCATTGCAGAAATCTTGGACATGAAGCTGGACACAGACCATTGCAGAAATCTTGGACATGAAGCTGGACACAGACCATTGCAGAAATCTTGGACATAAAACTACATGAAGCTAGACACAGACCAGTGCAGAAACCTTGGACATAAAACTACATGAAGCTGGACACAGACCAGTGCAGAAATCTTGGACATAAAACTACATGAAGCTGGACACAGACCAGTGCAGAAACCTTGGACATAAAACTACATGAAGCTGGACACAGACCAGTGCAGAAACCTTGGACATAAAACTACATGAAGCTGGACACAGACCAGTGCTGAAATCTTGGACATAAAACTACATGAAGCTGGACACAGACCATTGCAGAAATCTTGGATATGAAGCTGGACACAGACCAGTGCAGAAATCTTGGACATGAAGCTGGACAAAGACCATTGCAGAAATCTTGGACATGAAGCTGGACACAGACCAGAGCAGAAATCTTGGACATAAAACTACATGAAGCTGGACACAGACCACTGCAGAAATCTTGGACATAAAACTACATGAAGCTAGACACAGTCCAGTGCAGAAACCTTGGACATAAAACTACATGAAGCTGGACACAGACCAGTGCAGAAACCTTGGACATAAAACTACATGAAGCTGGACACAGACCATTGCAGAAATCTTGGACACAAAACTACATGAAGCTGGACACAGACCATTGCAGAAACCTTGGACATAAAACTACATGAAGCTGGACACAGACCAGTGCAGAAACCTTGGACATAAAACTACATGAAGCTGAACACAGACCAGTGCAGAAACCTTGGACATAAAACTACATGAAGCTGGACACAGACCATTGCAGAAACCTTGGACATAAAACTACATGAAGCTGGACACAGACCATTGCAGAAACCTTGGACATAAAACTAAATGAAGCTGGACACAAACCAGTGCAGAAACCTTGGACATAAAACTACATGAAGCTGGACACAGACCATTGCAGAAACCTTGGACATAAAGCTAAATTAAGCTGGACACAAACCAGTGCAGAAACCTTGTATGCAAGATGAGCTTGGAGCCCCAGAAGCTTGTCAGCCATCCAGGGCAAGATGTCAGCAACCATGTTGATGGTGGCGTGCCCAGCAATCCCCACACTGCTATAGGAACCAGTCACAAGTCTCAGCCCAGTGTACAATGCCTGGTTGGCAGACAAGGATGCAGTACCACATATTTGGGAGACAAGGGACAACAGCCTGCAAATTATCAACAGGAGCAGATGGAAAGGAAAATTCCAGATCTGGTGTCTCCAGTTTATGTTGGTTCTGAAACTCAAACACCTCCTGCCCATAATAAGTATGAGAATAGTAGAGGCGATAGAGAGGAAGATCAACACATTCACACGGAATCGACTGTAAGCACTGCCAGGTCTGTTGGCTCTAGTGCTTTACTGCTGGAAGACAAAGCTCATGCTACCATTTACATATGTCACAGAGGAATTTAAAGTCAGAAAAGCCAGACTTGTGATTATGCTGTACAAGTACCCAGACCACACAATCTGTGGCTTCCAGCCCAAGCTAAGAACAGGAAGAAAGTGGAACGTTAGCAGTGCTATCTACTCTGCAAGCAACCGCTGGTTTCCTGGGAAAGAAGCTGGGCTTTCTCTCGGCCAAGTCAATGAGTGCCATGTGAAGTCTTGATGAGGCAGGTGCATTGCGTTCTCCTCCCTGAGTGCAGGCTGATTGTTGGGAAAGCACACGCAGTGGCCAATTGGTGGGATGACTGTAACCAGCAGTGAATACATGTCTTGGAGCTGGAAGATAACTTTGGATGCCTGACAGGAGATACACAACTGGGAGTCATGAGTGTAAAGAAGATCAAGAGGCCATAACATTTATGGACGAGAGACTATTTCTGAAGATCAGAAGCCTCCTGTTGTTCTTGCTCCACGGTGGAGTTTGTACTGTCAGAGATGCTAATGTTAGATAATGTTAATGTTGGGTAGAGAGTTTCACTATGGACAGACAAGTGGATGGAGATTATTCAGTTGACAGAGAACATTTTGGGATAAGATTAAGTTTATGTTGAATGAAGATATTAATTTTGGACATGGATAATGTTAATGTTGGCAGAGAACATGTTATTGTTACAATTTACATGTAAGTCATCAATGTTTGACTGAGATGTTAATGTTGGATGGAGACTGATCGGTTAGTTGGACATGTGGAATTCATCAACAAAGAAAATATTATTATTGAACAACGATAATGAATGAATCAATCAATCAATTAGGCACCGTCTCCACAATAAAGGTTGGCTGCAATGGATCTCTAACACTGTCTGTATCTCGCCCTGACTGTACATTCTGTCATATTGCTGTTCATCCATCACTTGATGTTATCTTCCCACTTGTATCATTGTCTACCTCTTGCCCATTTGCCTTCAACTTTACCTTCCAGTGTGGTTTATATAATAGTGCTATGTTTTTAATATGGCGAAAATATTTCACTTGCCTCTTTTTTATTTTTTATCAACTGTCTTTTCATTCCCAGTTTTTCTACAACCTCTGTATTTATTTTTGTTTCAGTGAAACACAACATATGTATCCATGTCTCTGGGGCCTCTATTCTACTTTCTAATTGCGTGTTCATTGTTCAGGCTTCTGTTCCATATAGTAGTACTGAGTATAGATACTATTTGGCAATTCTCGTTTTTAATGCATTGTTAATATCTCTAGATGTTAATACTGATTTTATGTCGTTGAAAACATGTTTGGTAATTCTTATTCTTGTATTGATTTCTGTTTCACTTTACCATCATCTGTTATTACATGTCCAAGATAGGAGAAACTTGTTACTTGTTCTAGTATCTCCCCGTTAACTGTGATGTTCATTGATGGCCATTCCTTTCCACTTCTGATTATAAAAATTTTAGTTGTTGTTTTGGAGGGGGGGGGGGATATTAACATTTAAGCCACATTCTGCACTATGCCTGTTTACTTGTTCCACCAGGTTTTGTAACTCTTGCTCACTTCCTGCTAGTAACACTGTATTAAACAGAGATGTTAATGCTGGACACAAATAAAGTTGGATGGACACTTTCTTTCTTGAAAAACATGTTGAACATAGAAATTAAAGTTGCTTGGGAATTTTACAATGTCTGTTAGTGAGAGATAATTTTGTGGACATATAATACGTATGTAGGAATGTGTTCTTATGTTTTTGAAACCTAAATGATCTGACATTGCTATTCTGGTGAACATCTTGGGTATATCAAGCAGTTTGTGTTCACATTGAACAGCGGTTACAAGTTAGTTTCATATCCTTTACAGGATGTCTCAGTCAACCCCAGTATGCTTTGACTGTTTGTGATTTCTTAACAAGTTTACATTCAGTAGTTTGCCATTAGTTTACATTCAGTAGTTTGCCATTGGTTTCTGAATGACCTGCACTCATACCTTTGCATGAAAACTAACACATAGCAATCTGCTGCCAAATTTCCGCAGCTGTGTTTTAAATTCAGTATGCAGGATTACGATTTGTGTCTGTAACCCCTTAACACAGAACCTGCGACATTATTAAAATAGGAGTTGAGTTAAGAACCGACATCACTGCACTCAGGACATTCCCATACGTGCTCAGTCCCCTCGTTCAACAGCCAGCGAAGAGTCATACTACTAATCGTTCCCACCGCTATCTGATTAAAAGTTCTCCTGGTCTTCCCTCTCAGTTTTGAGATTCTTCCAGAACCCCTGCCGATCCCCCGCAATCTCATTCTTTCCACATATGGGTTCTCAATCTGTTCCTCCGCCTTCTCCACCTGGTCCCACAAGCGCACGACCACCTCCCCCTTGTCCATAGGCAAACTACCACCAAGAGGTGCATTCCCTGCTAGCCTATCAGCCTGTTCATTCCCCCTTACCCCGCATGGCCAGGGCAAAATATCCATACAATTCTCACAATCTGTGACCTCTGAAGCGACGAGAGCCATTCCACATGAAACATTCCTTTCTCCACCTTACTAAGCATACTCTTTGAATCCGTAATGAATACAACGTGTGTTGCAGTGGTCTCCTCTAGCCACCGGAATGCCGCTGTTACTGCCTCCACCTCCATTCTCATGCTGGAGGTCGTAGTCTCATATGCCAGACTCTCCTTTTTCAAGACTCGTCCATTAGCCTTTGCAATAAAGCCCCAGCCACTACGTCTGTTTCTCACCACTGACCCATCGGTGTAGATGACTATGTCACCTTGATGTGTGTTGCTCTGGATCAGCTGTTGCACTTCAAACTCAGTGCGTCCCGCTGCCCATTCTCTGCACTCACGACCCAGTGTTATTATGACATTGTGCCAGTCCGTGATGTCTTCCGGAACTTCAACCCACTCTCTTTCACGATTGATGGTCTCTAGATCACACACCTGACGTATAGAAAGTTCTGCCTGTGCCATCCAGGACCTGCCTCGTCTTAGTCTATGACCCTTGACCATATCCATTGCTGCATGCAGCGGGTGATCCCTGTCTGCGGCAACTCTCAGGTACAATTTGGCCTGAAGGACCCTATGCCTGTCTGTCATTGGTGGTAGCGCCAGGATATGCCTCATGCATATAGTTGGTATGTCCTTTGTGCACCCCAGGATTAACCGCATGGCAGCATTCTGTATGCACTCCAACCTTTCAAGCTGGCTCTTCGATACTGTCAGCAGCCCCAAACCATACTCAATGACAGAAATTATTAACTGCTGAAAGAGCCTGTACAGTATCCTCTGATCTACCCCGGTTGCTGCCATAGCCCTCAATGCATTAAGTCCCCTACCAGCCTTCACCACCAAATCCTCCACATGATCCTTAAAAGACAAACACCTGTCAAAGGTGATACCCAAGTACTTCAATTTACTCTCTCGACTAAGAGGACATCCATTCAACATAATACCTGGGACGTCTGCCTTGACGATCCGGTTATCCAGGGAGTACCACACAACCGATGCCTTGTCTGGGTGTATAATGGCGCCTGCATTCCTGCACCACTCCGCTACCCTGTTTACTGCCACCTGTAAGTCTTTCGCCAAACTGGCCCTGTCTCTGTTCTGTCTGTACACCTGTACATCATCTGCAAATGTCAAGATTCTACCCACATCTGGTGTCTCAATAGCTGCGATTTTGCTGGTGTAGACATTAAAGAGCACTGGGGACAAGGCAGATCCCTGCGGCAACCCAGGTGTAATAGTACAGGGATCAGAAGACCAGGAACCCATGCGCAGTGCAACCTTACGCTCATAAAGGACTGGCGCAACCCATCTAACAAGGCAAGGGCAGACTTCCATGTCCAACAGTGTATATGTATCAACCGATCATACCTAACCCTGTTATACACATCCTCCAGGTCAAGAGCTACCGACACTGTCTCCTGTTTATCCTGGAAGCCCTCGTAGACATCAAATGCAAATGTCGCAGCAATGGCCCAGGTGTCCTTCCCAGGCCGGTAACTCCTGAGTCCTTGGGGGAGCAGATTATAACTTTCCAAATGTTGCTGGAGCCTGCATGCTACTATTATTATTATATTAAAATAGGAACTGATGTGTACCATTGGTTGGGTCTCCTGGCAGGGTTTGTGCACCAGTTGTGCTACTACAGCACCGTCTGAAGTCAGGTTTCTGTTCCACCCTCACCAGATTACACAGACTTTGTGTAGCCTTGACTGTTTTTGCTTCAGGTAAACTTGCACTCACTTGAGCCTTGTTGCCACTCAACATCTGTACCTTAAATTTAGAACTCATATTTGTACTGTGATAGATTTTCTATAATTTCGGGGATGTTGAAGTTGTTTTACAAATCAAATTAAATACAGTTTTATAATTTCATATTACAACTTGTGTTTGAAGCTAATTAGTTTAAATGCTGTTCAATTTTGAGTTGTTTACAACATAATTGCAACTTGAGCACAACTAATGTGTCAATGTCTTACATACACAGATGTGCTGTCTGATGAGATCATCCATGATGTCAACATGCTTTACAAGAAAGGACAGAACAAGTCTGAAGTACTGACATATGCCAGCTGTGGTCAGCCAACAACAAGTGAACACAATGTTGCATGTGTGGGTTCTGTTGCCTGTGATGACAATGTTACTGAAATAATTCAAAGACAAGATAATCATATGCTAATGTTACATACACAAGCAAACTCGGATGAAACTAATTCCATAAAAGAGGAGAGTACAGAACTCTGTGAGGCAGATAAGACCCATAGATTGTTTTGTAATGAACGAAAGTCTGAAGAGAACAAGGTGAAGTGTAATGCTTCTGTTGTGAGTTCTACAGATGGCAGAAAGGAGAGGAAACATAAGAGAAGAGTTAAAGAAGGGAAGCTACCCAGCCAGGAAGCCTGTGGGCCCAGGTTTAAAGTCAATAAGTGCCTTAAAATAGATCAGAACAATCACATGGTTGAACAACCATACATATGTGATATTTGCAACCAAAGATTTACACAAAAGTGCAATCTTTTTAGGCATAAAAATATTCATGAAGGAGAGAAACGTTACAAGTGTGATGTTTGTAATGCAGGCTTTATGGGATTCTATCATCTGAAATTTCATATCAGAAAACACACTGGAGTGAAACCTTACAAATGTGATCGTTGTGATGCTAGTTTTCTGTGGGATGGTGATCTTATAAAACATAAAAGAATACACACTGGAGAGAAGCCTTACAAATGTGATGATTGTGGTAAAAAGTTTTCTGTGAGGGGCCATCTGAATGCACACAGAAGAATACATACAGGAGAAAAGCCTTTCCAGTGTGATGTTTGTGGTATAAGTTATGCTAATTCTAGTTCTCTGAAGATACACAAACATGTACATACAGGAGCCAGGCCTTTTAAATGTGATCTTTGTAGTTCTGCATTTACACGCCTTACTCATCTTAAAAGACACCGTTTCATACATACAGGTGAGAAACTTACACATGTAAAGTTTGTGGTACAAGTTTCAGACGAAACAGTCATCTGAAACGGCATATGACTTACCATACAGGGGAAAGACCTTACAAGTGTGATGTTTGTGGGTCTATGTTTTCACAAAAATATAATCTAACTGATCATAAGAGACAACACACAGGAGAGAAGACTTACAAGTGTGATGTTTGTAATGCAGGATTTATAGGTTATTCTTGTCTGAAAATTCATATAAGACAACATACAGAGGAAACACCTTACAAGTGTGATGTTTGTAATGCAGGATTTATAGATTACTCTTATCTGAAAATTCATATGAGACAACATACTGGAAAAACACCTTACAAGTGTGATGTTTGTGGGGCTATGTTTCTACTAAAATCTAGTCTAAGTATACATAAGAGACAACACATAGGGAAGAAGCCTTACAAGTGTGATGTGTGTGGTTAAGGGTTTAGAGCAAGTCACCATCTTAACACACATAAACTGATACAAACAAGACAGAAATATAAATGTGACTTGTGTAATCTAGACTATCTTTGCATCCCTGATTTACAAAAGCACTTGTGTGTACACCTGCGGGAGAAGCCACACAAATGTGGTGAATGTAATGCTGTGTTTTCACAGAAGTATCAACTTAAATGTCATAGAAGGAAGCACACAAAGAAAAAGGCCTACAAGTGTGAAGTCTGCAGTGTTGAATACACATTGTTGTGTAATCTGAAACCACACATGAGAATACATACAGGGGAAAGACCTTATAAATGTGGTATTTGTGGTGCAACTTTTATGACAGGTTTTAATCTGAGCAGACATATAATAACACATACAGAGGCTAAACCTTACAAGTGTGACATTTGTGGAGCAGAATTTAAACAAGCATGTAATCTGGCACAGCATAAGAAAATACATTTAAGGAGATAATAATCCAAATATGGTGCTTATATTTTGGAGTTTAGTGGTATAAATTTCACAATTCTTGATTTTACATTGAAAACTGAATAAAAGTGATGTTATTCATTATAGATTGTTTTGAAAGAAAATAATTGTGTTGCCTGCATTTCACCATGTCTGATGTCAGCGTACGATGACGTTGTTGCTTCAGTAAGTAAACAGAATATACTAGCAACATGAACTGGAGGAGAGTAAGCAGATGAGTGGAAGTACTAAGGCAGATAGATAGAAACCTAGAACATAAAGAATTATAAAGAGATGAGAGAGAAAAGATTGTCATGTCGAGTTGTTAGACTCCTTAGTCCACATTGTATAACAAACAAAATAAATTAAAGTAAAATTATTAATTACAGCATCTTTTATAGGAAGGTACTGTGAAAAAGGCTGGCTTCCTGGCCTAGAGGTTAGCAACTTTTCTCTGTAATCTTGTATAGTCTCGTAGGTAACGTGACAACGGTGAGAATCAGCAGTGGTTCGGATCCCGTCGGTAACTACTGAGTGTTATCTTGCCAAGAAATCAACTTACAGCTGAAAGATGCTGATGTTGACAGCGATGTCCTGTAAAGGATATGCAAAACAAACACTGTGAAAAAACATACACACACACACAACGCAAACAGTAAGTAGATACCAGTTCCATCCATCATGTGCCATGCCGATAAGCGTGGGCGGTCATGTTTTGCCATCTCACTTGATCACCAGAGTCATGGATCAGCTCAGTGTTTCTGTCTCGACCATGCCACATTGCTAAGCCATCCAGGTATTAACTTCTTGGTCTTCCCTTTGGTCTCTTCCCTTCGATACCAGTTAGATAGTGGTAAACTTAGTGACTGCACACACCAATCTAGACAACCCAAACAGTAAGTGGCTAACATTCAGGTAGCGGTAAACATTGTTGTCAGGTCTTAGTCAGATATGACTGAGCTACCATATGACAGTAGACGGTACTACCTGTTTTCTGTCAGCGCCGAATGTTGGGCGTCAGTTATCAAACCCGACACCCCACATTATGTCAATGGCTTTGGGTGGAAGAGTGCAATTGGGAGGGTACAAATCTTATCCTGGTGCGAGGAAATGCAGTCTAAAGTCAAAATGTCAGGGCAGAGCAGGCCCTAAGCCTTGGTTGGCAGCTGATCTAGGATTGAAGCTCTGACAGGCGGACAGTTAGAGCATTGCTTTGTTGATCCGGCAGCTTCTGCAGCTTGTCTGGTTCCAGATATTTAGGTGTTACTTTTCCTCTGGAGTGAACTAGGCAGGCCGAGAGAGGGATCATGCTGCATGGGCAACACATGATCTCTATATTTTAGCCCAGGCTTTGTGCTATGGAGAGGCAATAACTCCATCCCTAGTCTTAACGGTCTTGGAATCAAAGCGAGTGGTAACTGTTACGGGTTATAAGTCCTTGTCAATTGGCGTAGACATGGGGTGCCACGCGTTAACTCTAATGGTGGGAGACACCTACAGGTGTCACTGATCAGCTACCACCCGCCTCAAGCTAGGCAGCCCCCGGCCAATTGGGTGCTGATTTGCCACAGCCTGCCTGCTTCACTGGGTGCTTGGGGCTAGGACAAAATCTGCATCACAGGCTGTAAAACCAATGTACCAGGTACTAATAAAAAGAAAATAGAAACCTCAAGCTACGGCGTGCAACCTGGAACGTAAGAACCATGTGTCCAGGATTTTCCACTGACTTGACCAATATTGACGATGTGAGAAAAACGGCTGTGGTTGATGCTGAACTCAATCGTCTTAACATTGATATTGCTGGCTTGCAGGAGACTTGCCTCGCTGAGGAAGGATCACTCAGGGAAAACAATTATACCTTTTTTGGAAGAGTAGAGGGCAGGCAGAAAAAAGGCAACATAGTGCAGTCTTTGCAGTGAAGATTTCGCTCCTGGGAATGATTGAAATTCCAGAAGGAGGAAATGAAAGACTATTATCCCTGTGCTTGGCAATCTCTTGTGGTTTTGCCACCATTATTACTGCATATGCACAGACACTCGATTCCTCTGATGATGTGAAGGATTCGTTCTATGAGGAGTTAGACTCTGTGATCAAGGCAGTTCCAAAATCCGACTACATTTATATGCACGGTGATTTCAATGCTCGTGTGGGCAGGGACTCGAGTTCATGGCCAGTGTGCCTTGGAAAATAAAACATCGGTCGCATGAATGAAAATGGGTAAAGACACACTCACTCTACAGATCCACCAGCTAATAGAGCTTGTTGTACAACAACAAGGGCGATCGCAGCGACTGCAACAACTCTAGGGGTATCTCACTTCTGTGTATTGTTGGAAAAAGTATTTGTCAGAATTGTTCTGCGCAGACATCAAGTTCTAGGATTGATTGATTGATTGATTTAGGAACCTACATCACAGCATTCGGGGCATTCCCATACGTGCTCCGTCCCCATCCTCAGCAGCCAGCGAAGAGTTGCAACACCAATAGTACCAGTAGCAATCTGATTATATGTCCGTCTCGCCTTTCCTCTGAGCGTCGAGCATCGGCCCGATCCCCTCGTCACTCCTTGCTGTCTCATTCTTGCCAGACCATGATGATCCATTTGCTTCTCCGAGGTGTACACGTGTTCCCACAAGGCGCAACCACATCTGCCTTGTCATGCATCACTACTCCACCAAGTTTTGCAGAGCCAACCAATCTGTCTGCCTGTTCATTCCCCAGCATACCAGCATGCCCCGTAGAAAAGATCCAGACGATGCTTGCCACCTGTGACCTCCGAAGCAAAGCAAGCCACTCTGCCCGAAGCTTGCCTGTCCTCACCTTCCTCAGCATGCTTTCTGAGTCAGTTACAGGAGATGATTTACGGCCTGACATGTTCTGTTTGTAATTTTTTTTCTTTTGTCGGGAGGTAGTTGCGTTGCTTGAAAGATAGCGTTAGTCGCTGATAACTACCAGACTGGCTGGAATCCATTATTACCAACCAAGGTACAGTTCCAACCAGGGGACAAAACTTGATGAAAGTAACCTCAGGGCATCACTGAGAAATATATATATATATATATATATATATATATATATATATATATATATATATATATATATATATATATATATAACATGCAGTATTACCAAGTCAATGTGAATTCATGAATATATCACATATTCACCTAACAATATAAACAGTTAGTGGATTCTGACGTAGAAAAATAGCATTAAGAAATACCCATAATGAAAGGATACTCCTTACATAAGAGGGGGTGGCGGAGATTGTCAGAATCTCACTCGCCCACGCCTGGAAGGTGATGAACAAGGACAAATGTGAACTCAACTAGCAGCAACTGCACAGTGGCCAATGGTCAGCGTGGCACACAAAGCACACGAGAACCCAGAGCCGGGCCAACACGAAACCCTGGCTGGGAGCTCAGACTGCTGACGACTATGAGACTGGACAGACGTGGGAGAAAGGGCTTGTATTTAATGTATTATTCCATGCTTGATGTATGAAAGCTTGTATGCTCTGTGGAGACTGAAAGTATGCTTTATTGTCTGCATTGATGATCTTGTAGATTTGTACATACGGAATTGTAAATGAGACTGCCGCTAGTTTGTGAGCGCTACATTATCTGAAGAATGTGATTAAATTGTTTTCAGTTATGTTACCGTGTGTTTCATACAATCATTCGTAGTGTATGATTGTGTTTCACTCCCTGTAAGAACACACGAGCCATTGTTAAGTTAGAAGTAAGATAAGAAGTATGACACATTGCAACTATAGTTATATTTTCAAGAATCACAGTTTGGGGACTCATCTCAGAAATTGAGCATGAGCCTTCAGTTGTGAGATGTAGGAACCTACCTGATGACACTTGAAGACCTAAAGTACACAGATTATAAACAAATGCTTATGTTTCTAATTTAAACATACATTAAGAATAATAGAACACGCAAACAAACATAATACGAACAGGTAATGTACAAACATCAATTTTCAAGCAAGGGAGATCACACTTATACAAGGGACACAAAGAATTAATAGGGATTATGAGTACACAGATAAAAGATCTATCAACAAGCGGAAGCTAGACAGGGATAGATCAGCGGACACAGATCTTGAATAAAGATGTTGAGGTAACATTTTACGGAAGCCATGGATAATATATCCATGATTAGAACCATTAAAAAGGGACAAATTGTTGAGGAGCATCAATTTTGGATGTCAGAGAGGCGTATTTTATGGGGTAACCATAATTATAAAACAAGATAACCTTGGTTCGTTAATAGCTTCCAGTAGTGAAATGTAGGAGAGTAGTGACTCTTGGCAACATATCAAGAATGTTAAACTGATAATAGACCAGTGGATAGATACGTCAACGGTGTTTCATACCCGTATGAATCAGAGTGGTACCTAAGTAGAGTGATTTGACGAATTTCAACAACACACTGACAAATTAGTTCTGACTAATTTTTTATATGCATATACGACATTGTGTCACACTCTTTGGAATGAATTCGGTGACACAATACCCAGGGAGCATGGGAGAATGTCAGAGTGTTAGAAGTGTAGCTACAGGACATAGAGAGGACAAGGGACAGAATAGAGTCAGAATGACATAGATAAGGACATACAGAACACAGGTAAGGACATCGACAGTGTAGTCGATAGAATAGAGACAGGACATAAGTCAGGACACAGAGTGGTCATAAGACAGGACATCTACAGGACAGTAGATAGAGTGGAGACAGGACTTAGGTGGGGACACTGACGTGTCATAACCAGGACACCGGCAGGACATGACCAAGTGATAGGAGGGGACATAAGTTCACGGGACACTGCCCTGAACGGACTAGACGTCAGGACACTGAATAACCTAACACGGATGGACTGCAGTACGACGTGGCTGCTATGACAGCACAGGGGTCATGAACGGCACGGGGTCCAGTACCACGAGTCCAGCCGACCAGCCTGAAAACGTCAGATGGGACTCAGACAGTTTGAGGGGAAGGACGTGTTTCTGAGTGAGTGTTTAGCTATTGCGAAAGTGCTAGTTTGAAGATAGCGAGTGTACGACTTATGTAATTTACTGTGTGCTATAAGCGTACGTAAGGCGGCAGTTGTATATATATGTAATGAAGTCACTGCCTGTGGGCACATTGTAATTGTGATTAGGTTCTCCTGAATAAATTGTGAGAAGAACCATATGCATGACTGATGTTTTCCTTGAGTGCGTATGAAGGAGTTAGGATGCCTGTGTGCGTGTGAGACGCTGACAACGACCATTCATTTCATCCAGTGGGGTTGAAAGTATGGAGCTGTGAGTTCTAAGATGGCTAATAAGGCCTAGTTTGGCTCGAAATATTCTTTGATAATGTCTGCAAAAAATGCTTGACGTTCCAGGAGGAGGATCTCCTGCAGGGGTTTTTCTGTCCAGCCTTTTCTTCACAGCTCTTGAACAGAGATAGAATAGAAATTTAATGGCAAAAAGATAACAAAGTTGGGCATGTAATGTCACTGGTTGTGTTTGCACAGAAAATCTCAGTTCCAATGTTAAGTTTGTGGATGGCAAGAATAGACAATCACCAGAAAGTAAAGAAGTAAAGCTGAAAATGTAACATAATTCTCAAACAGATAGCCCTGCTCATCCATCCATCCATCCGTCCATCATGTGCCATGCTGGTAAGCGTGGGCGGTCATGTACTGCCATCTCACTCGATCACCAGAGTCGTGTATTAGCTCCGTGTTCCTGTCTCGACCATGCCACATGGCCAAGCCATCCAGGTATTTACTTCTCGGTCTTCCCCTTGGTCTCTTCCCTTCAATCTTGCCAGTCGTCACCAAGTTCTCCAAGTCATTTCTTCTCATAAGCAAAGGCTAATGGGCGAGTCTTGAAAAAGGAGAGCCTGGCATATGAGACTACAACCTCCAGCATGAGAATGTAGGTGGAGGCAGTAAGAGTGGCATTCCAGTGGCTAGAGGAGACTACTGCAACACACGTGTTTCATTACAGATTCAAAAATATGCTTAGCAAGGTGGAGGAAGGAATGTTTCGTGTGGAATGGCTCTCGTCGCTTTAGAGGTCACAGATTGTGAGAATTGTATGGATATTTTGCCCTGCCCATGCGGGTGTACGGGGGAATGAACAGGCTGATAGGCTAGCAGGGAATGCACCTCTTGGTGGTATCTTGCCTATGGACAAAGGGGAGGTGGTTGTGCGCTTGTGGGACCAGGTGGAGAAGGCGGAGGAACAGATTGAGAACCCATATGTGGAAAGAATGAGATTCTGTCCATGGTATTCTTTGCATTTTCCTCAGAAACCACATTTTCACAGCCATTATCTGGTTTTCAGCTTGACTGCTTATTGTCCACGCTTCACATCCATACAAAAGTATAGGTTCAATGTAGCACTTCAACACTCTTTTTCTTGTTTCAGTTGATATCTTTTTATTGGTCAGTATGTTTTTGATCTTGCAAAAGGCTACCTTCGCAATGGCCCTGCTCATACATATATATAATTCTCACACAGATAGCCCTGATCATACATATATATATATATATATAATTCTCACACAGATAGCCCTGCTCATACATATATATAATTCTCACACAGATAGCCCTGCTCATACATATATATATATATATATATATATATATATATATATATATATATATATATATATATATATATATATATATATATATATATATATATATATATATATATATATATATATATATAATTCTCACACAGATAGCCCTGCTCATACATATATATAATTCTCACACAGATAGCCCTGCTCATATATATATATATATATATATATATATATATATATATATATATATATATATATATATATATATATATATATATAATTCTCACACAGATAGCCCTGCTCATACATATATATATATATCTATATATATATATATATATATATAATTCTACACAGATAGCCCTGCTCATACATATATATATATATATTATATATATATATATATATATATATATATAATATATACTATATATATATATATATAATTCTTTACACAGATAGCCCTGCTCATACATATATATATATATAATTCTCACACAGATAGCCGTGCTCATACATATATATATATATAATTCTCACACAGATAGCCCTGCTCATACATATATATATATATATATAATTCTCACACAGATAGCCCTGCTCATACATATGTATTGAAAGTAGAACATGATTCTCGTGTAAGAGATGTTCATTGATAGCCCTGCCCATACACACATGTTGAAAGCAAAACATGATTCTCACACAGTTGATGTTCTTTGATAGTTCTGCTGATACTTTCTTTCTTTATTTATTTTTTAACTCTTTCCAACCCAGAAGTTTTCCTAGCAGATGGGCAGATGGGAAAATAATCTGTAGGAAAATTCAGGAGGGCATAACTTTCAGTGAAGCTCAATAAATACACCTCATCTAAATCATGTGCTTTGATGCATGTCACAGGGACAGTTGGAGAACTGCCTGAAAACAATAATTATATCCAATATCTGGACAAGAAGAAGACAATATTTATATCCAATATTTGGATAAGAAGAAGACACTACTGACATTCTACAAAATATGAACATCATGTCTTGGACCCTGAAATACTGTATCCATACTGAATGACACATTAGTTTGGAGAGAACAGTGTTGGGTGGCATGATTCCCGGAAGACGAGGCAGGGGTCAACCAGCATGAAGCTGGACACAGACCATTGCAGAAATCTTGGACATGAAGCTGGACACAGACCATTGCAGAAATCTTAGATATAAAACTACATGAAGCTGGACACAGACCATTGCAGAAATCTTGGACATGAAGCTGGACACAGACCAATGCAGAAATCTTGGACATAAAACTACATGAAGCTGGACACAGACCATTGCAGAAATCTTGGATATAAAACTACATGAAGCTGGACACAGACCATTGCAGAAATCTTGGACATGAAGCTGGACACAGACCAATGCAGAAATCTTGGACATAAAACTACATGAAGCTGGACACAGACCATTGCAGAAACCTTGGACATAAAACTAAATGAAGCTGGACACAAACCAGTGCAGAAACCTTGTATGCAAGATGAGCTTGGAGCCCCAGAAGATTGTCAGCCATCCAGGGCAAGATGTCAGCAACCATGTTGATGGTGGCATGCCCAGCAATGCCCACACTTCTGTAGGAACCAGTCACAAGTCTGAGCCCAGTGTACAATGCCTGGTTGGCAGACAAGGATGCAGTACCACATATTTGGGAGACAAGGATGCAGTACCACATATTTGGGAGACAAGGGACAACAGCCTGCAAATGATCAACAGGAGCAGATGAAAAGGAAAATTCCAGATCTGGTGTCTCCAGTTTATGTTGGTTCTGAAACTCAAACAAATCCTGCTCAAAATAAGCATTTGAACATTAGAGGTGAGAGAGAGAGGGAGATCAACACATCCACACGGAATTGGCTGTAAGCACCACCAGGTCTGTTGGCTCTAGTGCTTTACTGCTGGAAGACAAAGCTCATGCTACCATTTACATATGTCACAGAGGAATTTAAAGTCAGAAAAGCCAGACTTGTGATTATGCTGTACAAGTTAGTTAGTTAGTTAGTTAGTTAGTCGACAGATCATCCTCATTGCACATCGAACCATTCAGTCCATAAGTGCTCGGATCCCCTCCTCAGCAAATCCCGCAGCGACGCCAGTTCTGTGTTGGTTTATCAATCTTCTTTGGCTTCCTGCGTAGTGTTCTTGTTTGGCCACACCTCTTTTAATTTGCTGTTCTCGCAGTCTGGCCATTGTTGTAGATTCACAGTCATCACTTGGTTCTCGCAAAAGTCTTACTTCTCGTAGAGCATTCAGAATGTCGGCCTGGTCCATGGCGCGTCCGCCCTCCACAGTAGCCTCACCTGCGAGCTTGTCAGCCCGCTCATTTCCTTGTACTCCCGCATGCCCTGGCACGAAGATGAAACTAATCTTTGCCAGTCGAGACCGCTCCAGAGGCAGCAACCATTCTCTTCGGATCGACCCCTCCTTTATCCTCTTGATCATGTTCATTGAGTCGCTAAGGAAACAAGCCCTAGTGAATGTCTGTGTCTCGAGCCATGTTATTGATTTACTTACTGCCAAACAATCTGTGCCTTCCAGCCCAAGCTAAGAACGGGAAGAAAGTGGAATGTTAGCAGTGCTATCTACTCTGCCAAGAAACTGCTGGTTTCCTGGAAAAGAAGCTGGGTTTTCTTTCAGCCAAGTCAATGAGTGCCATGTGAAGTCTTGATGAGGCAGGTGCATTGCGTTCTCCTCCCTGAGTGCAGGCTGATTGTTGGGAAAGCACACGCAGTGGCCAATTGGTGGGATGACTGTAACCAGCAGTAAATACATGTCTTGGAGCTGGAAGATAACTTTGGATGCCTGACAGGAGATACACAACTGGGAGTCATGAGTGTAAAGAAGATCAAGAGGCCATAACATTTATGGACGAGTGACTATTTCTGAAGATCAGAAGCTTCCTGTTGTTCTTGCTCCACGGTGGAGTTTGTACTGTCAGAGATATTAATGTTGGATAATGTTAATGTTGGGCAGAGAGTTTCACTATGGACAGACAAGTGGATGGAGATTATTCAGTTGACAGAGAACATTTTGGGATAAGATTAAGTTTATGTTGAATGAAGATATTAATTTTGGACATGGATAATGTTAATGTTGGCAGAGAACATGTTATTGTTACAATTTACATGTAAGTCATCAATGTTTGACTGAGATGTTAATGTTGGATGGAGACTGATCGGTTAGTTGGACATGTGGAATTCATCAACAAAGAAAATATTATTATTGAACAACGATAATGAATGAATCAATCAATCAATTAGGCACCGTCTCCACAATAAAGGTTGGCTGCAATGGATCTCTAACACTGTCTGTATCTCGCCCTGACTGTACATTCTGTCATATTGCTATTCATCCATCACTTGATGTTATCTTCCCACTTGTATCATTGTCTACCTCTTGCTCATTTGCCTTCAACTTTACCTTCCAGTGTGGTTTATATAATAGTGCTATGTTTTTAATATGGCCAAAATATTTCACTTGCCTCTTTTTTATTTTTTATCAACTGTCTTTTGATTCCCAGTTTTTCTACAACCTCTGTATTTATTTTTGTTTCTGTGAAACACAACATATGTATCCATGTCTCCGGGCCCTGTATTCTACTTTCTAATTGCGTGTTCATTGTTCAGGCTTCTGTTCCATATAGTAGTACTGAGT
Organism: Cepaea nemoralis; assembly: GCA_014155875.1. Classification (NCBI taxonomy): domain Eukaryota; kingdom Metazoa; phylum Mollusca; class Gastropoda; order Stylommatophora; family Helicidae; genus Cepaea; species Cepaea nemoralis. The sequence continues at coordinate 295,263 of JACEFZ010017696.1, forward strand.
ATAGATACCATTTGGCAATTCTCGTTTTTAATGCATTGTTAATATCTCTAGATGTTAATACTGATTTTATGTCGTTGAAAACATTTTTGGTAATTCTTATTCTTGTATTGATTTCTGTTTCACTTTACCATCATCTGTTATTACATGTCCAAGATAGGAGAAACTTGTTACTTGTTCTAGTATCTCCCCGTTAACTGTGATGTTCATTGATGGCCATTCCTTTCCACTTCTGACTATAAAAAAATTTTTTTTTTGGGGGGGGGGGGGGGGAGGAGGATATTAATATCTAAGCCACATTCTGCACTATGCCTGTTTACTTGTTCCACCAGGTTTTGTAACTCTTGCTCACTTCCTGCTAGTAACACTGTATTAAACAGAGATGTTAATGCTGGACAGAGATAATAAAGTTGGATGGACACTTTCTTTCTTGAAAAACATGTTGAACATAGAAATTAAAGTTGCTTGGGAATTTTACTGTCATTCAAACAATGTTTGTTAGCGGGAGATAATTTTGTGGACATATAATGTTTATGTAGGTATGTGTTCTTATGTTTTTGAAACCCAAATGATCTGACATTGCTATTCTGGTGAACATCTTGGGTATATCAAGTTGTTTGTGTTCACATTGAACAGCAGTTACAAGTTAGTTTCATATCCTTTACAGGATGAACAGCAGTTACAAGTTAGTTTCATATCCTTGACAGGATGAACAGCAGTTACAAGTTAGTTTCATATCCTTGACAGGATGAACAGCAGTTACAAGTTAGTTTCATATCCTTGACAGGATGAACAGCAGTTACAAGTTAGTTTCATATCCTTGACAGGATGAACAGCAGTTACAAGTTAGTTTCATATCCTTGACAGGATGTCTCAGTCAACCCCAGTATGCTTTGACTGTTTGTGATTTCTTAACAAGTTTACATTCAGTAGTTTGCCATTGGTTTCTGAATGACCTGCACTCACACCTTTGCATGAAAACTAACACAAGGCGGTCTGATGCCAAATTTCCGCAGCTGTGTTTTAAATGCAGTATGCAGGATTACGATTTGTGTCTGTAACCCCTTAACCACAGAACCTGCGACATTATTAAAATAGGAGTTGAGTTAAGAACCGACATCACTGCACTCAGGACATTCCCATATGTGCTCAGTCCCCTCGTTCAACAGCCAGCGAAGAGTCATACTAATAATAATTCCCACCGCTATCTGATTAAAAGTTCTCCTGGTCTTCCCTCTCAGTTTTGAGATTCTTCCAGAACCCCTGCCGATCCCCCGCAATCTCATTCTTTCCACATATGGGTTCTCAGTCTGTTCCTCCACCTTCTCCACCTGGTCCCACAAGCACATGACCACTTCCCCCCTTGTCCATAGGCAACCTACCACCAAGAGGTGCATTCCCTGCTAGCCTATCAGCCTGTTCATTCCCCCGTACCCTCGCATGGCCAGGGCAAAATATCCATACAACTCTCACAATCTGTGACCTCTGAAGCGAAGAGAGCCATTCCACATGAAACATTCCTTTCTCCACCTTAATAAGCATACTCTTTGAATCCGTAATGAGTACACCGTGTGTTGCAGTGGTCTATAACAGAGCTCCATCTCTGTTAGAGATAAGTAGTGGGAAATAGAGAAGGGTTTAGGAAATGGTGCACCCGTGAGCACTATTGAAAGGGGGGTTGTTAGGAGAGCTCACGGGTGACGTCAAGGATAAACATAGGGCAGTTCTAACTCAGCCCGTGATCTGGCAAGATGTGTTCTCAAAAAGTTGTACAAATTTATACCTTTGAATAATAAAACCCATTTATACACTTGACCAGGGCTTTGGCGTCATCGCTTGTGACTGCATTTCATCTGTTCACTCCGTTACAGGGAGTGAAATTGGTGCCGTGACCAGGATCCGAGTTGTCGCGGACACAAGTCATCATGACAAGGCAGAACGATAGATGATGTCTGGAAACTTGAAGTCGTGTTACTAAGAACTCAACAAAACAGAATCGGCAAGTTTTTACGTTGGAGCTGGCTGACGTTCGTTAAAGTCTGAGACCAACCGCCACACAAAGTACAATCTTCTGAAGGCTGAAACAGAACCGCCATCGTCATGCTACAGCCTTGAGCACCTGGCTGTTGTTGTTTTTTGAACGGCAATGTGCCTGGAGATCTTGGTTTGAAGGAGCCGTTATCTTCCTTATATTTAACTCTGGTCGCCTGGGGCGAACTCAGAAGTCGTTACAGTCATTGAACCTTGGCTGCCTGAAGTGAAGTTCATCCTTAAAAATGAGAGCTTATATTGAATCAAGCCAATTGCTCCTTTAGTTTGGATCGTCAGCCCAAACTGCCAGTCGTGTTTGATCATCAATGCAGCTGTCGTGAACTCTAGCATATCAAAATGTTTTTCAACCAAAGCGATAACGTTAATAGGGAACCTTCGGAAGTGGTTGGGCAAACTGGGTTGCCGACCTGCTGAAGAAGGGTACCTACAGTAGTCGCTTCATCGAGCTAGAGCCGTTTTCAAGTTGTCTGGAGCTGCCCTGTTTAGGGTGAAGAGAAAGTTCAAATCTGGTTCTGCCCAACAATGGGTGAAAGTGGACATTCCTCGTGCTAAAGCAGTCTGAGATGTCCGAGGATTGATGTAACAAATTCACCTATAGGACAACTGGAAGATAAGCTCGACGGTTGGAAGAAATCTAAGAAAGTGCAGCTTCAAGTATCCTTAAATGTTAATTTTAGGACAATTATAAGAAGTGAGTAATAATTATATTGACTTTATTAGAATTTAACAAAGACGATAAAATAATGTGCCGTGTTAGATAAAATTGATTTCTTAATTTGAACAATTAATCTTTGTAAATTGAACAGTGAACAGTTACTTACGTCCTTGGTTTGGTTAAACGGGCCTATACAATTATTGATATTTGTGGATTAAATTATTAAAATTGTGAGTGTACGTATATGAATTAAGTAGTAAAAAAACATGAACAGTTTCAGCCAGAAATTGAAAAAGGTGTCCCTATGGCTAGAAGAATTGCAGGTAGCGGTCGGAGAAGTACAGCATTTTGTAGAAGGGTTAATGAGAAGAACGACTAGACAATAGCCTTATAGATTTAAGGTAGAGTGCAATGAAATAGTAAAGAATAACAGGAGACAGACAGTATCCAATGAAAACAGACACAACATAACGTGGTATATAGAGACAGTTATGTTGAGCCAGATGTGACTAGGTCCAGAAGTGGTTATAATAGACGAAGATACAGAGATGGGCCTGAGAGAGATCTTTTCAGTAAACAACAGAGGGCCTTCTTATACTGAGAATGCTAGAAAAAGACGGGACGATTGGTTTGAGTAAAGACGGAGACAGTATTTGAAGTCAGGGTCAAGGAACAGGGTAGAGAACGTAAGTACAAATTCAACTGCTCCTAAGGTGGTTGCGAATCTGACTGTTAGACAAGAAAAGAAGACGACGGTAGTAGTAAAGAAAATAGACCAATGGACTCAGACGCAGGTGATTGAGATGGTAGAACGGAACACACAGACACAGGGTGATACAGTAGAAAAGAAAACCCAGAAACAACCAGCCAACAAGATAACAAAAGCAAGTCAAACTGAGTTGGTAAAAATTATAAAAACTCCTCATGAAATAGGAGACACACTTGAAACTAGGGAGGACAGGCAGACGAGAACCAAAGACGGCAAAAGACAGGTGAGGAAAAGTATTAGAAAAAGAAATACAAGTAGTATGATAGTTAATAGAGGTACGACGACTGGTATGTCAAGTTCCTCAGGTATAGACATTAATTTAATCCCTAAATGGTGTAGGAATGTTAGGTGTGGGAGTTCAGGTTATGGAGAGGGTGTTTCCACCTCTGCCGCATATTATAGTAAAAACCGGATTGCTGGGATAACTATAGATAATGATGATTCAGAAGACGAGTGGACTATTATGAAGAAGAAACGAAAGAGGGAGGTTAGAGAATATATACTTTCCAGACCTGATTTATTTACGATTACAGAAATTGAAGAGGCTAGGTTGGATAGTTTGACCGATAAGTGACGTGAGAATCCGACTCGTTAATAGTCTGGGATGAAGTGATGACGAGGTTAAGATAAAGTGAGTGAGTAGTTGACTGGCGGAGTGGTTGACGTGGAGAATTAGGTAGGACGGAGAGTAGTGGTTGGGTGTGATGATTGAAAAAAGCGGAAATAAGAAAGCAGTCGAATTGTGAGAGTCATGTTGAGTATTAAAATAATTCGTCTAGCTATGGGTTGGCCGTGCGTGAGTATAAGCGTAGACAAACAGGTGTTCGTCGCGCTAAGTGAAGCAGAAGTGAGGTTTTGAGACGCCGTCTAAGGGGAGTACATAGATAGAATGATGTGTTAGGCGATTGGTAGTAATTGCGCATGCATGTACGAGGCGTTTGGCATATCTTGTGTCACTGTGTGTGGAAGTGATCGATACGTTTAGGCTGTGTGAGCAAGTGCTAGAATGTTAAATTGGTGTCTAATTTGTTTGTTTTTTTGGGTAGAATTAATAGTATAGGCACGTCAGGTTGTCGTGATACGGGAATAATCGTGAGATGAGAATGAGCTTGTTTGTACACAATGGTCAATGCATATGAGAAGTATAAATACGAGCGCCGTGCGAAAATGTGAAGAGTGGCTGATGGGTGACGCTGATAAAACATACCGGTGAGTAAGTGAGGATGCGAAAGTTAGAAAGTAGAGAGAGGATGGTTGGAAATGTATGGATGTCAAGTTTTCAGCGAGATATACTTCATAAAAGTGTGAAGTGAGAAATTATATAAAAGGCACCTAGACGATGTACTGTCTAAACGAACATGGTATGCACGTGTTGAAGGCAGAGGTTGACGGTGTGACGCGTCGAGTGTGTCTGATTGTGTTGTTAGAGGTGGTGAGGTGTTGAGTGAGGTGTGATAGAACGGTTGACATAACATAAAACTGACATGGAGAGATATAGGCTGGTTAGAAATGTTCGTTGTTAGAGCTAAAGTGTTGATTGAATAGAATAGGTTCTAACTTGTTGAAAAGGAGTGAATGAGTGAGAAAAGTTGAAATGAGGAAGTAGTTAGATTGTGAAAGTCTTGTGGCAGATATTAAATGAAAGGTCCGGTTGTCCTTGTAAGAAACAGATCTAGTGTCGGTTGGCAGAATTAAGTTGAAAAGAGATTGCGTGATGCAGAGAAATGAGAGAATATAGCGAAGAGGTGATCAGTATGTCTCGTCGGAGTGAGAGTTGTGAGAAAAGCGGTGTACTTGTAAAAGAGATAGACAATACGGTGTTAGATTGTCTAGGTAGAGATCGATGTTAGCTTTACGCGCTTGCTGTTTCTGAGGGAGCCTAATAAATGTGAGTAGCGTGACTACCGTCGCAGTGGGGGTGAGTTAGAAGAGAGTTGAGAATAGTTTAGAGTTGTTGTGGTGGGATGTTAGAAAGTACTGATACAGGAGAATTGTTAGTTGCGTCGGGTAGACCAGAGACTTAAAAAATAAAATTAGATATATAGAAGATAGATGTATTGGTGAGGTCTATAGTAAACAGAAAAAAAAATTTTTTTTGGGTAGTTGTAGCATTGTGGAGATACCGTAGTAAACGGTAATGTTTAATAATTCTTGGTACAAATCCAGGGGAAACAACTAGTGTGCCGAGTTACGGTTTTCTTTAGTAGATAGATGAGTTGTAGTGTGCTGGGATAGCCGCCACACTAGTAGTAGATGAAGTGATTTGAGCTGCAGTTTACAGCGGTTGTTTAGGTTTATATTTCAAATATTGTGATATGTTAGGAGTTAGTTTGTAAAAGATGGAAGGTTGTGAAGGGAGATAATCATCGGTTGACTTTCAGAAAAAGTACGGTCATTGGTAGATTAATGACTTTTGGTTGACAAGAACAAATAGTGTTCTGAGTTATGATGATAATATAGTCTGTAGGTAACAGATATATTTTGAGGTTAATGCCTAGCATGGAGTTGTATTTTTGTAAGAATAACGGAATGGGCATGACTTGTGTTCATTGTGTGAATAGATATGTATTTCAGTGGTTAGTATAAGAAACCAATGTTGTTGGAGTACTATAAGCAGTTGGGTTTAATTGAATACGTATGGTATGTTATATTATTTTTCCTTACTTGATTTAGTTCTGTAAAATGATTGCCATTTTATTTTAGAATAAGATTGTTGTGTTTTTAGTCTTTTACGTACAAACTACTGGTCCGTAAAAGAGACCAGTAGTGTTAGATAACACTAGATATTTTCTTTTAATTTAAATTGATGCTTGTTTTATGTGGGGATAAACGTTTGAAAACTGAGGAGGGGTGACATTGTTCTATTTTGATTTGTTTTGACTCCAGTTATTCAATTGTGAGTTTGTTTTGTTTACTTTAGTTAAATATTAGCATATTACTTTATTTATCAATTTTCATTGGCAAAAGTTATTAATGATGTTAATTAATGAGTTGCACTGACTATGTTTAAATTAACTTTCGTTTGACGTTCAGTTGTGGGGAATTAGAAAATTAAACAGGTTCATATTAAAGAGAGAAACTTAGTAAGGGGTCCTTAGGTTCTGGATACACATTTACGTTCAGAAGATCTGCTCGGAAGTGATCATGGAGTTAGTACCATGATGTAATAAGCGACACGAGATTGCTGGATTGTAGAAGAAGTAGAAGTGGGTAATGTGCTGCGCCAGACAGCGTGAAGACAAATAGTAAAACATGAATTGAATGCCATGTTTTAGTCCTGTAGATATCAATACAAGAGTTGGGGGATTAAACCTGTGGAAGGTTTATAAAGGGAAGTAAGTAGGTTCGTGAGAAATGAACATTGTTAGTGTAGAGTGCTGTGGGTACAGCGAACATAGATTAAATGACATGAGGTTTTGGGGGTCCGTGATATATGGACAGATACCAAATTAACTTGGTAGCAAGCAGTGATGGATTGCAGACATGAGTTCTGTGGTGGTATATTATTGCTGTTGGTAACGGCATAAATTGACAAGTAGAGGTTTTAGGAGGTAATGCCCATAAGAAATGGACATTGTTAATATTGTTGGCTTGCTGAGATTTTGGGTGGTCATGATTAAGTAAATGGATGGTGTATGTAATGATTAGAGATTAGATTACGTGAATATTTATGATGTTTATAATGTTGAGTTTTATGGTTGACATTTCGAAGTTGCTGGTGTCTGTAATAAATAGACGTTTAGAGGAGGTTGCAGAGTTGTTAGATTGCTGTGGATAACGGCATTAGAGAGAAATAGTTCAGAGCCATGATGAGCTAGACATCGATGATAGTTTTAGTCAAAGGTTAAATTAAGTGAGTTTCGGAGATGTGAGTTGGTAAAAGTAGTAGGTTGCATTTGTTTTAGACTTTATTACATAAAGTCTCAGGTAACATAGGGGGGTAAGTATGAGTGTGGTTTTTGGGAGGAAGAGTTCTGGTTCTTCTTTGTTCTCCGGTGGCCACCGATTCTATTTTTTTTCTGTCGTGTGTAAGTGTGAGTGGTTTCATGATTAGTTGAATTGTAATGCTGCAATATTGTTGGTGAAAGTAAGGTGAAGAAGAAGTATAAGTGCACAGTAATTGATAGAGGTTGTGAGGTCTAGGCTATAAGAAACATGAGTAGGTTATATTTGAAGAGAAATCGTAGCGACTTACTAAAAGTCGATTCAAGTTGGAGATTTTTGAGTTGAGGATTTAGGCGGATTGCTTGTAGTGATAGAGCAGATAGTTATAAGACTGACCCATGAGTGGTTGAGTAAAGTTGAATCGTGTTTGGTGGTAGCAGATGGCTATGGATCTCAGTAGAAGTTAAGCAATGATAGGGTAGCAATTTATAAAACTTATGAAGATAGTAAGAGTCAGGAAGACTCTGGTGATGAGAAATTGTAGGGGCTTATAAAAAGTCCCAGGTTATGTGTTACTTTGATTTTTTTTTTGCCTGTGGTTATGGGTTAAGTATGTTGGTTATGTGAATTTATATGGGTGATACTTATGGGGATTGTGTTTTTTTTTAATGAAACTTTGTCTACTCCGAAACGAAGAAGAAGTAATAACGAAAGTATCAGTTAGCTATAAGAGAGTATTATAAGAGAGTATTATAAGAAAGTATTATAGTAGATTATTATAAGAGAGTATTATACGAGAGTATTATAAGAGAGTATTATAGGAGAGTATTATAAGAGAGTATTATAAGAGAGTATTATACGAGAGTATTATAGGAGAGTATTATAAGAGAGTATTATACGAGAGTATTATACGAGAGTATTATAAGAGAGTATTATACGAGAGTATTATAAGAGAGTATTATAGGAGAGTATTATAAGAGAGTATTATAAGAGGGTATTGTAGGAGACAAATAGAGAGGTTAGAGAGGTTGAACTCGAAATAATAGTGGGGTTTGAGATGGTTTGGAGAAATAATATTGGGTTAGGATGGTAGTGAGGGAAAGCAAAATGGGAATAGGTAAGTTAGGGAAGTAAGACTTTTGAGAAAAGTCTTCTTAAAGATAAGGAGGAATATAACAGAGTCCCATCTCTGTTAGAGATAAGTAGTGGGAAATAGAAAAGGGTTTGGGAAATGGCGCACCCGTGAGCACTATTGAAAGGGGGGTTGTTAGGAGAGCTCACGGGTGACGTCAAGGATAAACATAGGGCAGTTCTAACTCAGCCCGTGATCTGGCAAGATGTGTTCTCAAGACGTTGTACAAATTTATACCTTTGAATAATAAAACCCATTTATACACTTGACCAGGGGTTTGGCGTCATCGCTTGTGACTGCATTTCATCTGTTCACTCCGTTACAGGTCTCCTCTAGCCACCGGAATGCCGCTGTTACTGCCTCCACCTCCATTCTCTTGCTGGAGGTCGTAGTCTCATATGCCAGACTCTCCTATTTCAAGACTCGTCCATTAGCCTTTGCTATAAAGCCCCATCCACTACACCTGTTTCTCACCACTGACCCATCGGTGTAGATGACTATGTCACCTTGATGTGTGTTGCTCTGGATCAGCTGTTGCACTTCAAACTCAGTGCGTCCCGCTGCCCATTCTCTGCACTGACAACCCAGTGTTATTATGACATTGTGCCAGTCCGTGATGTCTTCTGGAACTTCAACCCCTCTCTTTCACGATTGATGGTCTCTAGATCACACACCTGACGTATAGAAAGTTCTGCCTGTGCCATCCAGGACCTGCCTTGTCTTAGTCTATGACCCTTGACCATATCCATTGCTGCATGCAGCGTTTGATCCCTGTCTGCGGCAACTCTCAGGTACAATTTGGCCTGAAGGACCCTATGCCTGTCTGTCATTGGTGGTAGCGCCAGGATATGCCTCATGCATATAGTTGGTATGTCATTTGTACACCCCAGGATTAACCGCATGGCAGCATTCTGTATGCACTCCAACCTTTCAAGCTGGCTCTTTGATACTTTCAGCAGCCCCAAACCATACTGAGTGACAGAAATTATTAACTGCTGAAAGAGCCTGTACAACATCCTCTGATCTACCCCGGTTGCTGCCATAGCCCTCAATGCATTAAGTCCCCAACCAGCCTTCAACACCAAATCCTCCACATGATCCTTAAAAGACAAACACCTGTCAAAGGTGATACCCAAGTACTTCAATTTACTCTCTCGACTAAGAGGACAGCCATTCAACATAATACCTGGGACGTCTGCCTTGACGATCGGGTTATCCAGGGAGTACCACACAACCGATGCCTTGTCTGGGTGTATAATGGCGCCTGCATCCCTGCACCACTCCGCTACCCTGTTTACCACCACCTGTAAGTCTTTCGCCAAACTGGCCCTGTCTCTGTTCTGTCTGTACACCTGTACATCATCTGCAAATGTCAAGATTCTACCCACACCTGGTGTCTCAATAGCTGCGATTTTGCTGGTGTAGACATTAAAGAGCACTGGGGACAAGGCAGATCCCTGCGGCAACCCAGGTGTAATAGTACAGAGATCAGAAGTCCAGGAACCCATGCGCAGTGCAACCTTACGCTCATAAAGGACTGCCGCAACCCATCTAACAAGGCAAGGGCAGACTTCAATGTCCAACAGTGTGTATGTATCAACCGATCATACCTAACCCTGTTATACACATCCTCCAGGTCAAGAGTTACCACCACTGTCTCCTGTTTATCCTGGAAGCCCTCGTAGACATCAAATACAAAAGTCGCAGCAATGGCCCAGGTGTCCTTCCCAGGCCGGTAACTCCTGAGTCCTTGGGGGAGCAGATTACAACTTTCCAAATGTTGCTGGAGCCTGCATGCTACTATTATTATTATATTAAAATAGGAACTGATGTGTACCATTGGTTGGGTCTCCTGGCAGGGTTTGTGCACCAGTTGTGCTACTATAGCAACGTCTGAAGTCAGGTTTCTGTTCCACCCTCACCAGATTACACAGACTTTGTGTAGCCTTGACTGTTTTTGCTTCAGGTAAACTTGCACTCACTTGAGCCTTGTTGCCACTCAACATCTGTACCTTAAATTTAGAACTCATATTTGTACTGTGATAGATTTTCTATAATTTCGGGGATGTTGAAGTTGTTTTACAAATCAAATTAAATACAGTTTCATAATTTCATATTACAACTTGTGTTTGAAGCTAATTAGTTTAAATGCTGTACAATTTTGAGTTGTTTACAACATAATAGCAACTTGAGCACAACTAATGTGTCAATGTCTTACATACACAGATGTGCTGTCTGATGAGATCATCCATGATGTCAACATGCTTTACAAGAAAGGACAGACCAAGTCTGAAGTACTGACATATGCCAGCTGTAGTCAGCCAACAACAAGTGAACACAATGTTGCATGTGTGGATTCTGTTGCCTGTGATGACAATGTTACCGAAATAATTCAAAAACAAGATAATCATATGCAAATGTTACATACACAAGCAAACTCGGATGAAACAAATTCTATGACAGAGGAGAGTTCAAAACTCTGTGAGGTAGATAAGACACATAGATTGTTTTGTAATGAACGGAAATTGGAGTCTGAAGAGAACAAGGTGAAGTGTAATGATTCTGTTGTGAGTTCTACAGATGACAGGAAGGGGAAGCAACATAAGAGAAGAGTTAAAGAAGGGAGGCTACCCAAGCAGGAGGCCTGTGGCCTCGGGTTTACAATCAATAATTGCCTTAAAATAGGTCAGAACAATCATATGGTTGAAAAACCATACATATGTGATATTTGCAACAAAAGATTTACACAAAAGTGCAATCTTCTTAGGCATAAAAATATTAATGAAGGAGAGAAACGTTACAAGTGTGATGTTTGTAATGCAGGCTTTATGGGATTCTATCATCTGAAATTTCATATCAGAAAACACACTGGAGTGAAACCTTACAAATGTGATCGTTGTGATGCTAGTTTTCTGTGGGATGGTGATCTTATAAAACATAAAAGAATACACACTGGAGAGAAGCCTTACAAATGTGATGATTGTGGTAAAAGTTTTTCTGTGAGGGGCCATCTGAATGCACACAGAAGAATACATACAGGAGAAAAGCCTTTCCAGTGTGATGTTTGTGGTATAAGTTATGCTAATTCTAGTTCTCTGAAGACACACAAACATGCACATACAGGTGCCAGGCCTTTTAAATGTGATATTTGTAGTTTTGCATTTATATGCCTTACTCATCTTAAAAGACACCGTTTCATTCATACAGGTGAGAAACCTTACACATGTAAAGTTTGTGGTGCAAGTTTCAGACAAAACAATCGACTGAAACAGCACATGACTAGCCATACAGGGGAAAGACCTTACAAGTGTGATGTTTGTGGGTCTGTGTTTTCACAAAAATATAGTCTAACTAAAGATAAGAGACAACACACAGGAGAGAAGACTTACAAGTGTGATGTTTATAATGCAGGATTTATAGGTTACTCTTGTTTGAAAATTCATATGAGACAACATACAGAGGAAACACCTTACAAGTGTGATGTTTGTGGGGCTATGTTTCTACTAAAATCTAGTCTAAGTATACATAAGAGACAACACATAGGGAAGAAGCCTTACAAGTGTGATGTGTGTGGTTTAGGGTTTATGGCAAGTCACCATCTTAACACACATAAACTGACACATACAAGACAGAAATATAAATGTGACTTGTGTAATTTAGACGTCTTTGCATTCCTGATTTACAAAAGCACTTATGTCTACACCAGCGGGAGCAGCCACACAAATGTGGTGAATGTAATGCTGTGTTTTCACAGAAGTATCAACTTAAATGTCATAGAAGGAAGCACACAAAGAAAAATACCTACAAGTGTGAAGTCTGCAGTGCAGAATACACATTGTTTTGTAATCTGAAATCACACATGAGAATACATACAGGGGAAAGACCTTATAAATGTGGTATTTGTGGTGCAAACTTTTATGACAGGTTTTAATCTGAGCAGACATATAATAACACATACAGAGGCTAAATCTTACAAGTGTGACATTTGTGGAGCAGAATTTAAACAAGCATGTAATCTGGCACAGCATAAGAAAATACATTTAAGGAGATAATAATCCAAATATGGTGCTTATATTTTGGAGTTTAGTGGTATAAATTTCACAATTCTTGATTTTACATTGAAAACTGAATAAAAGTGATGTTATTCATTGTAGATTGTTTTGAACGAAAATAATTGTTTTGCCTTCATTTCACCATGTCTGATGTCAGCGTATGATGACGATGTTGCTACAGTAAGTAAACAGAATAAACTAGCAACATGAACTGGGGGAGAGTAAGCAGATGAGTGGAAGTACTAGGACAGATAGATAGAAACCTAGAACATAAAGAGTTATAACGAGATGAAAGAGAAAAGATTGTCATGTCAGGTTGTTAGGCTCTTTACTCCACGCCGTACAAGAAAAAAATATATGAAAGTAAAATTATTAATTACAGCATCTTTTATAGGAAGGTACTGTGAAAAAGGCCGGCTTCCTGGCCTAGAGGTTAGCGACTTTTCTCCATATTTTCGTATACTCTCGTAGGTAATGTGACGACGGTGAGAATCAGCAGTGGTTCGAATCGCGTCGATAACTTACAAGGAATGTGAGCCGGCCGCTCAAAAAGCAATGGCAAACTACTGAGCGTAATCTTGCCAAGAGATCAACATACAGCTGAAAGATGCTGCTGTTGACAGCGATGTCCTGTAAAGGTTATGCAAAACAAACACTGAAAAAACATACACACACAACCCAAACAGTAAGTAGATACCAGTTCCATCCATCATGTGCCATGCCGATAAGCGTGGGCGGTCATGTTTTGCCATCTCACTTGATCACCAGAGTCGTGGATCAGCTCAGTGTTTCTGTATCGACCATGCCACATTGCCAAGCCATCCAGGTATTAACTTCTTGGTCTTCCCTTTGGTCTCTTCCCTTCGATACCAGTTAGATAGTGGTAAACATAGTGACTGCACACACCAATCTAGACAACCCAAACAGTAAGTGGCTAACATTCAGGTAGCGGTAAACATTGTTGTCAGGTCTTAGTCAGATATGACTGAGCTACCATATGACAGTAGACGGTACTACCTGTTTTCTGTTAGCCCCAAATGTTGGGCGGCGCTTATCAAACCCGACACCCCTCATTATGGCAAAGCCTTCGGGTGGAAGAGCGCAATTGGGAGGGTACAAGCCTTATCCTCGTGCGAGGAAATGCAATCTAAAGTCAAAATGTCATGTCAGGGCAGAGTAGGCCCTAAGCCTTGGTTGGCAGCTGGTCTAGGATCGAAGCTCCGATAGGCGGACAGTTAGAGCATTGCTTTGCTGATCCGGCAGCTTCTGCAGCTTGTCTGGTTCCAGATGTAGGGGTGTTACCTTTCCTCTGGAATGAACTAGGCAGGCTGAGAGAGGGATCATGCTGCATGGGCAACACATGGTTTCTTTATTTTAGCCCAGGCTTTGTGCTATGGAGAGGCAATAACTCCATCCCTGGTCTTAACCGGTCTCGGAATCAAAGTGAGAGGTGACTGTTACGGGTTATAAGTCCCTGTCAGTTGGCGTAGACATGGGGCGCCACGCGTTGCCTCTGACGGTGGGAGACACCTACAGGTGTCACTGATCAGCTACCTCTCGCCTCAAGCTGGGCAGCCCCCGGCCAATTGGGTGCTGATCTGCCACAGCCTGCCTGCTTCACTGGGTGCTTGGGGCTAGGACAAACTCTGAATCACAGGCTGTGAAACCAATGTACCAGGCACTAATAAAAAGAAAAATAGAAACCTCAAGCTACGGCGTGCAACCTGGAACATAAGAACTATGTGTCCAGGATTTTCCACTGACTTGACCAATATTGACGATGTGAGAAAAACAGCTGTGATTGATGCCGAACTCAATCGTCTTAACATCGATATTGCTGACCTGTAGGAGACTCGCCTCGCTGAGGAAGGGTCACTCAGGGAAAACAATTACACATTTTTTGGGAAGGGTAGAGGGCAGGCAGAAAAAATGCAACATGGTGTTGGCTTTGCAGTGAAGAATTTGCTACTGGGAATGATTGAATTTCCAGCAGGTAATGAAAGAATATTATCCCTGTGCTTGGCCATCTCTTGTGGTTTTGCCACCATTATTACTGCATATGCACAGACACTCGATTCCTCTGATGATGTGAATGATTCGTTCTATGAGGAGTTAGACTCTGTGATCCCCCGGGAAGGTTAACCCGGTCAACAAATGCCCGCAGAAGTCGGATGTGTCGGCCTAACGGCGCAAGAACGCAGCTCTGCTGTAAACAGGCACAACGCAGCCACATCCGAAAAAAAAATCCGGATGAACGAAGAAGAAGAAGAAGAAGACTCTGTGATCAAGGCAGTTCCAAAATCCGACTACATTTATATGCTCGGTGATTTCAATACTCGTGTGGGCAGGGACTCGAGTTCATGGCCAGTGTGCCTTGGAAAATAAAACATCGGTCGCATGAATGAAAATGGGTAAAGACTGATGGAGCATTGCACCAGAAACGACATATGTATTACAAACTCCTTTTTTCAAACAAAAGAGCTTCATAAGGTCACATCACATGGAAACATCAAAGAACCGGCCATTGGCATCAGCTGAACTTCATCATCGCACAGAGACAACATCTGAACCATGCATCATTGTCTCGAAGTTACCACAGTGCTGACTATGATACGGATCATTCTTTGGTTGTTGCAAGGGTTAGACTAAGACCAAAGAGAGTCTACACAGATAAACACAAATCTAGCCCCTGGATTAATATTATTAACACTCACGATCCTGAAAAGTGCTTTCAGTTTCAACAGCAACATTAAGACGTTTTAACTTATACAACAGAAAATTGTACAGTAGTACAAGCACTGATCTATTGATTGATTGATTTAGGAACCGACATGGCAGCTTTCTGGGCATTCCTATAAACGCTCTGCCCCCAATCCTCAAAAGCCAGCGAAGAGTTCCAACACCAATAGTCCCAGTAGCAGTCTGATTATATGTCAGTCACGCCTTTCCTCTGAGCGTCGAGCGTCGGTCAAATCCCCTCGTCACGCCTCGCTGTCTCATTCTTGCCAGACCATGGTGATCAATTTGCTCCTCCGAGGTGCACACGTGCTCCCACAAGGTCGCAACTACGTCTGCCTTGTCATGCATCAATACTCCATCAAGTTTTGCAGAGCCAGCCAATCTGTCCGCCTGTTCATTCCCCAGCACACCGGCATGCCACGAATAACAGATCCAGGCGATGCTTGCCACCCGTGACCTTCGTAGCTACTCTGCATGAAGCTTGCCTGTCCTCACCTTCCTCAGCATGCTTTCTGAGTCAGTTACAATCACGATGTGTGTGTAATGTATTCTCCATCAAGCGGAAAGCTGCACTGGCCGCCTCCACCTCCATTCTTAAGCTAGAAGTTGTTGTGGTATCATATGCCAGACTCTCCTGCACCAAACGTCGACCATTAGCTTTTGCTAAGAACCCCTAGGCACTTCTCCTACCTCTCAACACCGAACCATCTGTGTAGATAACCACATCACCTAAGCTAGCATTATCCTGAATTAGTTGCTTGATTTCCACTTCCGTGGTCCCTGCTGGCCACTCCCTGCACTCCCAGCTCAATGTGATTATAACTCTGCACAAGTCTGACTGCTCCGCTGGCACTCTGACCCACTCTTCTCCTCGCCTAATGTTCTCCAAGGGGCATACCTGTCTGATCGTATCCTCCGCCTGAACCATCCATGATTTTCCTCTTATCATTCGCTGACCCCTAACTGCGTCCAGCGCCTCATGCAATGGGTGATCTGTGTCTGCAGTTACTCTGAAGTATGCCTTCGCCTGCATCACATTGAGCCTACCAGCAAGTCGGCAGACCAAGGATGTAACACATACACACTACTGGGGTGTCTCTGATGCATCCCAGAATGACCCGCATAGCTTCGTTTTGTATGCGCTCTAATTTCACCAGCTGATTCTTTGAGACAGTGAGCAGCCCTAGTCCATAATCAATCACTGAGAGGATCAAGTGCTGGTATAGTGTGAAAAGCATTCTCTGCTCTGTGCCCATTACAGCCATAGTTTTAAGTGCATTGAGTCCCTTTAAAGATTTTGTCACAACCATCTCCATATAGTTCTTGAAGGACAGGCTCCTGTCAAATGTGATTCCCAGATACTTCAGTTTGTTCTCTCTGAGTAATATAGTAAATCAGTAAGCCACTTCTTTTGCAATGTGCACCGCAAAGGGCGATAACTCCTTGGTGTTTTTTTTTCTTTCAAACATGTAGGCTTGTTCTAGTGACGCAGCAGATTAGGTGTGGTGGTCAAGTGACCCGTGTAATTATAGGTACGTGTAGTATACGACATTTAACACCCAAAATAATAAACAAACGAGTCAAGTAAGGTATATAATAATTTTAATGAAATATATATAGCCAACCAATACAAAGCATATTGAACAATTAAATAAGTAGTGGTATGGTCGATAAATTATCAGATTGTACTTGTCTTTTTATATGCAAATATGACAGGGAAGCATGATGTTGTTCATAAACATACACAGCAGAGTCTTGTGTCTTGAATCCTATGTTGGTCCCCCCACTCGCTTCCTGGGTAGTGAGTACTTCCAAAAAAGTGTCCTTGTTTAGATTAGTGTTATGTTGTTTGGTCAAGTAGTGGTCAAGGGGTCAAGTGACCCCTTAAATTGTATGGGAGAGTATGTGTAGTGATGTGGTGATGATCATGAGGTGGTCAAGTAGTAGTCAATCAGTGGTCAAGTGACCACTTAAATTGTAGAGGAAAGTACGTGTAGTGATAGGGTGATGATCAAGAGGTGGTAAAGTAATGGTCAAGTACTGGTCAAGTGGTCGAATGACCACCTAAATTGTAGAGGAGAGTAGATGTAATGAAACGGTAGTGTTTAATGTACTCGATGATGTGGTAAAGTAGTGGTCAAGCAGTGGTCGAGTGACCACTTACATTGTAGAGGAGAGTAGGTGTAGTGACATGGTGATGATCAAGAGGTGGTCAAGTAGTGAACAATTAGTTAGGTCTAGAGGTTGGTGTGTCTCAGTTGTAAGGTATCAAACTGTCTGCTGTAGGTAGAATGTCGCTGACCAGGGCGAATAGGTTCTAATACATTTATCGACATTGTCTAGAGTTGGCGTGGTTGTATAGTAATAGTAGTAGAGTTGTTCGTAGTAATATTAGTCATCATAGTCAAGAGAGATGTTGCCTGGCATGGGTGATCATACCTCACCACATATTGCGATCTCCGAGGGTATGGTTCAGTAATACAAATAGTAATACTATTTCTAATAGTAGTAGCAATAGCAGCTATGGTACTAGTCATTTTCATCATCATCACGTGTCTGACCTGTTGGCGTACCACCCACATATTGTGATCTACAACAGCATTGACCGATTCCGGGGTTGACTCACACTACAGGAATCCCCCATTAATGGCGTTATCTTCATGCAAGGGTGGTAGTAATAGCATCAATAGTACAAGTAACACTAGTCATCAACATCAGCAATAGACTTATGACCTGGCGTCGGCGAGTATGATACTCCATAAATTATGATCTACGATGGTATAGAGGAGTATTACAAGTAGTAATAATATTGGTAATAATAGTAGTTGTACAGTAGTAGTAGTAGTAGTAGTAGTAGTAGTAGTAGTAGTAGTAGTAGTAGTAGTAGTAGTAGTAGTAGTAGTAGTAGTAGTAGTAGTAGTAGTAGTAGTAGTAGTAGTAGTAGTAGTAGTAGTAGTAGATCACTTCTCAAAGTTCTCACTTCTGTTCCCCTCGATCTTGCCGGTTGTCAATAAGTTCTCCAATCCATTTCTTCTCATAACATGTCCAAAAAATTTTGACTGTCTTCGTCTAATTTCTCTAATCAGTCTACGATTTTCATTTGTCTCATGTAGTACTTGGTCATTGGTTTTTTTGTCTGTCCATGGTATTCTTTGCATTTTCCTCAGAAACCAAATGAAGCAACCAATGAAAACTGACACAATGAAAATCTGACACAACAAACTGACACAACGACAAACTAACACAAAGACAAGCTGACACAACGACAAACTGGCACAACGACAGATACAAGCAAAGAAACCAAAAGATACAAATGTTAACGTCAAGATATAACAGACAACAACTGAAAATGACACAAGCAAGAAAAAATAACACAACGGCAAAATGACCCAAATAGGAAAACTGAAACAACCAATGAAAACTGCCATCATAAACACTGAAACATGACACAACGACAAACTGATACAACCAAAGATAACAAGACAACCAATTGTAAACGTCAAAATGTAACACACAAAAGGAAACAAACAATAACCGAAAAAGACACATACACATACACAAAATGAAAACTGACAAACTGACACAATGACAAACTGACATAACGACAAACTGACACAACGACAAACTGACACACCTAAAGAAAACATGACATCCAAGTGTAAATGTCAAAATATCACACACACACACACACACACACACACACACACACACACAGACACACACAGACACACACACACACACACACACACACACACACCACACACACACACAGCGTCAGTCCAACTTCATTGGGAAATTTCAGTTCTGATTCTCCAAAGTAATGTCGTAAATGTAACATCGTCGTAGTCCTGTAACTTGACACAGAAGCGACGTTATGATCAACACCATGTGGTCTAACTAACTCAGCTCCGTTAATCATGTAAACACAGTTGGTTGCAGACTTCTTGAACGCTTGGTAAACGGATAACAAAATGTAGACACCCCGGCTAATTTTATACAGATAAGTTTATCGATTGTTTTTTAAACATGTCTGGACTTGTTTTACATTTGTAAGCACTAACCAATCGAAAAACGAGACGCTGACCAAAATTCAAATTTCCCACCTGTAAGGGAGATAATTCGTCTAAAGTTCATTTCTTTGATATAAGATTTGTGTAAGTTCATGTCGTCATCGTAATTTTTGTGTGTAAATTCATGTCTTCAGTTGTTCAAATTAAGGTAAAGCTGTGAAAATGTAAACAACAAAAAATGGCACAAATAGTTCTGTTAAATAACAGAATTACGACACATGCAGGACGTTGCGGCGATTAGCCTCCATCAGCAGTTAAACACATTCACAAAACACAACATATAGTCAAGGAGATCTCCTGTGACTACATCAAAAGGTGACGACAGGACGAGAAGAACAAAAGGATGAAAAAAATGAAAGCAATGAAGAGAAAATGAGAATTGGAAAAAATGTTCATACTTACCTCACAATTCCGATCTGTGTATAACTCAGAATATCGCCGATGTCTGCTTTTTATACCTAAGCGAGGGAGTGAGATGTGGGATGATGACTGTGTAGTGGGTGTAACAGTTCAGTGAGCACATTGAAAGCAGGGGGCGGAGGCAGGAAGGTGGGACGGCAACCTGTGATAATAGTCTGGGAATGGTATCTGAGCAATCTCAGTGGATGTACTAATAAAGCATGAGTATGTGCCAGTGAATGGGTTGGCTCTGGTGGACGAATTTAGAAGAGCCATGGAGTGTGCACCCAAGTATGATGGTGATACTAACCAAACTCACATTATGAACTCATATATGTTTTTGTGAGGAGAGTCCTAAAGTCTGGCTGGACTGATATGTGTGAGCGCACATACATACATATACACCGCTCTTTAGACATTCATACAATAGTGTATATGAAACTGTGCAAGGTATATATGAGCATACAACCACACCTGGAATACGGGTCAACTGCATGGTGTTCGGCATCAAACACCACACTAAAAGAGCTGGACAAAGTGCAAAATCAAGCACTTAGAGTCACCACAGGAGGGATGAGATCAAACCCTATAGTGGAAATGGAGAAGATGGGGAGGACACAAGCACTGAGAGAGCGCAGAGATACGAAAACGCTAATACAAGCTGAAAAGTTCCTCAGCTTGCCAGGTCACCCTATGATTAACAGATTTGATAACCTAGCTATGGGGCGGTTGAAAAGAAGTAGTTTTATCCACCAAGCCAAACGACTCTGTAGAGAAACCACCGATCTGCCCACAGTTGGTATCCCCCCTGACAACTCTTTCAGATCGAACCCCCCGTGTAAAGATGAACATAGACTATCATTGCGAATCCAGACAAAAGTGAGAGGAATATTTGACAAGGAAGAACAAAATAGTGTGCAGTGCAGAACAGCCACTCTCAGCTTCCTAGATGACGAATAAAGACAGGATCTCTGGATCCGAGTCTACACAGATGGGTCAGCACAAAATGCTGCTCAAAATGGAGGAGCGTGTGTATACATAGAATACCCAAATAAAACTAAGGAAACAGCCAGAGTACTGACAGGAAAGTACAGATGCAAAATCAGTACTTGAGGCGCTCCTGTCTGGGAAATTGCCAGTACTAAGGACACTACTTTCTGAACTTAGCAGTCAGCATAAGGTCACCATACAGTGGATACCATCCCACTGTGGAGTACCCGGAAACGACAGAGCTGATCAATTGGCTAAGGAAGGAGCCAAAGAAGAACAGCCTGATGTGCCCGTTACATACCACCAAAAAATCCAAAAAAAAAAAACAAAAAAAAAAAAACCAAAAAAAAAAAAATCAGTCAGAAAGCCACCAAAACCTGCTCAAGATGACTACCACGTTATGGATAGACCAGAACAAGTCATTATTCTGCGCCTCAAAACAGGACACAATAGATTACGCAACCACATGTATATAAAATTCAAGATTGGTGAAACAGCCATGTGCACATGTGGATTGGCGTCGCAGACAGCAGAGCACATATTCCAAGACTGCCCAAGATATAACATGTCTAGGCAGACCTTCTGGCCTGGAGAGACGACAGTGGAAGATAAACTCTATGGACCGCTGTGTGAACTTATAAAGACTGTTAGATTCATACAAGAGACAACATTGCAGTTATAGACATATTTCAATCGAACGAAAGAGGAAGAAGAAGAAACAAGAAAAGACCAACGCATAACACTCTGAGTGAGCTAAAGCAAGCTAGGAAGGATGTGCAATAGGCTGCCAGACAGTGTGCAAATGGCTATTGGATTAAGTTATGTGAGTCCATTCAAAATGCAAGTGATAAGGGAAACATCAGAAGCATGCATGTATGGATAAAGAAAGCCTGTGGTCCAATGAACAAAAGAAGTGCACCTTTGAAAACCTTGACTGGAGAAATAATTACTGATAAGAAACAGCAGATGGATAGATGGGTAGAGCACTATTTGAAACTTTACTCAAGTGAGACCAAACTAGCGGATGATGCCCTCAACGCCATAGAGACCCTACCAAATCTTGACCACCTGGACACACTTCCCACCATAACAGAAGTTAAGTGTACTATAAATGAACTTATATCTGGCAAGGCTCCAGGTAAGGATGGGATTCCAATAGAGGTTATCAGGAGTGGGCAAGACACACTCACTCTACAGATCTACCAGCTAATAGAGCTATGCTGGCGAGAAGGACAAGTCCCACAGGATTTCAAAGATTCAAGCATCATAACACTGTACAAGGGCGATCGGAGCGACTGCAACAACTATAGGGGTATCTCACTTTTGTGTATTGTTGGAAAAGTATTTGTCAGAATTGTTCTGCGCAGACAAGTAATAGGATTGATGGATTGATTGATTTAGGAACCGACATAACAGCATTCGGGGCATTCCCATACTCGCTCCGTCCCCATCCTCAGCAGCCAGCGAAGAGTTCCAATACCAATAGTACCAGTAGCAATCTGATTATATGTCCATATCGCCTTTCAACTGAGCGTCGAGCGTCGGCCCGATCCCCTCGTCACTCCTTGCTGTCTCATTCTTGCCAGACCATGGTGATCCATTTGCTCCTCCGAGGTGTACACGTGTTCCCACAAGGCCGCAACCACATCTGCCTTGTCATGCATCAATACTCCTCCAAGTTTTTCAGAGCCAGCCAATCTGTCCCCCTGTTCATTCCCCAGCACACCGGCATGCCCCGGAGAAAAGATCCAGGCGACGCTTGCCACCCGTGACCTCCGAAGCGAAGCAAGTCACTCTGCACGAAGCTTGCCTGTCCTCACCTTCCTCAGCATGTTTTCTGAGTCAGTTACAATCACAATGTATTTGTGTGTATCATATTCTCCATCCAGCGGAAAGCTGCACTCACCGCCTCCACCTCCATTCTTAAGCTAGATGTTGTGGTATCATATGTCAGGCTCTCCTGCACCAAACGTCGACCATTGGCTTTTGCTAAGAACCCATAGGCACTTCTCCACCTCTCAACACCGAACCATCTATGTAGATAATCACATCACCCGGGCGAGAATTATCCTGAATTAGTTGCTGGATTTCACCGTGGCCCCGGCTAGTCACTCCCTGCACTCCCTTCTCAATGTGATTATAACTCTGCACAAGTCTGACTGCTCCGCTGGCACTCTGACCCACTCCTCTCCTCGCCTAATGTTCTCCGAGGGGCACACCTGTCTGATCGTATCCTCCGCCTGAGTTATCCATGATTTCCCTCTTATCAGTCGCTGACCCTTAACTGCGTCCAGCGCCTCATGCAACGATTTATCTGTGTCTGCAGCTACTCTGAGGTATGCCTTCGCCTGCATCAACTTGAGCCTACCAGCAACAGTAGGCAGACCAAGGATGTAACGCATACACACTACTTGAGTGTCTCTAGTGCATCCCAGAATGACTCGCATAGCTTCGTTCTGTATGCGCACTAATTTCACCAGCTGACTCTTTGAGGCAGTGAGCAGTCCTAGTCCATAATCAATCACTGAGAGGATCAAGTGCTGGTATAGTGTGAAAAGCATCTCTATTCTGTGTTCATTGCAGCCATAGTTTTATGTGCATTGAGTTTCTTTTGAGACCTTGTCACAACTTTCTCCACATGGTCCTTGAAGGACATGCTCCGGTGAAATGTGATTCCCAGATACTTCCGTTTGTTCTCTCTGTTGACGCTTCTACCATGTATCGCGAGGCTTGGGACATCAGCTCTCACAATCCTGAGAGTCCTAGGAGATCAAGTCTACCCCAATCACAGTGTGGCTTTCGACAGAACCAGTCTACCATTGATATGATATTCTCATTGCGACAAATGCAAGAAAAATGCCGTGAACAGAACCAACCACCGTTTATTGCCTTCATCGACCTCACAAAGGCATTTGATTTGGTCAGTCGTGAGGGTCTGTTCAAGATACTAAAGAAGATTGGCTGTCCACCAACTCCTCAGTCCATTGTTGAATCGTTCCACACAGGCATGAAGGGTGTAATCAAATTTGATGGTGTAACTTCAGAAGAGTTTGAAATTAAGAGTGGAGTTAAGCAAGGTTGTGTACTAACTCCCACCCTATTTGGAATATACTTTTCACTGCTACTTAAATATGCATTTCGCGATCAGGATGGTGGTATATGCATTCACTCACACTCAGATGGCGGCCTCTACAATGCTCAGAGATTGAAGGCCAAGACCAAAATTAGGAGGATACTGATCAGAGAGTTGCTTTTTGCAGATGATGCTGCAGTTACGACCCACTCTGAGGAATAATTACAATGTCTACTATCTGCATTCTCCAATGCTTGTTCCGAATTTGGTTTAACAATTAGCAAAAAGAAGACACAGATTAAGTCACAAGGTGCACATTTGATACCATCAATCTTTATTGACGACGCCGAACTAGAGATAGTAGACCATTTTAGATATCTAGGATCAGTGGTAAATAGCAAATTATCCCTAGATCAACAATCAACATCCGAATTGGTAAGGCAGCAACAAAAATGAAAAGGTTAAGAAACAGAGTCTGGGAGAACAGGAAGCTTACTGCAAAAACAAAAGTCCTTGTCTATCAAGCCTGTGTCCTTAGTACTCTTCTTTATGGCAGTGAAGCCTGGAAACTTACTCACACCAAGAGAAACGTTTAAACAGCTTTCATATGCAGTGTCTGCGAAGAATTCTTGGTATTAAGTGGCAAGTCAAAATCACATATACTGAAGTATTGGAAAGATCAGGTTGTGTGACGGTTTATTCCATGCTCAGTCTTCGTAGACGTAGATGGGTGGGACATCTTAGGAGGATAGATGATGGTAGAATACCAAAGGACATCTTGTTTGGTGAATTACAGATGGGCAAGAGATCTCAGGGTTAGCCTCTACTACGATACAAAGATGTGTGTAAGTGGGACATGATTGATACAGGCGTTGATAATGCACATTGAGAGCAAGTCGCAGCTGAACGGCTTGCATGGAGGGCAACTATCAGAAATGGAATAAAGACAAAGGAGAAAATGATTGTAGATAAAGCACATATAGTGCGTGAGAGACGAAAGATGGTGCATGATGGTGGAACATTCGCTCGATCTCTAGATATGTCTCCTGCCTTAGACACCGTCGCGCCCACGGTGTCTGCAATGTCCGGTGTCCGTCTTCCTGCTGGTTGACCCCTGCCTCGTCTTCCATGAACCATGTCTGTTATCACTGTTCTTTCCAAGCCATTGTGGTGTTTACAATGGCCAAAGTATGTAGTTTCCAGTTTTCTTCCATGATCAGATCTTGTAGAATGTTGGTAATGTTTACAATGGCCAGGGTATGTAGTTTCCAGTTTTCTTCCATGATCAGATCTTGTAGAATGTTGGTAATGTTTACAATGGCCAGGGTATGTAGTTTCCAGTTTTCTTCCATGATCAGATCTTGTAGAATGTTGGTAATGTTTACAATGGCCAGGGTATGTAGTTTCCAGTTTTCTTCCATGATCAGATCTTGTAGAATGTTGGTAATGTTTACAATGGCCAGGGTATGTAGTTTCCAGTTTTCTTCCATGATCAGATCTTGTAGAATGTTGGTAATGTTTACAATGGCCAGGGTATGTAGTTTCCAGTTTTCTTCCATGATCAGATCTTGTAGAATGTTGGTAATGTTTACAATGGCCAGGGTATGTAGTTTCCAGTTTTCTTCCATGATCAGATCTTGTAGAATGTTGGTAATGTTTACAATGGCCAGGGTATGTAGTTTCCAGTTTTCTTCCATGATCAGATCTTGTGGAATGTTGGTAATGTTTACAATGGCCAGGGTTTGCAGTTTCCAGTTTTCTTCCATGACCAGATCTTGTAGAGTGTTGGTAATGTTTACAATGGCCAGGGTATGTAGTTTCCGGTTTTCTTCCATGATCAGATCTTGTAGAATGTTGGTAATGTTTACAATGGCCAGGGTATGTAGTTTCCAGTTTTCTTCCATGATCAGATCTTGTAGAATGTTGGTAATGTTTACAATGGCCAGGGTATTTAGTTTCCAGTTTTCTTCCATGATCAGATCTTGTAGAATGTTGGTAATTTTCTTCTTTTTGGTTCACGATATTCTAAGAATGTTTCTTTAATATTTGATCTCAAGAATCCCAATGACTCCTTCGATACTTCGAATATATCTGCCCTTTCTGTTAAACTGTTGCCATTTATGTAATGTATTATATGTATGATAGGAAGTGGGAGGGAACTGATATGTTGCCTTCAAGAGCGCTAATTATTGGAACTCTCACGATCGCAGACCCACTTTTGGCCATCCTGCATGGTGACACCCTAAGTAGAACTGGTGTGGAAGTCAACGAGAGCTGCATTAAGCCTCATGTCATCATCTCATCATGTTCCTCTTGTACCTTGCGGTGTCGAGGTGAAGTATAAACTTCGTGAGAGTGCCCGAGTATGGGCTTCAAATATCGATATTCCCGTGGACTCTGCTATTCCCTCCGTCCAACGTTTACGTGGTCGGCCTCTTCCTCTGTTTCCATCTGGTCTGTACATCATTGCTTGTTGTGTTATGCTGTTGACTGGAAACCTACTTGCATGGCCAAACCATTTGACTTGCTGTTTTCTAATAAAATCTAGTGCTGCTTTAACCCCCACTTTAGTCCTGATTTCTTCATTTCTGATCTTATCTCTTCTTGATACGTTGAGTATTCTTCTCAGGAACCTCATTTCTGTTGTTGTGATTTTTCTTTTCTCTTTTTCTGTCATTGTCCAGGTTTGGCATTGGTAGCACAGAGTTGGTAGGAAGATTGTGTTGTAAAGTGCTTTCTTAGTAGTTACTGATACATGTTTGTTCTTTAGTATTGGTGCCATTTGTCCAATGAGTTGATTTGCCTTATTGCACCTATTTTCGATCTCGTCTTCTGATCTGCCATTTGATGATATTATACTTCCTAGGTACTTGAAACTCTTCACTTGTTTTAAGGGATGTTCGTTTAGGTGAATTGTTGTTGTTTGTTCTTCTTTAGTTATAGTCATTACCTCTGTTTTGCTTGTGCTAATTTTCATGTTATGTTCCCTACACATTTCGTTTAGACTATTCATGTGGTCTTGTAATTCAGCTTCTGATTTTGCTATTAGTGCTTGGTCGTCCGCAAACAGGAGTTCTCTAATGGTTAGATTTGCAGATGGTTCTTCTTCTGTGTTCTCGTCATGTGGTATTCTTGCTATCTCTGCTTGACTTGTTTCTTTATATATGTTGTCTATATATGTTATGAACAAGAGAGGGGACAGGACACAACCTTGTCGTACTCCAGATCTTATGGTAAAGGGTTGTGAGTGTCCTCCAGTTGCTGCATTAAGTGATTGCAGAAATTACAATAGACACTCCAAAGCACACAAGCGGAACTGGAGAATTCGGACATAGATTTCAAAAGGAAGAGTTCAAGCTCCGTAAAACAGAAGCACACAAAGCTCAATGGAACAGTGTCAGGAATTAGTTGAGAGGTCATAAGACATTGGGTAGATTATGGAACCCAGCCACACCCCCCCCCCCCCCACACACACACACACATGTTAAATAATATCGTCTGCAACAATGAGAACAGTATGTGGGTAACGACTTGCCCGTGGGAAGCCTTCCTGGGGAGATATATCAACACAGGCACATCACAATGATGAAGCCACCAGGGATGCAGTTAGCATCTAGCACATTGTATTCATCACAGATGACAGCTATGAGGATATACACATCGAAGATAAACAATATAAACTAAAAAAAGCACAGGTCATGGCGGGGTCAGGTACGCCTGTATGAAAGATATGAGTGATGGAAATTTCGAGGAGATGACTATTTGTGTCAACCTGAGCATAAGAACAGCATCAGTGCACAGCTGTTTATACACTATCATCAAGCCGGCCAGAGACTTAATGGCTAAAGGATTATCACCTTGGAGAATACATTTTACAAAATACTGGAGAATATAGTTGCTGTTGTACTTGAAAAGGAGATAGAAAAGAGGGCTGGGGAGAGATACCGACCAAGGAAAGCCGTTGACTGTGAATTTTTGCGAGGAATCCACATTGGATAGGAAACAAAACAGGTCGAGGTACTGGATCTTGAGATCGCGTATATCAGAATTAGATATGATCTCTTGTTGTACACTCTTATGGAGAAGAGTGTTGGCAAGAATGTTATGAAAGAGATTATACTGCGATACTTGAGAATTGCCTTAGACAGAAGCCTGTATTCCAGGGATCACGCGGAACGAGTTGGTGCACTGAAAGCTATTGCAGTAAAGGACGTGGAGCTAAGAATATTGTTCGTACTGTCTGGGCGTCCTCACTTTCAGCAAGACAAGGTGCAAAATGAAGAAATGAGACAAACACTGCTGCACAAAATGTACCTCGTGCTTGGCCACGCGATACATCCTTGAAGTTCCCAACGATGGCTACAGGGCACAAAATGACACGAGTTGAGGTGTACCCAAGAGAGTCAGCTGATAAAAACAAAACAGCCCCAGCACAGCGCTGTTGATGACAGAAAGGGAATGCGCCTGACAAGACGTCGCTCCTGGATGGCTGAGGCTGAAGAGATCATCTAGCACAGTGGTTCTCAACCGGTGGGGACTCCCCCTCCCCCCCCCCCAGGGGGGAATTTTATGGTTTCCATGGGGGGGGGGGGGGGGAATTAAGATTATTTCAAGATCGCGTTAATACAAGAACCGATTACTTGATATTGTTTTTTCCCTTCATACTTTAAGGTTCTGTACGTCTCATCCTTCTAAAATTCATTTTATAAAGTAAGTAGACCTACAAATCACGTTTTATGTGGACGTCTAGACTTGTTTTAGTATGTGCTATTAAATTTAGCTTCCATTATTATGTATACTGTGTAGGGGCGGGGCAAGAATGGGGGGGGGGAGGGGTAGGAAATACGAAAGGGGGGAATGACGTTCTGAAAATATGGTGAATGGGGGAACGGGTCAAATTTTTAGGTAGAAAATACGAAAGGTGGGGGAATGACGTTCTGAAAATATGGTGAAGGGGCACGGGCCAAAAAAGGTTGAGAACCACTGATCTAGCAGGTCTGTGATCGTCAACACTGAGAGGAATGGACGGGTAGACTCGAGGACTTGCAAAAATATTCTCAGGACTCACACTAGGGAGATACTGCCGAGGTCAGTCGCCTATATCGATTGACACTTAGATAAAGGAATTGGTCGAACAACATTCACATCCAGAAGACACCATCATCTACACAGATGGGTCAGTGAAGCGCTGTTCAAGGCCATTTATGGACTTACACTGCACAACTTAAAGGGAGAAAGATTACAGAGGATAGCGGGGGTCCCAGACGACTACATCAGGCTTGCTTATGGAGATCACCGCAGTCTCAAGAGCTTTCGCTTTGGGAAGCTGAACACGCGTGAATATCATATCAGACTCCATGAACAAGTTGTAGAAAATTGCAACAGGCAGTGGCCGCTCTGAATGGATAGACAGCATTCGGTAGTCATGCTTTACATCGCTCAACTGGATGTATGCATCGGAACATCCAGAGTTAAAGGTAATGAACGAACAGACAAGCTGGTAAGTATTGCATCATCACACATGGGAAGAAGCATGGACATGACTGATATAATTAATGCTGTGCGGACTCTGTTAGCAGATACTGAGGAGACTCCGACTCTAGTCCGATTACAAGTGTTTTTGCATGAAAACATTGGGAAAGGAGAAGAGTGGGTCAGAATGCATGAGAAGAAGACAGACCTGCGCCGTATCATAATCTTACTGGGCAGGAAGTGCAGGGATTGGTGAGCGGGCTGTGGTGTTTGGGTAAGTCAGTCAAAGTCAAGGACCCTCTAACACGCCCGCAGGAGATCGATCGTCCTGTGCCAGACCCATGCTTGTATAGACCAATGGACACTTCACGCCCAGACGACGTCATCATCTACACGGAGGCTCTGTGCTAAGAGGCAAAGGAAGTGTCTAGAGCAGGGGTGGCCAACCTTTTCAGCAGGCGGGCCAAATTTCAGAAATAATATTTCCTGCCGGGCCACGCACCTATTTTGTGTGTGTGGTTAATTAAAGTAAACAAGCAAACGTGCTACAGCTTCGACCACGCCGTCGCTTCTCAGTAGGTGAGATCGTGGTCAAACGCTTACCATGTTTAATGTTAAAAAAAAAGAAATAGGTATATGTATTTCTTTGAAGAAAATAAAACATAACTGAGATTCAAACATATTTATTAGACAATTTAAAAATATTTAAAAGTGAGACATCTGACTTTGTTTTGCAGAACTAAGTGCAGCAAAATTGATCTCGACTGATGTTGTCGCTGCACGCAAACAGTTTTCCACATGAGCATCATTAATTCGTGTTCTCACTTGTGATTTGATGTGCTTCATGCGACTACAAATCTGTTTCCAAGTAGCGAAACCATCGACAGAGCATGTTTGTAAAACACAGGATATTTATCCTTGTCCAAATACGTTTTATAGAACTCTTCCAAACCAACTTGATGGAATTTCCCCTTTAACTGTGTATCACAACACATTTCACAGTGTTCAATTTGTAATCTTCCTGGTAATAAATTCTCGTCTACCGCGAATGGCGTTGCAAATGCACAAAACAGCACATGGTGTGTGTGTTTTTTTTTAAATCCTGAAATCGGTTTTCAAATTCGAGGTTTAAGTCAGATATCAAAGCGGCGTATTTATCCGCCGCTTCTTGTGTGACTTCTGGTTGCAATGACAATGTAGGAAAGTGAGTAAAGATTTTTTTCCTCAACTGTTGTTCCCAAAGACCAAGTTTCATTTGAAATGCAGAAATATGATGATCATACATCTTATTAATTAATTTATCTTTCCCTTGTAGACGAGTATTAACGTCATTTACGTGGCTAGTTATATCGACCAGAAATGCAAAGTTGAAGACCCACTCGTCTTCAAACTCTGGAATACTTCCTGACTTCCTTGCAAAGAATGATTGCATTTCTTGCTGCAAATAACACTCTTTTCAACATTTTGGCACGGATCAGCCATCTTAATTCTTCATAAAATGTAAAATCATTATAATCTGAGTCCAAAGACTTTAGAAATTCATGGAAGTGGCGGTGATTCATAGCGTTCGACTTAATGAAGATCACTATTTTGACGACCATTTTCATGACATGGTCCTTTTTTAGGGACTTCGGACATAAATTTTCCTGACGAATAATACAATGAAAATTTAGCATTGAAGTATTACCGGCTATGGAGGCCTCATTTTCAATCAATTTTACAAAACCTTCGTGTTTCCCAACCATTGCTGGAGCACCATCCGTTGTTAAACTCGATAAGTTAAGTTGTAACAAAAAGCAATTCAATGTCGATGTAACTGCCTTTAACAAACCTCGTGACTTAGTAGTGTCCTTACAAGGATACAGTGCCTCAAATTGTTATCGTCAGGGTCTTACTTATTACTGACAATGGTTCGTGGTTTCTGACAGGGAGTGAAACACATTCATACACTATGAATGATTGTACGAAACACACGGTAACACAACTGAAACATTTTAATCACACTCTTCATACAATGCTACGCGCACAACTAGCGGCAATGTCATTTACAGCTACGTATATACAATCTACAAGTTCATCAATGCATAGAATAAAGCACTCTCTCAGTCTCTACGGAGCATACAAGCTTTAGTACATCAAGCATCAAATACATGCACCACTTTCTTCCATGTCCGTCCAGTCTCGAAGTCGTCGGCAGTCTGAGCTATCAGCGATGGTTCCTTGTTGACCCTGCTTTTAGTTCTCGTTCGCTTCGTGCGACACGCTGACCACTGCGTAGTAGCTGCTAGTTGAATTCACGGTCGTCCTAGTTCGTCGCTTCCAGGCGATGGCGAGGGATATCCTGACATTCTCCGCTGCCCCCTCTTATGAAAGGAGTATCTGGGTGTTTATACTTGATGTAAGTTAATAATATCCTTATAAGTCAGGATCGACTAACTGTTTATATTGTTAGGTGATCCTCTGGTATATTTATGGATTGACATTGACTTGGTAATAATGCATGATATATATATTTCCCTCAGTGTCAACATGAGGCTACTTTCATCAAGTATTGTCCCCTAGTTGGATCAGTACCTTGGATGATAATGGACTTAAGCCAGTCCGGTAGTTATCAGCGACAAACGCTATCTGTCAAGCAACGCACTACCTCTCGACAAAAGAAAAAAAATCACAAAAATAACATGTCAGGCCCTAAATCATCTCCCTCATGAGATGACTTCAGAATTAGAAACCCACCGATGTGGTCGGATAATCCAATCCTGGTCCCCCAACCTTAGTAACTATATTCTACGCATAGTTAACGTCCTTTTGGTTACCATGATAAAGATAATATATGCATGCTTACATTTTCCACAAGTCAGATTGTTTCCCCTTTGGTGTACAGGTGAAACGTTATGGGAAGTAATTTTGAAATTATTTCAACAAAATAAAGTACATTTGTTATTTCTATTCTAAGTGTCATAGTTTGATATTTCTTTTCAATAGTGGCATACTTGGCACTCTTGAGAAAAAATTAATCAATCTATGATTCTTAGATCACAAATATATAAATCCTTTCACACTATTTATCATATGCAAATTTAAGTGTCATGAAATCATTCACTCTTGTCTTTCATTCACGACTATTTGTGGTATAGTCTGCTATTTTTCATAAATTTAGAAAATATTTTGAAAAGGAAACGGAAGTACACACGTAATGTGTTCACACGTTGGAATAATCACACTGTTATTGTACACGTTTGGATTACTCTGTTCTGGATGAGTTGAATTCCTGTACTGTCGTCCATTTAACACAGTTATACAGTTAAAATATTCGAACAATTTACTGTGCTTATTTCACTATTATATATAAGCTTTGGTACTACTGGATATGACCGAAATCTGGAATACGGTAAGTCTATACAGGTGTGTAGTACTTTTCTTGTAACATTGTTCGCAATAATGATACTGAAGGTTTAAAAGTAATATCCTTACGCATTTCGAACATTCATTTGTTCATCACATTCACTAGTTAAAAATGTATTTCAAATAAATTGCAGGACATAGTCCTTATCACAGAAGTAACTATTCACAGCGTTCTTTGTTTACATAGATATTTCGCTGGACTGTGATAGTTGTCTGAGCGCCATAGGTAACCACCTTAGTCTTTGCGCTCAGTCGTTGTTAAACTGTCGTTCGACGTCTCCAGAGGACATCTGGAGAGCAGGTCGGCAATTGTATTTTGTGTACCGCTGATGTAACTTATGTCGAAGCTGTAGTTTTGAAGTAACAAAGCCCATCTAGCTATCCTGTGATTCGTCTGTGTTCCTCTTGTAATGATAGTAATGATAGTCAATGGGTCGTTATGTGTCTCCACAATGAAATGTTTGCCTAGCAAATATTTAGATAACTTAGAAATAGCAAAAATTAAAGCGAGACCTTTCAACTCTGGTGTAGACCATCTGCGTTCTCTTGGTGATAGCTTTCGACTTACGTAATAGACTGGATGTAAGATGTCATCATAGGATTGCAACAAAACACCTGTAATACCTATCGTGCTCGCGTCAGTTCTCAATCTGAAAGGGATTTGTAAATTTAGCAATTTCAGTATAGGATTGCAAGAAAAATATGACAATACGTTTGTAAAGGCAGGTCTCAGGCCTTCTCTGTTTACAATTTTATTAGGTTGGTTTTGTGTTAACAGATTTGTAAAACTTTCCGTTAAACTTGACAAGTTCGGTTTGAATCTTTTGTAATAATTTAACAATCCTAGCATGCTCCTTACTTCCTTTTTGGTTGTAGGAAGTGACAATTTAAGAATTCTTGAAACAATATTGTCATCAGTGGTAACAAATCCATTACAAATTTTGTAGCCTAAAAAAGTAATTTCATGTTAGGCCATTTCTACCTTTGCTGGCTTTACTGTCAGGCCATGTTGCCTGATACGTTCAAAAGTTTGTCGTAGCGTCGCTAGGTGTTCTGTCATTGTGTACACAGATGTCGTCCATGTATGAGAGAATGTTGGGTATGTCTGCCAGTAACAGTCTTGTCATTCTTACAAATGTCGCTGGGGCATTGACTAGCCAAAATGGTAGTTTACACCATTCGTTTAGTCACCAAGGTGTTGCAAATGCTGTCAAGTGCATAGCGTTCTCGGTCATGGGTATTTGCCAGTACCCTTTTGCCATGTCAAGTTTTGTAAAGTATTTGGCATCTGTCATCTCTATCAGTATGTCCTCTCAGTTAGCCATGTGTAGCATGATGAAACAGAATTCCTCATTCCCAGTCCGACACATTTCATAAAGATACTTTGAGTCTTAACGGGGACCATCCCAACTATAAGGGCTATTCTTAGATCGAATGTTCTAGAACGAGTTGGGGGAGGCGGCGGTATGCACTTGTCTTTTGATTGGTTCATAAGTAATGAGCCCACGCTATTCCTGGGCCATATTTTAAAATCTAATTAGTAGGAGCGGGAATTTCACCAGGAGCGGTCTCTAGTGTGATGTGATGACCCAACAATGCCCTTAAAGATTCAATAATATATTGTTCTCTGGACAGCAGAGAACAGTATGGTGGAGAGGAAATCCATATATCATCTGGGACAACTAAACAGAAGTCCTAGATCCAGATGTGACTCCCTATCAAAATGTAGGAATCTCAAGAAGAGTTTCTCTCTCAGCTCTCTAACAGCTGAATGCACAAATGGGAGCAAAACACAATCTGAAGCACTACCAATGTGGTGAACTGGACAGTGATCTTTGAGTCAGTCAAAAGGTCAAATGAGACTAACATCAAATCTTGTTCTATGAACTACATTCATGGAGAACTGTGGGGTAACTTGGGAGTGTTTGTTTATCTAAGACAAAACTTAGAAAATATCCAGCCTGATGCTCACACAGTGATTCTTGAAGAATGTGAGGAACAGTAGGGAAGTTGATCTGGCTAAGTGAGGAGCTGCAATGTATGGGACATTCTGTATGTCATTATTGAAGTACCCAGTGACAGCCTTCACTAACAGCCTGATCAACGGTGAGATGCAGTACCATATCATCATACCAAATCTTGTCTTCAAGAGGAATGAATCTGCCATGAAGCTTATTCTGGGGAAGCTGCTAACTGGAGCTAGTCCAACATCCATGCTGATGATAAAAGGATCCAACAGACCCAGAACAGTAGTTTCTTCCTTGAGTTGCCCATGGATAGGATTTCCTAAATTCCCAAGAGACAGGAAATGATGATAGTTACCGATACTGTAACGGGATGGTGTGGTTAGATATTGGAGAGGAGGAAGCGGAGAATTAGTTATTGGGTGGTGGAGTAAATAAGAAGTGTTGTATCTTGTTTATCAATCTGCATGTGTGACATATTGTATGCATTTTTTATGCAATAATTGAAGTGTTGACATGACAGGAGATGAGGCAATGGTCACCACTCTACTCACCAACTCAATAAATTGTGTATTTAGAGAACCAGTGTTTGAAGTACATGTCCCCAGTGAATTTCTTGTACAGTTGCTGTCAAGTGTTGTCTCTGGTGACTGTCTTAAGTGCTGTGGTTGGTTATACATATTGTGAAAAGTCCTGTATAGATGTTGTCAAGTATCACATGATGTCGATCTTGTACAATTGTGATGTAAACAATTCCTTGTGAATGTATGTCCCAATTTTGGCAGGAAACTGTCATGTAGATGTCTTGTCCAACAGATGTAATGTACAGTTATTGTTGAAGTTTGTTTGTCTACAAATAAATAGAGTCCTAAAGTCCTAAAGACTAATTGAACTGATATAGGTCACAAAATGACAAAAAATATAGGGAAAGATCTATGTGACGGACGAACAGCACACTGGCAACATTATATTGAGTGAGAGGGATCCTCAGTTGTACAGGCGCTAATAGTTCAGATCTTCTCTGGCCTTGGGTGAACTAGTTACTTCTTATATAAATTTCTGTGTAGATACATAGTGGTCTCACAGTGGGGGTTTGAGCCAAAGAAAAATGTTCTCCAAAAAAGGCTATTGCGGGAATGATTAGCTCATTTGAGTGACCTCTAGACAAAACGTGCTAAACCATAACCTTTATCTTGTTATTTAATATTCAAGATATATCTCCAGAGAACACTACAAACTAGGTCCTCTGTCATCATCAAATAATTTGTCACACCATGGGTTCTGAATCTAATTGCGTTATTGCGTTAAGTTTTCGATAATCAACGCACAGACGTATTGAATTGTCCTTTTTCTTAACAATCACGATAGGAGAACAATATTGTGATTGTGATCTTCTAATGATTTGGTTCTTCTCCAGGTCTAAGATTTCTTGGTGTAATTTGTCTTTGTAATGTATAGGTATCGAATACGGTCTGCGCTTGATTGGTACGTGCGTTGTCAGTATGATCTGGTTTTCTACTAGATCTTCTGTCCTGGATGGTTGGACAAAATGGTTCTATAGTCTTGTAACAGTTGTCTGCAGTTGTCTGTCTCAGTCTGAGAGAGATTAGGAGATAGTTTAACGTCTTGAAGTGTGTCTGTCGTGTTGAGTGCTGGGACTGTTATTTCGTCTGTATCTTTTAGGTCTGTGTGGTCCACTACGGTTGTGTTCGCTGCTGTCTCATCTTGGTCTTCGTCTCTGTTGTAGTAGGGTTTCAACATGTTAATGTGGAATATTTTGTTTTTATTCCTTATTGCAACTTCGTAGTCACCTGCTGAAATCTGTCTTAGTATTTTGAAAGGTCCTTGCCAAGAGTCTGTTAGAAGATTTATGTGGCTGGGTAATAGAAGTAGTACGTCCTGTCCTGGTGTCAATGTTATTGTTCTGTTTTTTCTGTCGGCATACTCCCTGTAGATGGCACCACATTGTCTTAGTGATTCTTTGGCTAATATGCATGATTTCATGATTCTGTCACGTAATATTGTGACATGCTGGTATGGTGACAATTGTTTTTGTTCATCGTTCAATTCAGTTAATAAACTGTTATAAATAGCTAATGGGCCACGTGGTCTGGCTCCATATACTAACTCGAAAGGTGAAAATCCAGTGCTAGAGTGCGGTACTTCTTGATAGGCGAAAAGTGTAGCAGGTAAAAAGGTGTCCCAGTCATTTGAGCATTCTTGGGTGACTTTCGCTAACATGTGCTTTAGGTCACCATTAATTTTCTCTATAATACCCGTTGAATGAGGGTGATAGGGGCTGTTTAAACATTGTTTAATGCCTAGCATCTTATTAAAGGCTTGAGTTGCAGCGGAATGGAACTGGCTTCCTCTGTCTGATAAAATGGTGTCGGGAAAGCCTGTCCTAGCAAAGATATGGAAGAAAACTTCTATGATGTCTTTAGAAGTAATGTTTTTGAGGGCAATAGCCTCTAGCCAACGTATACATAGATCAATCATTGTTAGAATATATTTATTTCCTCTATATGTTACGTGGTTCAATAGTCCCATAATGTCTACAGACATTTTTTCAGAAGGTTTGCTTGCAAGATCTGTTGTTTGTAATTCTGCTTGAGGATGTTTCCCTTTTTTAACAAGCTTCTGGCAGACATCACATGATCTAAAGTATTGTTTGATATCACTGCAGAATTTAGGCCAGAAGAACTGTTAATATTCTTGATCTTGTTTTAGCATAGGCCATATGCCCTGCAAAGGGTACGTCATGTGCTAGTTGCAGTGCCTTCTTCCGGTGTTCAGTTGGTAACACCGTTTGTGCTATGGTATTGGCATCTTTTGTGTAGTATCTTGTTAGGATACCGCATTTCAAATCGAAGTGCCAACTAGCATTCTTTGTCAACTTTGGCTTTTGGCCTACGAGTTTAAAATATTTATGTAGTGATGCATCGGTTTTTGTGTGCCTTAACAAAATTTTCCCTCATATCAGGGAGAGGTGTCATAATAGAATTTAATAGTTCTAATGCCTCAGTTTGGTTTGTCTGAGATTGTAACTCTGCAGATGATCTAGTTACTGCGTCATTTGATAAAATATTTTCACAGCAAGATGTTACAAGGTCATGTGGCATATCATTAACTTCAGGTAGGTATCCAATAATTACATCACAACATGGATTAAACAATGCTGCGCGTTTTACCTTGCCTGTCAAAAATGGTGTTTCAGTGTATGCCCATGCAAGTGGGTATTTCTCAATATTTCCTGAGAAAGTTCTGCATGTTACATGTTTACCTGTATAATCTGCAGGTTGTATAAAGTCTTTCCTTAAACCGATAAGGGTACTTCAACTATCTCTTAAAACACTGGCTGTTTTGCCATTAACAAAGCCCTGATGGATGTTTAGCTTCGATTTTTGAATCTATTACTAGATTGGCTTCTTCATTCGCTATTGGTATCGAGTGGCCGCATGTTAAAACGCCATCTTCATGGAAGCGGTGGCAGGTAGTGCATTTCTCTAGTTGGAATACATTAATAGCTTCGGCCGCATTGGCAGGATGTTGATTTTCCTCTTGTTCTTCCGCAGAGGATGAACTATCAAACATTGCCGCGTTGGCTTTCCTTGCCATTTGCTTTCCTTTACACGCATGATGCCAGTGGCCGTACGCTTTGCAAAGATAACATTTAGTAAGTCTTTATAGTTCTTTCTTTCCCTCTCTTGCTTCTCTATGTGATTTGTAAATAAGAGAGGTAACCTGGATGTTTATCACACATTTCACTTTCAGCATAATTATAGTTACAATATTTACAACGGTAGTTGTTATATGGTCTAAATGGTTTCTGTTTGTTGTAACCTGATGGATTGAATTTCTCATATGTAGAGGCTGCTACAAACTCTGTATCTTTGGAAACATTTACAAAAAATCTTTATTCGCTGTAAAATAAGCGGATCCACGTTTCTCTATCTGCTGGATACTCTCACATTCACACTCTTACAACAATTTTGAAAAAGGTGGTGGCAGTGACGATATGATGTTATCTCTTAATATCAGATCTTTTAACCGATCAAAGTTGTTATCAGTCTTTGCTGACGATAACCATTTACTGAAAAAGTCTTGTACTAACGAGGTGTAATCAGAGAAAGTTTGTGTTGCTTTTGGAGATAACTTAGCAAACTGTTCCCTATACCCTGCCTCATCTAATAGAAAATGTGCCATGATTTTGGCTGTCATATAGTGATAGTCTTTGGGGATCGTTTCTATCTATAACTTTTAATGGTTCCCCAGATAAACTTCTCATATAGATTATGTTCCAATCTGTCACTGGTATCTGGTAGTGCTCCATTATCGTTTCATAATTCTGAGTACATGCTGCGAAACAGTCCCCAGTAGTGAAATTTTTCACGATTCCTTGATGTTTCTTATATAGGTTTTTCTTTCTCTTTCATTTCTAGTTTCCTAGATTCTTTATCAGTAGAATTTTCGATTTCTAGCTGTTTAAGTTTCAACTGCATCTCTAGTTCTTCTCTTTTACTTTGTGCGCTGATTTTAGCTTTTCTTAGCTCAGCGTCTGTTTCTGCTTTATTCGCCTCTAACTCTGCCTGCTTGTTTTTAGCGTCTAACTCTGCCTGTTTGATTTTAGCGTCTAATTCAGCCTTCTTGAGTTCCCTTTCAGCCGCTCTTTCCTCTCTTTCTCTAGCTTTTTCTTGCAATTGGACATATTCTGCGTATTTTGCCTCACTCCACTTTGATAATTCGTCTCCGGTTAGATTTAATTTTAGTCCCAATTCAAAAAATTCGTGTAACGTAGACATAGTAATTTTATAGTTTTGTTACACTGGTTTTATGCAAAAATATTTACAATATGTAATGAAGTATAGTACAAGCACAATATACAATAGTGACGAAAAAACTGTATCAGATAAGGCCTGCTCCCCTACAAAAGTATATAAGGAAAAAAATACTCAAGTGTCGATGGAGTTTGGAGCTCTGGAAGTCTGTTGGTAACTGCACCAGAGCAGGGTTGCTTTATCTTCTACAGCCAGGCAAACCAGCTTAGTAATTTTACAATTATCGATGACAAACCTGTTTACTTGGGAGAGAAAAATATTAGTATGTGTTTGACTTTGTGGTGTATGCGTTGTCAACTAAGTGTTTATAGGTTTGTATGCAGTCAAGTATGAATGTATTGTCGTCTCGTCGTCAGTTCAGATTTATGGAAATTTAGTATAGCTTGCTCGGTGCTGTTTTCACTCGTATCTTAGAACATTCTTCACGCCACTGCTTAACATACATCCATTCTTTAACTGTTCAAAAGCCGCCTTCACACACTATTTCACAAAATGTCACTCATTTCTTCTAACTGACACAATCTCAATGTTCAAGCCTGACGAATCTCTCACGCTCAATTATTTGATAACACATGGTCCAAACACGGACGAGATTCCCCACATCCACTGTCTAACATATGGTCCAAACACGGACGAGATTCCCCACTTCCACTGCCTAACGTATGGTCCAAACACGGACGAGATTCCCCACTTCCACTGTCTAACGTATGGTCCAAACACGGACGAGATTCCCCACTTTCGCTGCCTGTCAGGGTCTTACATATTACTGACAATGGCTCGTGTTTTCTGAAAGGGAGTGAAACACAATCATACACTACGAATGATTGTACGAAACACACGGTAACACAACTGAAACATTTTAATCACACTCTTCATATAATGCTGCGCGCACAACTAGCGGCAATGTCATTTACAGCTACGTATATACAATCTACAAGTTCATCAATGCATAGAATAAAGCACTCTCTCAGTCTCTACAGAGCATACAAGCTTTCGTACATCAAGCATCGAATAATACATCAAATACATGCACCACTTTCTTCCATGTCCGTCCAGTCTCGAAGTCGTCGGCAGTCTGAGCT
The DNA here is from genome assembly GCA_014155875.1 of Cepaea nemoralis. Lineage (NCBI taxonomy): Eukaryota > Metazoa > Mollusca > Gastropoda > Stylommatophora > Helicidae > Cepaea > Cepaea nemoralis. The sequence goes on from JACEFZ010017696.1 coordinate 335,837, forward strand.
ACCAGCGATGGTTTCTTGTTGGCCCTGCTTTTAGTTCTCGTGCGCTTCGTGCGTCACGCTGACCACTGGCCATACACTGCGTAGTAGCTGTTAGTTGAATTCACGGTCGTCCTAGTTCGTCGCTTCCAGGCGATGGCGAGGGAGATCCTGACAGTTATGCATTTTTAAAATGGACATCAACACTCCTGATAGAAATTACCAGTTGGACAGTATGTGCCATATCTGTGCTTTCATCCAATGCTAGAGCATAAAATATAAACCCGGATCCTCGACTTTTCAAATTATCTTCAATATGTTTTCCAATGTCGTCCACACGCCAAGTAATAGTCTGACGAGACAGACTTATTTTCGAGAAATCCTTCTTCTTTTCTGGACACATAATTTTAACGACGCTCTCCAAACATTTCTTTAATCATTTCACCATGTGAATATAGCTTCGATTTTTGTTTGTTAGTATCATGGCTACTGCATAACTAGCTTTTACATAGCACGTTGACTCTGAACCCGCTCTAGTAAATATCTTTTGTTGTGCAGAATTGTTTTTTTTTTTTTTTAAATCATTTACTTGGTCTTGTCGAAATTGCTATTTGTATTTATCAAACTTATTTGCATGTTTAGTCTCGTAGTGCCGTTTGATGTTATACTCTTTCAAAACAGAAACAGATTCGTTGCATATCGAGCATATGGGCTTTGTTTGAATTTCCAACAAAACAAAACAAAAAATAGTTTATAGACCACCTGCCTTGAAAACTTCTCAATTCATCTGTGATTCTTCTCTCTCTCTCTCTCTCTCTCTCTCTCTCTCTCTCTCTCTCTCTCTCTCTCTCTCTCTCTCTCTCTCTCTCTCTCTCTCTCTCTCTCTCTCTCTCTCTCTCTCTCTTTTGTTTGTTGGTCAAACGTCTTTACTAGTTGACGCCATGATAGGTCTTCGTTTTTAATTGGAACAAAAATAAAAAAATAAAAATAAAACACCAGGGTAATAATAATTAATATTAATTCATTCATTGAAATTCCATAAATAAAACCTTTGAGGGTTCACTTACCTATAGAACCGATATGGTAAACAGGATACTTGGTTAAAGTAGTTTCAACTCTTATTATAAATATTGATTATTTGGTTGTTTCGGGATTTGAAATTTAAATATTGAGCACAGCCCACAACTGGCAACGCTGATCGTATTCTGGTATGAATCTAAGGCCTAACCACGTCATCGTAGAAAGGCCTTAGGTTCATACCAGCATACGATCAGCGTTGCCAGTAGTGGGTTGTGCTCAATATTTATATTATAAATATGATAAATATGTATTTTAACGCCGATCGCAAAATCTCTTCAGACGCAGGGGCGATAATAGAACGAAACTACAGAATAACACGGAACTTTGTCAAGCTGGACAGAACGTAGTTATAAGTATGAGCCCGATAGCGTTGCGAGCTTCCCGAAGACGCCGAAGACCACAGAACATATATATCAGAAGTTGAAGTCTCATATTACATTTTATCAACACCTAGCGACGGACACACACACACGCGCGCACACATACACACACACACACACACACACACACACACACACACACACACACACACACACAACTGAGTAACCTTGAGTGTCAAATAGAGGGATATTTGAAATAGCTAAAATCTATGAATTTTCCCGAAAATGCGGGATATTTAAAATAGCTCAAAACCAATGAATTCCCCCCCCCCCCCCCCCCCAAATGCGAGATATTTCAAATTTCTCTTAGCTATAATTTAAAAGATATATAATACAAACACCTCATTTTGTAATGTTCTTTTGGTGATATGTACAATAAAGTTAACATTTATGTTAATTTGACCTAGCTCCGCGGTCCGCAACCTGACTCCCGGCGTGCCGCATATGGCCCGCAGGCCTCGTGTTGGCCACCCCTGGTCTAAGACACATAACAACGTCAGCATGGATTAGCTGTGTTTAGCGCAGGACAGCCTGGCAAGTGATACCACAACATTTAGTCTGTGAATGGAGGTGGGGGAACTCACTACCGCGTTCGCTGGCCGGAGGACAAATAACACACACGTGAGCCTTTAACCTTAAATCCAATATTCACTGAAGAACCACCATCATCAAGTGTCATGACAGCTGATGTAAGCGTTCATAGCTCTCCACAGATCTCGGTCTTTGGTGTTCTGGAGCAACTCTGCTGAAGGTATTCTTCCACGCTACAGTCTCAATCCATCCAGCATTATTTCCCTTTGTCTGCTTCTGTCTCTCCCCCCCCCCCCCTTGAATTTTTCAGTTGTCACGTTGTTCTCCAATGCCTCTCTTTACATCACATGACCAAAGAAAGATATTTGTCTCATGCTTATCGGTGAATATAATGTTCTAGTTTCATTCGCCTCTCTAGTAACCAACTGTTATTGGTTACTCTGTCAGTCAAGGCTATTTTCTCCATTCGTCTTCGGAAATACATCTCTGTTGCTTCTAATCCCTTCCTAAATTGTTCATCCACTTTCCGTGATTTACTGCCATACAGCAAAATACGTTCTATATAAAAATGTCAGTACTCTCTTTCTGGCATTCAATGATAGTGACTTATTGCATTAGATACCTCTCATCTTCTGAAATGAAGCTGCCGGCGTCTTACAAATAGGGATAGAAAGACTCGGGTTCAGACAGGCAGTGGAGTGCGATCACAGATCTGACAGAACTCTAAGTTCGGATATTGTCATTCTACCTTATTACAATATCAATATGGCGAACAGTCGTCTCGCACCTATTGCATAACATATTATATACACATTAGACAAAGTATCAACAGTTACACATCACAGCATCTGTCTATCGTAAACAATCTAAGGATTCTAAACTAAGTCTCTCTATGTGTGTCTCCTCTGAGAAGCTAGACCCTCTCCAGTCCAAGTCCAGTGGCAGTCTGCCCTCTCGACTCTCGTCGGGTGGACACGGAGTGCTGGCTATTGCGTGCACCCCGTGGGTTTCACTCTTTCACGCTTCCGGTGAGTTCCGCCGGGACCTACTGCGTAGTTGGAGATCCTTCTTTTCTCGAATGTTCGAGATCTCGAATGTTCGGGTGGCTGTTCTTATCTCCCTTCTTTATGTGTTGCTTCTTTCACTGGGTTGTATCCCATATCTCATATTGTGAGACCTTGACAGGGTCCCCCTTCCCCCCTTCCTATGGGTTTCATATATGTTAATTAGTTTGAACTAATTCTGTCAAAGGGATCACACGAATAAATCTGATTTGGGTAGTAATTTAGTAGATGGGAACTCAGTTATCTGTATTATTGCACTAGCAACTCATTTACGTTGAGTACTGCGATTCAGGGTGGTTGCTGAAGAGTCTAACTCTCTTCCTATTCTTAAATTACAGCTACCCAGACCGAAGTTTCCTGACGATTCGTGTTGTGAACTTGTGTTACACAACTGCGTCCTTCTAAAGCATCCTATATGATGCCCAGGATAATGAACTCCTATTACAGAGTTTCATCAAGGTAAATTGCCTTGGCCCCTTTACGATTCGTTGCAAATTCTTGCCCCTTCATGTGTACTTGTATACACTTTTACTTCCGTATGTTGCATCTCGTGCATAATATATCAATACTTTGTTATCATCTAATAATTGCTTATGTCCCTGTTATCTTGTTAGTGTGTACTAGTCTCCCTTTTGGTGTTCTTTAAATGTGTATGTACGTTAGCTGTTATTGTAGAGTATTAAGAATGTGTGTTTAAACTGATGTGTTTAATGTGTGAGATACCTGTGTTGTCTATGAAGTTTAAGATTCTTCTAAGTGTCACGAGCTTGCATTTCCGTGGTCCTGATTTACTTAATATGTGTAATTCATGACCTGGATTTTCGAGCAGTGATTCTTAGATTAAGTATATTAATTGTATAATACTCTATCTACATACGTATAAAAATTTTGTGACAAGTGTTACATTTTACATCAGACGTGGACAAATTATAATTGACTAGTGGCGCGTTTGATTTGTATGCAATGTACATTAATCTTTCATTTATTACATTCACGCTCTCTTTCATTCGTCTGTCATTCAACACTTCTATTTGTTAAAAATTACAAGTTAAGTTAAGGTAAAGGTTGTCACCCTTAGGAAAATTTGGCGATAATATAGTGTGAAAACTAGGTACTAGTTGTACCGACAATAATACAATGGTTTACAAGTTAATTTGAACTGGTTGGAAAAATTAATATTTAGAACAAAAATGTTTTTCTTGATAATATAAGTTCCGTTGAATCACTTGTCAACGTATTTTATCAAAATGTACATGTGTAATAGAAAAATTTACCGAAAAATTGACATAGTCGTACATATTGAAAAGGTAATAATGAATAAATTTAATAAACATTTAATTAATTAAGTATTTAACTAACTAACTCGATGCTCCTCGCGTTGTCGTTCATCGATGACGTATGTAGATGGTCCTGTCGACGTTAATGTGGTTGTTTCACAAATGTCGTATTAATAATGACATGTAGGTGGAATGATGTCCAAAGTCCTGTTTCCTTGAATGTCAATTGTATGTTTGTTGGTGATCTGAATTCATCATAAGTAATAGGCAATGTCACACATGTCTGTAGGATATTAATGACTGGTGGTTGTTTAGGTTCTGAATAATCTTACTTTCGAAGTCGTTTCTTTTCACATAGTTTAATACTGTAGAATCTGCTGTAGATGATTTGGCTAAAGTCTTTTAGTGAGTGTGGAAATTAGCTGTCTGATAGGCGACCATATAAAATAGTATCACAGTTTTTAATATGGCGTTTTGGTTGAGTGGTTGGCGTTACTCAGCTGGTGTATTGGGTAATCTTGATAAAATGTCAGGAATCACATTTTTGGAGCCCTTTATGTGCTGGATCTCAAAACTAAAGTCTTGGAGAATCAAAGACCAGAGGGCGATATAACAGCGCACAGATAAATAGGACTAACGAGTTCTTTGTTTGAGTATAAATAGAGATTTATTTCATCTTGATGACAACTTCTACAGCCTTCATACAACATGGCGTCTTCTCTCTTCCAGGCCCAGATGTTGACTGGTTCCTAACAACAAACTACGTCACGACTTGAGCATCCTTCTTCCCATTCCACCCTGATGCTCAAGCGTGCTGTAGTTTTGCCCACCCCATATACACATACTGCTACACCTTCCTATGTTTTCGAAAGACTTTTTCCTTTAAAAAGTCTTTACTCCCAATCCCCTTACTCTATTCCCCCTCTTTCCTTACCTCCCACAACTCCTCTAACCTTCCCCAAACCAACTTTACTTTAAGTAAAACAATCTATTCGTAACTCTTTCCCCTGCCATATAGTAAACCACTATACATTTCTTGTTCGTTTTTGGCTCTTCAAAAGTGTTCCTGTACAAAATATATATCATAAGAACAGCTCGTATAACCGTTATCATACACTTGACATTATGAAATTCCTCACTCTTTCACAACACAGAAAACAACGTAGTTAGAAAAAGTAAAGAAGGGGTGCGCACCCAGTGAAAAGTATAAAGAACGAATAGTCAACACAATCACATTTACATAAAGGAATGGATAGTCAACACAATCACATTTACCTCTCTTGCCAACAAAAAAATTTTGTAAACAATTTTTTAAAATACATCTTATGAAATACATCTTTGTTCCCTATAAATCAAGTTGATATAAGTTTTCTCAACATTTATATGTTCAACATTTATATTGCCATCCACAATTTATATTTCCGTTATCTCATCTTTGACCACGAACCAACGTTCATATTCCATGAACATTTTTAATTTAATTAACGCTGATTTTTCACAGCTCCTATATCTTGCCCCCTTACATCCCATGATCTGCTTCCTTGTCCACCTATATATATATACCCCAGCTTATATGCTGCCATTCACAGTCATATACCCAACCTTATATCTTCATATAATGCAGCTCCTATTTTTACACATATCCATCCCCGACCTTCGTTTCTAATACTTCATATCCAAAAGAACCTTTTCATGCCGATTATCACAGCCACATAATATTCACAAAGAGAATGTATGTGTCTCTCTATTAGCCCCTTAGTAGTTTTATTAACTCTTTTCTGAACGAAGGGTCTTCAATAAAGCCCCATGTATTTTCTCTATTTTAGCCAACACCATAACTATTTGAAAATTAAACTTACTTAATTAAATTTGTAACATATTTGCTAACAAAGTAACCTAATACACAAAACAACTTATTTAAATTATGAGTTAAGCGAAATAAAATCAAAACAGGACATCATACCCCCCAAATAGTTTTTTACACAAATTTATGTTTCCCCTCATATTAACTAAAGATATCAACTCATTCAAAGAAAAACACATTTTAAAATAATATAACATGCATTTTATCAAATCATGAGAAAATATTCTATTACTACCTATCACTATTGGTCTCTTTTACGGACCAATAGTTTGTACGCAAAAGTCTAAGAACACCACAATCCTATTCTACAATCAAATAATAACAATCATTTTACAGGACCAAACCAAGCAAACAAAACATATTATATATGAGGCATTAAAACTCAGAAGCGACAGTAAAAAAGTTGAATATGATATATTAATCTAATATAAAGTTTTATCGAACATTTATGCCTGCAAGACTTTCTTTGAAGACATAGCCATCTTTGGTCCTAGAAGTGGTTCCAGTGATTGTAGATCTAGTAAGCTGTGCTTTAATACATGTAATTGAGACACTGGCGACATCTTCTACCTTAGGATTAACAAATTTACCAGCAACCTTCTCACTCTTGCGCAAGAACTCTACCTCAACATCACCATCATCATCAATGTCTCCCCTTACAATTCCTACATAGTAAACACAAGTCTTCTTTGTTCCATGTTCACATAGCACACACTGGCCTTCAAAAACCTCACGCACACCAGTCAAGCTAACCGTACACTCCTCATTTTCACCAAATGAAACATCAGAATCTGTGTCATCACAAAACGAAATGTCAGTTTCTGGATCTGAATCAACATCAAGTTCTTTCAGCAGCTGTCTCTTTGCCTTTTTGTGTGGAACTTTTGCTGCCTTTTCTTTCATCACCGCTCTTTCCCTAATTCGATCCATTTCTGGCGTAGAAGTAGCCAGCATAGTTTTTCCTCTTTTCCTCATATTATTTGAATCTTTTCGCGGACCAGCTTTTGGTAGTCCTCTGAAAACATGAGGCGAAGTAAAGGAAGAAGTAGCTTTATGTTGAAGACTCCCTGATATTTCCTGCAAGTCATCTACAAGGTTCTCAACATTACACTCTTTCTGATTTTCATGAAATTCTTGTGCAGTTTGATCTGTGCTGGTACCACAATGTGGAGATGCTGATCCTGTCTGTTCATTGCTTTCTAAAGTGGCATTTTCACTGTCCTTGCTGATGGGCCTGTTCGTTATTTCTGAAGGCATAAAATCATCTTCTGTTAAAACATCTTCGTTAAAGGGCCAAATACCTGACACTGCAAAGCCTGATTGAATGTTAATGGGAGTTGCCGCTTTAAGAAAAGCGTGGCCTCCTAGATTTGCAACTTGATAGATTGTCAGTGGTGTCCCAACATTTTTCATCATCCATGAATCACACGCATTGTTGTAGACCGACTTCATGGGTCCAAAAACTGAACGGTCCAAGGGCTGAGTTTTAGATGAGGTGTGTGGTGGCAACGTGATCTCATGAATGTTGTTTTTCTTGCACAGTTCAAGTGATTCAAATGAAATGTGGGAATCGTGATTGTCCAAGATCAAAATCAAACGGAAGTCTTTGGAAGGTCTTGAATGCTTAATGAAGTGATTTATAACTTTGACGAAATTATCACGGGTCATCCAACCTGATTCATTCACAAGGCCAAGGGAACCTTCAGGTGCTCCAGCAAGCATAAAATTCTTAAATTTTTTTCTGGGAAACACAAAAACTGGAGGGATAATGTGACTCGCAGCTGACACAATGCAACAGATTGTGACCAGTTCTCGTCTTTCTCTGGATGTCACCTGGCCTATTTGCTTCACTCCTCGTGGGGCAATTACTTTTTGGCACTTTCTGTACAGTGGTCAGACCTGACTCATCCAAATTGTAGATTTGAGCTCCACTCACATTTAGTTTTGTAATGGTTTCCTTCACAATGTTGAAGAAGGTGCAAATATTATGTTTGTTGAAAGCTGTAGCTCTAGCCAGAGATGTTGCCTCAGGTTGCCTTATGGTCAGCTCGGGATTCCGTCGCAAAAATCCACAAAGCCAGTCATTCCCTGCCATCATTTGCTCATCCCAGGTTAAAGGATGTGCAATGTTATTGACTTTCGCCATCTCGTACGCCAAAATACGAACGTTTTTAGTTGTGAGTCCATGGAACATTCTTGCACAATCTTTCAAGTAACTAGCAAAATCAGCTTCTTGCTTAGCTGTGAAAACAAGGCTATGCCTATAATTTGGTACGAGTCTAGTAGGCAGACCATTTCCTTCTCTGTCTTTTGTAAGATTGTTATTGAGGGTAGAGCGAGCAATGCCGTACTCCCTTGCAGCTTTCCTCACTTTCATTCCATTTTTCACAGCATTAACAGCTTCTCTCATACGTTCCTCCGTAACGAGACCCTTGTTGGTGTTTCTGATGTACAATCTTGGCATCTGAAACAAAAGAGTGACAGAATTATATAACATTTAGAATGGTAGGCCTATCATTTGCAAAGAAATACTGATCATAGCACGAATGGCGTGCATTTTTAATAAATCACTGAAATCAAATTTGTTAACAGTTTTATTGGTCTAGATTTAAACCCCAGTATTAAAAAAGAATCAATAATGCTGATATTCGAATGCAATCTTCAACACTTTTAATAACAACAGACTGTCTTGTCAATTTCTTCTATGGGGAGAAATGAACCATGGGGAGAAATGAACCGGTCCATTTCTCCCCCATCAATGTATTAAACTATTCAGCCATAAAGTCTCTTAAATCTAATATTATATGCTATAGTTTTTATATGAACTCTTAAATAACAAGTAAATAAAGATATTAACGTAATTACCTTGTCCTGATTCCTGACTATGCGTCTGCTTTACGATGGTGTCTGGAACTGGAAAAAGAAACTTTAGTGCAGAAATTTTTCAAACTTTGCGTGGGAACGACCTGTGCGGGAAGTCGATGGCAAATGAAAAATTCGGACTATGTTTGATGTGGAAAACAAACTTATTATGGTTTAACTTTCATTGCATCACAGCCAGGGGCCAGAGAGGGGGTGGTCCATTTCTCCCCTATGTCCATTTCTCCCCGGTCTCCCCTATGTCTCTCGCTAGCAGCCGCTAATCTCTTCCGTTCAATATCCCATCTAATTTGTCTATCATTATTTCTTAAGGACCTTTCTAGTAGAGGCATATCTTCACCGCTTGTTGAATAATCTCTAATTCTTCTTTGTCTTTTTACTTCTCTTTCTCTTTGTTTATCTATTCTTCTTTTCGTTGCTTGTCTAGTATTCTTAAATGGAGCACCTGTTTCCTCTTCCATAGACTTTATACTATCATAATGATTCTCATTCACATTTTCTTCTTCTACCGTTTTCGGTATTGTCTGTTCTTGAGTATCATCGTAAACTGGAGTTGTTATTAACTGATTTTGTGCTGGATCTTTTCTAAAACCTGGGGTTATTGTAGCTATTCTGACGACTTGTTCATCTAAATATCCAGTGTCTGAATAATAATAATTATTATTATTATTATTTTCCCTCTCATCCTCATCTCTTCTTAAGTGTTCCACGTGTGCCCTTGCCACATGTCCCGTGACCTGGTTCTTGATACTATACGATACTTTTCCTAGCTTTTCCAAAACGTAATAACCTGGAACCCAACGAGCATCAAACTTAGAGTTTCTTCTATGCTTCTTATAATAAACTCTATCACCTACTTTAAACTCCTGCAATTTTGTATTCACGTTTTTGTACTTTTTCTGTCTTTCTCTAGCTTTAATTATATTATTCTTTAGTCTTACGTGTGCTTTATGCATTTCCTGTATGATAGTCTCTTGAAAGTCTTCCCCCATATATTTCCGTCTTGGTTTTAACAGATTATCTATAGGTAGTACTGGTTCTCTCCCGTGTATTAAATAGAATGGTGAAAACCCTGTGCTCTCATTTTGATTTGTGCGTATAGCGCTAAGCGCTGGTCCCAGGAACAAATCCCAATCTTTTTCATGTTCATCGACGATCTTTGCTATAATATCGTATAATGTCCTATGTTGTCGTTCGTTCTTAGCATTTGAAGAAGGTCTATAGTATGAGGTCTTTATATGGTTTATATTCAAATCTTTTAATAACTTTTCAAATTTTTTATTTACAAACTCCCTACCATTATCCGTAAGTATACTTTGTGGGCAACTAAATCTTGGTACGAACTCTTGTAAAAAAAATATTAATGACAGTATCTGCGCTCTTATCTGGGATTGCATAAACGTCTGGCCAAAGACTGTAGACGTCTACTATATGAATTAAATACACGTTTCCTGACAATGTTCTAGGGTGAGGACCCGATATATCTAAACTAATTTTTTGCATAGGAAACTGAGGAATATCTGTATCTTGTAAGGGACACTTAATTATTTTCATATTCCTTAATCTGCATCTTTCACACGTATCTACATATTTACAAGCAGATTTAAATAAGTTCGGCCAATAATATTTACTTGTAAGTGCTTTTACCAACTTATCACGACCGAGATGACCATTCTCATCATGATATGCTTTTAAAACTTCATTTTCCAAATGTTTTGGAATATATTTCCTTAGCTGTTCGTTCCTTTCACTCATATAATATAACTGTTCGTCGTCTTGCAAAACTAAATAATTCTTCTTATATTTATTCTCCTCCGTTTCTTTTAATTTCTGTTTTATTTGTAAGACTTTTGGATCTAATTCTTGTTCTTCTTTCATATTAAATTGTGCTAAATGTGGGTCTTCTGCTCTAGGTTCAGACTCTTGATCCGATGGTAAACTCTCAAACTCTTCTCTATTTATTATGGCAGAATCTAATATATTCACTTGCCAGTTTCGGTCGTCGATCTCTGGTTCACCTTCATCTTCTGTGTCCCCTGATGACTGTGGATACGGGATCCTAGACAATAAATCAGCACATGTGTTAATCCTACCTGGAATGTATTCAATTTTCGTATTGTATCCCTGTAGATTCAATGCCCACGTCTGTATCTTCCTGTTCTGCACTGGAGCTTCTAACAGAGATTTTAAAGGCATACGGTCAGTTCTAATAACAAAATTTGCGTTATGTAAGTAGTAGTTTAGTTTTTGGAGAGCATAGTGTATAGCATAAGCCTCTTTCTCGATAGTCGCCCATTTTCGTTGAGACCTGCTAAGTTTATGAGACAAGAAATAAATTGGCCTTTCATTTTTAACCCCTGGTATTCCAGATTCTTTTCCTTCATATGGTTGAACCAAACAGGCTCCTATAGCATTATCGGAAGCATCTGTATATAGTATTAGCTGTTTATTCAAATCTGGATGCGTCAATAGTGGTACCACTGTTAAGCTATTTTTTAAAAACTCGAACGCTTTTTGATACTCATCATTCCACTTAAATCTAGCGTATTTGCCCGTTACATTAGTAATAGGTTCTGCTATTTTTGAAAACCCTGGGATAAAGCGCCTATAATATCCACAGGTTCCAATAAAAGCACGCACTTCTTTTACGTTAGTTGGAGGAGGTAACTCTTTAATAACCTTTATCTTGTCTTGGTCTGGTTTAATTCCGTCTCTATTAATAATATACCCCAAATATTTTGTTTCTGTTTTTAAAAACTGGCATTTACTAAGCTTCAATTTAACATCATGTACTCTTAATCTGTCGAATACTAATCTGACATGTTTTAAGTGATCATCCACATCCCCTGCTGTATAGATTAGAATGTCGTCTATGTATGCCAATGCAAATTTTTGCATACCCTCTAATACCTCATTTATTAACAGCATGTAGTGAGATGGGGCCGTTCGAACCCCGAATGGCATTCGTAAGAATTCGTAAGAACCCATATGAGTACAAAAAGCACTCTTCTTTTGAGCGTCTTCCGACATCGGGATACACCAGAATCCTGATCTTGCGTCTAGCGTCGTGAAGAATGTGGAGCCATTAAGCAACCCCAAAATATCATCAATCACCGGCAGTGGGTACGCTACATTCTTAGTGATTTTGTTCAACGCCCTGTAGTCACAGCAGAATCGATGTGAACCATCAGGTTTGGTCACGATGACGATCGGAGATGACCACTCTGACTTCGATCTTGTTATTATTCCTGCTTTCAACATATCTTCTATTGCCTTTTCAACAACTTCCCTATTTCTTAATGGAGTTCTATATGGTTTTAAACTAATTGGTGGATGGTCTCCCGTATCTATTTCCATTGTAACTGTTTTTGTCTTTCCCAATTCTAAATCATTAATTGCAAAAACATCCTGATTTTCTTTTATAAGTTGTTCTAATACTTTCTTATTTTCTGGTGGAGCTTTTAACTGTGCCAACAATTCTTGTTCCCTTGTCATTTTGTCTAGTGAATGTATTTGGGCTGTATTTCTTCTGAATGGATGGATCAATTCATCCATTTGTACGTTTCCTCTTCTTCCGCGTCCGCGTCTGTTATTAACTCTTTCACTAGAAGTTTCTGAATAATTTGTTCCCGACATTTCTACTCTATGTGGTTGTTTCGGGATTTGAAATTTAAATATTGAGCACAACCCACTACTGGCAACGCCGATCGCATTCTGTTATGAACCTAAGGCCTATCCACGTAAATATGGAAGCACTATACTCGAGTTTCGCCCTCATTTGAGCTCGTCAGTAGTGCATATCCCTGACCGGATCCGGAAACAGTCCCGGATCACGCGTGTGAAGCGGGTGTGTAACCACGCGGCACACACTGGACACACCAAATTATCACAACAGAACATCACAACGCTACCCATCGTAGGCTATGCTCAAGATTGCCCAATCGCCGCGACCGACGTCCGTCAATCGATGGGACCCGAACGATCAGGACTTCTCACTGGCAAGGAACACCAGGCCTCCTAAATCCAGTGAGCAATAATCATTTGATTATGTGGTTGTTTCGGGATTTGAAATTTAAATATTGAGCACAACCCACTACTGGCAACGCCGATCGCATTCTGTTATGAACCTAAGGCCTATCCACGTAAATATGGAAGCACTATACTCGAGTTTCGCCCTCATTTGAGCTCGTCAGTAGTGCATATCCCTGACCGGATCCGGAAACAGTCCCGGATCACGCGTGTGAAGCGGGTGTGTAACCACGCGGCACACACTGGACACACCAAATTATCACAACAGAACATCACAACGCTACCCATCGTAGGCTATGCTCAAGATTGCCCAATCGCCGGGTGATCCGGGACTGTTTCCGGATCCGGTCAGGGATATGCACTACTGACGAGCTCAAATGAGGGCGAAACTCGAGTATAGTGCTTCCATATTTACGTGGATAGGCCTTAGGTTCATAACAGAATGCGATCGGCGTTGCCAGTAGTGGGTTGTGCTCAATATTTAAATTTCAAATCCCGAAACAACCACATAATCAAATGATTATTGCTCACTGGATTTAGGAGGCCTGGTGTTCCTTGCCAGTGAGAAGTCCTGATCGTTCGGGTCCCATCGATTGACGGACGTCGGTCGCGGCGATTGGGCAATCTTGAGCATAGCCTACGATGGGTAGCGTTGTGATGTTCTGTTGTGATAATTTGGTGTGTCCAGTGTGTGCCGCGTGGTTACACACCCGCTTCACACGCGTGATCCGGGACTGTTTCCGGATCCGGTCAGGGATATGCACTACTGACGAGCTCAAATGAGGGCGAAACTCGAGTATAGTGCTTCCATATTTACGTGGATAGGCCTTAGGTTCATAACAGAATGCGATCGGCGTTGCCAGTAGTGGGTTGTGCTCAATATTTAAATTTCAAATCCCGAAACAACCACATAATCAAATGATTATTGCTCACTGGATTTAGGAGGCCTGGTGTTCCTTGCCAGTGAGAAGTCCTGATCGTTCGGGTCCCATCGATTGACGGACGTCGGTCGCGGCGATTGGGCAATCTTGAGCATAGCCTACGATGGGTAGCGTTGTGATGTTCTGTTGTGATAATTTGGTGTGTCCAGTGTGTGCCGCGTGGTTACACACCCGCTTCACACGCGTGATCCGGGACTGTTTCCGGATCCGGTCAGGGATATGCACTACTGACGAGCTCAAATGAGGGCGAAACTCGAGTATAGTGCTTCCATATTTACGTGGATAGGCCTTAGGTTCATAACAGAATGCGATCGGCGTTGCCAGTAGTGGGTTGTGCTCAATATTTAAATTTCTACTCTATCCGTTGCCAATATGTCACTAATGTTATGTTCTAGTTTGGCTATTACACATCCTCTGTATAATTTGATTTCTCTACCTGTGTTGTTAATAATCATTACTGGAAAGGTTAAGTGTTTATCTAACGATATTATTCCATCCGGGACTTCAAGACCAGGCTCATCAATTACTTCCTTTTGCAATTCAGTGATTCTAACTGTGTGTCCTGCCACATAATATGGGTTTCTCTTTATCTTGGCTTGTATCAAATTAACCGACTGTGGTTTTAACGTCGTGGACATTTTAATTCTAACTAGTGCCGATATATGCATGTCTTCTTCCATATCTACATATACGTCCTTGAATTTTAATTTGTGTAAATCAAAGAGAAGTCTTACTCCGTTGTTTATTAAAAAATCTCTTCCTATAAGCATGTTTCTATTTAAATCTTTTACTACATGAAAAAGATGTCTTACGTTGATCCCCCCTAATTTAAAATTGATCATTGTCTGTCCAATCACTTGTAAATTCTGTCCTGTAACAGAGTGAAGATTATTATGACTCTTAAATATTCTACAATTTCTCATTATTTTATACAAAAAACTTTCTTTAATTACACTAACCTAAGCTCCTGAATCAATTAATGTACGAACTCTATATTTTCCTATTTCTATTATACATGAGCTATGATCTGTTTTATTTTCTGTAAACTGTTTGATTTCCTCTAGTTGAAAGTATTCTCTACTCGTCCTACTATGCCTGTTATTAACATATTCTTTAAACCTTGGGACCTTATTATTTTCCCTCCTACTACAGGTCCTATTTAATAGGTAGGGCGCCGGTTTTCCTGCGTTCTTGTACCTGTAAAATTCCTGTGTCTATCTTCAACATTCCTATTCAACCTGCTATTGCCATTTCTACTTTGTGTATTCGACTGGACACGCCTGTTATCACAAAAACGAGAAACATGTCCGCGTTGACCACAAAACCAACAGACTATATTTGTGTTGTTCGTTTTACCTACTGTCTCACTTGTAGGATATCTCATATGTCTTCTTTCATCATAAGCACTTCTATTACCACCTTGTAACGTCTGTATACCTCCTCTCCTATTCCATCCGAACCTTGTTTGTCCTATCTCCATAGGCTCCTCAATCCTGTCTTCTCGACTAGTTCCTATTTCTCGTCCTGTTCTCAATCTAAATCTACGTCTCAAATTTTCTTCTTGTACCGCAATGTCTACAGCTTGTGATAACCTCTCAGGGTTTTCTCTCATCAGCTTAAACTTCAATCCATCGGATTTTATGCTATCTACAAAAATCCCGACTAACATCCTCTCCACCTCCTCTCCTCGTACATTCTGTCCTAAGAATGCTTCTTCAGCCAGGTTAATCAACCTATCGCTGAACAATTGTACCGTCTCTCCAGTGTTTTGTTTAGACTGTCTCAACACCGAAAACGCATGTTGTGGATCCGTTATTTCCGCGTACTTATGGGCCAGGTCGTCTTTGAACTGCTCCCATTTCTCATCTACTCTAGCCTCTAATTTCCTTCGGATATGATCCGAAACCGGTTCTGTTGCTGCCTGATAAGCAAGTCTCATTTTCTCTTCATCTGATGCAGACACCAAATACGCATATTTCTCTTTGGAAGTTATCCATTTCTTAAAATCTCTTGCCTGTCCATTAACAATTTCAGTTGCCATTCCCTGTTGTTTTATAACCGTATGAAGTCTACCAACCGCTGTTCCTACCCCCGTCAAAACTTGTACCAATGAATCTTGTTCTGTCATGCTGAAATATTTATGTATGCACCAATAAATCAAATTCACATTCGTAACCAGCTAAATTAACAATATGATCGTATTTACTTTACACAACAGAATTGTTCAACTAGTCAATTGTACATAAAATAATATTTAAAGTTCACCAATTACCCTGATTTGCTCCCGATCCAAGAAAGACGGATTCTTCTATGTTCGATATCAGGTAGAATTCAAACGCCAGGAGTCTGTGCCAGTTGAAATGCTCCTCCAATCGATCACGCACTTCAGGTAGTTAGGGAGTTCTTCTTCCAACGTCTCAGTAACTTCAACCCCTGGTTGGATCCCTACCAGACTTTTGGCATCTTTTCACCCGATACAGGGCACATCAAAGCGACGTCTTGAGAATCGGTGTAATTCAGGAAAGCGATAATTTCAGTAGGTCGGCAGCCCAGTCTGCCTCTCCCACTTCCGAGAGTTCTTTAGCGGTATCGCTGCTGTTAATGAGCTTTCCATTTCTTCTTATTCCTCAAAAAGTCTCAAGGTCAGGACTCTGCGGCTTTTAGTTCGCTCCAGGCAATCTATCTTAACGAGAAGTAGACAACTGCTCTGTTAGTAAAATGTTTCTACTTGATTCGACTTGCCTTGAAGGTTTCTTTTTCCTGAGCCTCTTATTTCAAACGATCCAGAAAAAACGTGCTGGTCTTTCTCTCTCTTCCAGGCCCAGATGTTGACTGGTTCCTAACAACAAACTACGTCACGACTTGAGCATCCTTCTTCCCATTCCACCCTGATGCTCAAGCGTGCTGTAGTTTTGCCCACCCCATATACACATACTGCTACAGCGACTCTGTTATTCTTTGGCTTACCGTCTTTTATCACCAGCAATGGCGAATTGTCCGTCTGGACTATGAAGTGGGAACCTCGGAGGAATTTCTGTAATTTCAGAACACAATAAACCAGACTTAATCCTTCCAGTTCTGCTGTTGAGTATCTCGTTTCAGCTGGTTTTAACTTACGACTTACATAAAGAATAGGATGATCTACTCCATCATGATTCTGTATCAGGCATCCTCCAATAGCGATAGTACTTGCATCTGTTTTTAATATAAATTGAGAATGTATATTTGGAAGTCGAAGGATAGGTGGATTTGAGAAAATGGTTTTCAATTTACAAATTGCATCTTCTAAATTGATACTCTTACAATTGCACAATGTTATGATTGAATATGGGATGAACGTTATGGGAATTATCAAGATGGATGTGAATATTCCATACAAACCTCTTCAACTCGAAATACATGTTTTTCTATGATATAATATGTACCTTTGAAATTCAACCAAGCAGATGGTACTAATTTTGAATACATGATCGACCAGTGTTGCTTGAATTTCTTTGCCAAAGTGGTACAACTGTATATGTGAGATTTTCCACATTTAAAAATAGATTCACAATTTTGTGCCAATAATAATACCTGACTATCATGTTGGTGTTTGAAATTTCAGTATGAAATAACGTCGATTGACTTATCAATAAAGTGGTGGTTATCACAGACAGTTCATTTATCAAAAAGATAATGGTTAATGGTAAATTTTGGAATATTAGCAGCAGTGATGTTGTCAGTTTTGTTAATAGTAGCAGTAATAACAGTAATTTGAATAAGTCACATTTAACCTTTGGTGAATTTGGGTGTTTAGTATTGTCAGTTGTCTGTTTCAGAGAAAATATTGTTGTCGTTGTCAACACCACTAGTAGATGGTAACTCTGTGTTGACCTTGTCGCTTGTGTCTGTCAGGTTGATCACTGGTGTTGCTACTGTCTGGTTAGTTATGTCGTATAATGGAAAGTAATTTGTTAGTGATGGATCCGATTTTTGTTCTCGACTGAAGTCACTGTTGGTCGTTTCCGGGGAAACAATTTGTATCGACTCGTTGAGTTGGTCATTGTGGGTTTTCTCAGTTGCTGCTCTAGTAACTGCGTTACAGTCTTTTGTTATAAGTTGTTCATTTGCAGGTTTGGGATTTTGTGGGTTAACAGTACACCCTGTTGGCGGTTTTGTTACTGTGACCTCATTTATAGCGTGAGCGGCCCCCGTATAGTAAACCTCGGTTATTACTTTTGGAGGTTCGTCATTGGTGGTCTCCCTTACACTTTTGTTATTTTCAGGATCGACATTCCCTTCAGGTGTCGTGGGATTATTGCTTGGATTCATTTTTGCAGTTTTCTTCTTCCCATTTTTGGATGTCTTTTTGTGAACACACTTTTACATTGGGGAGAGTCCCCTACAATTACATCTGCACATGGATTGTGCAACACGGCGCATAGTACGTGTCCTGACATGAATGGTGTATGGATTTCAGTCATAGCTAGAGGGTATCTTTCAATCGTGCCTGCAAATGTACTGACATGTTAACAAAGTCGTCTATATAGTCACTGTCTTTCACCAATGTTTTCCTGACCCCAACCAGGGTCGAGCCGCTATCGCGCATTACTTTACATGGTTGACACAAACCCTTTGAAAAATTGAAGTTTGCCCTTAGGATGACACGGCGGCAGTTGGCCATTTCGTTTGATATACGTATTGTGTGGCCGCATTCAAGGGCTGTGTCTAACTGAAACTTTTTACATGTATTACAATTATCATAGTCAAAGATGTCAATGACTTCTAGGGCATTGACTATTTCATTTTCACTCTCATTTACGCTTTCACACTCGTTTACACTTTCCCTCTCATCCTCACTGGAGGTGTCAACTAGCACTGCATTTACTTGCTTTATCTTTTTACGTCCTTCACAAATCCCTGAATAGTGCCCGTAACTTTTACAAAAGTAACATTTAACAGCTTTTCTGAAGTTATTTCGTTTGGTTTTTTGCTTCTCTACCATCATTTTCAAGTGGTAACTGTAAAAATTCCCGCACATAGCATATTGTTCGTGTGACAATCTACAGTAGTGGCAAGGTGTAAACTTTGGTTTCGGTCTATATTTGTTTTCAGGTAGTTTGAATTTGTTTGTACTTGTAGTACCTGATACTTCGTTTTGACTAGTGTTTAGAAGGAAGATATCGCGATTTGCTGTGTAAAATGCAGGTCCTTTACTTTCAATTTCTTCGATTGTCTGACAATCGTTCTGCTGTAAGAATTTTGAGAATGATGTTGGTAAGGATGTTATGATTTTAGTTTATGATCATTCAGATCTCTAAGTTTGTCGAAGCTATTGTTGACATTAGCTGACGAGATCCATTTATTGAAATACATCCTGTACTGTTGAAACGTAATCTATTAATCGTTTGATTGGCTTTAGGACAAAGTTTGGCAAACTTGTAGTTGGTATCCTGCTGTATGTAATAAAAAATGTTGCATGATTCTACGTTTGATGTAATCGTAGTCGTTTAAGTCCTGTGGAATACTTTCAATTACTTTTAATGGCTCCAATGCTAAATTTCTCATGTATATCATTGGCCAATCCTGTGTTGGAATTTTATGATATCCCATGATACACTCGAAGTTCTCGGACCAGGCGCTAATCGAGTCGCCAGAGCAGTAGGGTTTAACGATCCCTTTATATTTGTTATACTTCTGTTCTTCTTCTTTACTCTTTAATGTGTTTACTGAGATTTCTACATTTGAGTCAATCTCTAGTTGTTTAACTTTCAGTTGTGTCTGTGACTCAATTTCTTTCTGTTTAATCGCTGCTTCGATTTCTAGTTTTTTTTTTGTTTGTTTGGCAACGTCAGTCTCTGCCTTTTTGTTGGTAACTGCCTGTTTCCATCTCTACTTTGTTTTGTTCGCGTAATCGAGCTCTGCTTTTTTCTGTTTCTCGTTCTGCTGCACGTTCTTCCCGTAAACACCCCCTTCTGCATGTTTCTTTACTTCTCTCATTAGATTTTCTTCATGTGTTTTCTGACTCCATTCCTGCTAGTTTGTCTGCTGTATAACCTAGCTTTACCCCTAGTTCAATGCACTTTTCTAGTGTTGACATTTTGAGATGTTGCAAATAATTATTTCTAAGAAATTATTCCCTTTGAAAATTTATGTTGTCTCAATATTTGGTTATGTCCCTTATTTTCACTTATAGCACTCACACGAGTATATATTAAAGGGCAACACAATTTACATGTGAATACAATATTATATATCAATAAGTGAACAAAATTACATGTGAAAACAACTGAGTATCGTTTAGAGATACAATTTATAAGAAATATTTGGGACTAAGCTGATTGAATGATGTCTTTTCTGTACTATCGCTGTTTGGTTCTCTGGTTGTTTCAACTTCTGTTGGAGAACAATTTTACATAGACAACCTTCTCATGGAACAACCTGTTATTGGAAAGAAAAACATTAGTAATTTGTCATGTCACGTCAATGTCATGTTAATGGTGAGAGTCAGTATCGTTATTTTATACTTTCAGAGGGAAGTAGATAGAACAGTTTATAAGAAGAGTAATCACTGTAAAGTGTCTAGACCAGTGGTTCTCAACCAGTGGTGAATTCCCCCCCCCCCCCAGGGGGGAATTTCAGGGTTTCCAGGGGGGGGGGGAATGAAGGCCATTTCAAGATCGTGTTAATACAAGAACCGATTACTTGACATAGTTTTTCCCTTCATACTTTACAGTTATGTATGTCTCGTCCTTCTAAACCTCATTTTATAAAGTAAGTAGACCCACAAATCATGTTTTATGTGGATGTCTAGACTTGTTTTGCCGGTCTCTCTGGCTGTGGGGTTACAACACTTTCTCTCTGTAATTCCGTTTATCACGCAGAGTCTCGTAGCGGAGCGAGAACTGAGGCGGTTCGACCCCCGCTCGTGACTTGCGGGATACTGAGCCGGCCGCTCAGAAAGCAATGGCAAACTACGGAGCGTAATCTTGCCAAGAGATCAACATACAGCTGAAAGATGCTGGTGTTGGCAGCTAAGTCCTGTAAAGGATGTGCTTAAACAAAAAAAGACTTGTTTTAGTATATGCTATTACATTTACCTTCCATTTTTACGTATACTGTGTAGGGGAGGGGGGATTTTTTGATAAGAAATATGAAAAGGGGGGGGGGGGAATGACGTTCTGAAAATACGGTGAAGGGGGGAACGGGCCAAATTTTTGACAGGAAGGGGGGAGTGGCGTTCTGAAAATATGGTGAAGGGGGGAATGGGCCAAAAAAGGTTGAGAACCACTGGTCTAGACTTTGTCGTGTATAATTTAACTCTTTCGCTACCAAACAAAAATTGGGCTGTGACCAATCAGAAATTTATGGCAGAAAATTGGAAGTAGGGGTGTGTTACAATAATGATTTTAAAATGGTTAAAAATTGTAGCAGATCTATTGTATTACATATCAAATTAAACAGGATTGCACAAGGAACATGACATTGTTAATAATTAATTGATAGGTTACAAATATTATGACAATAATGAGAGGTTTAATAATAACAACTGAAATTAAAGAGGTAAAAATTATTTAAAAAACTGCACTTATACGGTGTTTTCTACACTCCTATACTGCTAATCATGTTTAATTTACTGAATAATCAAACAAACACCACTTGTCTTCAAGAATATAAACAGTATTGTTCATTAAAATCACCCAAAAGGAAGTTTTGGTGTTTATTCACAACCATGTCTCTTTCACAAAATATGGGGGAAAATAACAATGGCAGAAAACTGGAAGTAGGGGTGTGTCACAATAATGTTATGAAATACAAATGTTTTACCACACAATGATGATAAAGATAGTACCGGCCGTGTAAATTTTCAGTTTACTGTAACTTAAAATTCCGAAACGGAGCAGAAATGTATCAAATAAACCACTGATCATTTTGTGGCAATAAAAGTACCAATTGCCACCACAGCCGATCCAATGTGGCACCAGATGAGCCCTTGGTAGCGAAAGAGTTAAGTTTTTACTTGGCAAAGACAAGAACCGTCAATGTATTAATTTTAATTGTCTTGGGCTTGCCAAAACGGACAGGAGCCCCCCAAGTATTTTTAAACCTGTCCGCGTCTTACAAATAGGGATAGAAAGACTCGGGTTCAGACAGGCAGTGGAGTGCGATCACAGATCTGACAAAACTCTAAGTTCGGATATTGTCATTCTTCTTCTTCTTCTTCTTCTTCTCCTTCTTCTTCTTCTTCTTCTTCTTCTTCTTCTTCTTCTTCTTCTTCTTCTTCTTCTTCTGCGTTCATCCGGAGTTTTATTTTTCGGATGTGATTGCGTTGTGCCTGTTTACAGCAGAGCTGCGTTCTTGCGCAGTTAGGCCGACACATCCGACTTCTGCGGGATATATTGTCATTCTACTTTATTACAATATCTATCTGGCGCACAGTCGTCTCGCACTTATTGCATAACATATTATATACACATTAGACAAAGCATCAACAAGTTACACATCACAGCATCTGTCTATCGTAAACAATCTAAGGATTCTAAACTAAGTCCCTCTATGTGTCTCCCCTGAGAAGCTAGACCCTCTCCAGTCCAAGTCCAGTGGCCGTCTGCCCTCTCGACTCTCGTCGGGTGGACACGGGGTGCTGGCTATTGCGTGCACCCCGTGGGTGTCACTCTTTGACGCTTCCGGCGAGTTCCGCCGGGACCTACTGCGTAGTTGGAGATTCGACCCTTCTTTTCTCGAATGTTCGAGATCTCGAATGTTCGGGTGGCTCTTCTTATCTCCCTTTTTTATGTGTTGCTTCTTTCACTGGGTTGTATCCCTTATCTCATATTGTGAGACCTTGACAGAAGCCTTTGCGTGACCTGCTCTACTCTTAATTTTGCGACACGTCTTCCATCTGCTATTATCATTGCTGTCAACATCTTGTATCACACACAGGCACTCTCGCTTCTTTATCCACACCCAAAGAAATATCCGCTTTGTGGATGGTACATCACGTCTTTTATTTCAGGCGAACCTGAGATAGTTACACATTCTACCCAGGCGGTGGCTGCCTGAACAAACATACAAATGCCGCCTTCTCTACAATAATCATACACAATCACTTATTCAAACTCCACACTGGCTATCTTCAACTAGCGCCCTCGCAAACTAAGCATTTGCACTCGGAAATATACAAGTGTCCTCTCTTGAAAACTGTCGCGTCCCGTCTGACGTTTTCCAACACGTCGGCTGGCTTTGTCATCCTAGATCCCGTGCTGTCTGTAAAATCCCGTGCTGTCTGTCAGACCTTGTGCTTTCCTATCATTCTCGTAGTCCGTCCGTGCTAAGCTGGGTTGTACTAACGTCTGGTCTGTTCAGGGTGGTATCCCGTGAACTGGCGTCCCCTCCTATCCTCTAGTTGGTCCTGCCGGTATCCTGGTTATGACACGTCTGTGTCCCCACCTAAGTCCTGTCTCCCGTTTATCTACTGTCCTGTAGATGCCCTGTCTTATGACCATTCTAAGTCCTGACGTGTGTTCTGTCTCTACTTTATCTACTACCCTGTAGAAGTCCTTATCTATGTCCTATATGTCATTACCTCTATTCTGTCCCTTGTCTTCTCTATGTCCTGTCCGTACCTCCTCAACACCTTGACAATTGCTCCTAAGTATTTAAATTTATCAACTTTGTTAAGGTTGTCCCGTTATCACATGTTAGTATCATCTTTTGCTTTGATATAACCATTGTCTATGTTTTCTTGACATTCAAGGATATTTGTTGTTTCTATGCCCACTCTCTGTTACTACAATGTTAGTAACAATGTTAAAGTTAGTTGGACATCCTTTACAGAACGTCGCAGTAAACACCAGCATTTGTGCGATTGTGATCGCTTGGCAAGTTTACGTTCAGTAGTTTGCCATTGCTTTCTGAACGACCGGCACCCATTCCATTTCGTAAAAACCAAAGCAAGGCGGTCTGCTGCCAAACCTCCCGAAGCTGTGTTTCGTACGTGGGCATACGGGATTACAAACTGCATCCGTTAATCTTTCGCCACGGAGCAGGCAGTGACATTGTTATTAGATTGGAATACATAATACAAGAACATTCAGCCAATCCAACATTTACAAAACTCTACCGTCCACGGATGATGATGGTGATGATGATGAAGATGATGATGATGATGATTGTGATGATGATGATCGTCCAACCAAAAGCAAATCTGTAAATCAATCAATCAATCAGGTGTCGTCTCCGCAATGAAGGTTCGCTGCAATGGATCTCCAACACTGTCTGTCTCTCGCCTTGACTGTACATTCATTCTGTCAGGCTAATGTTCGTCCATCCATTGATGTTATCCTCCCACTTGTATCGTTGTCTGCCTCTTGCTCGCTTGCCCTCAACCTTGCCTTCCAGTATGGCTTTCATAATAGCATCATGTCTTTTAACATGGCCAAAATATTTCACTTGCCTCCTCTTTATTTCTTTCACCAACTCTCTCTTCATTCCCAGTTTTTCTAGAACCTGTGCATTAGATTGTTCTTGTTTCCACGAAATACGACATCTTGACATATTCGTCTGTATATCCACACCTCCAGGGCTTCTATGCGACTTTCTATGTCAAAGCTTCCGCAAATCTGTAACCGGGTGGTAAACGAAACGAAATTACCCCAACTGTCAACATGGGCCCCAGTGTGAGCTTGTGTCCGGCCAGACATCCAGCCAGTGTCTGTGTGAGTGACAGTATAACATGATTTAGAGCAAAATAATATAGTTAATCACGGGCATGTTATTATTATTATTGATTCTACACAATTAATTATTTGTTGTTTCGGGATTTGATGTTATCTACACAATTACTAAGTCTAAGATAGAGATGGGGTGGGTCCGGAGAGAGTGGTTGCTGTCTACTGTCTAGTGTCTGAACTGTCTCTGGAGCGGTCTCGGCTGGCAAAGATTAGTTTCATCTTCGTGCCAGGGCATGCGGAGTACAAGGAAATGAGCGGGCTGACAAGCTCGCAGGTGAGGCTACTGTGGAGGGCGGACGCGCCATGCACCAGGCTGACATTCTGAATGCTCTACGAGAAGTGAGACTTTTGCGAGAACCAAGTGATGACTGTGAATCTACAACAATGGCCAGACTGCGGGAGCAGCAAATTAAAAGAGGGGTGGCCAAACAAGAACACTACGCAGGAAGCCAAAGAAGATTGATAAACCAACACAGAACTGGCGTCGTTAGCAGCTACACGCTGCGGGATTTGCTGAGGAGGGGATCCGAGCACTTATGGACTGAATGGTTCGATGTGCAATGAGGATAATCTGTCGACTAACTAACTAACTAAAAGCATATTACATTACACATTTTAGTTTTAGATCCAAGACAGTGAGCACATTTTCTTCGAATGAAAAAAGAAACAAAATTTTTTTCCTAAAATATTAGTGAATTTCATTAATTATTACTGTTAGTCTAGTATTAGATTAGTGTTGTTATTATTATTAGTAAATTAGCACTGATAATGACAACATATAACAAATCCTTCATCGATGATACAACAGAAGTTTCTTCTTCATTATCTTCAGCCATCGATGTATGCTGTGGAACTGCTTTCGGCAGTTGTAAACAATATAAAATAATAGAAAGTAATGCAGCTTTACAGAACAGAATTACTGAACAATACAAGGACGTTGCTAGCCTTCATCAGCACACAAATACATACACAAAATACAACATATAATCACGGAGAAGACCCTCCATTTACTACATTAAGGCATAAGAACAGTATGAGAAGAATAAAAACAAAATGAAATCATTGATTGTTCCATAATATAAAATAAAGATTATTATAATAATAATATTAATACTGTCTTCTTCAGTGATTATGACTGATTATGCTATGCTGTCTGTTCCAAAAGCAAGTATTACATTTAATGTAAGCCATCTGGTGTCTTGAGCAGCCAGCACACAAGACTGTATTTGTGTGTACATTGCTGTGTGTACATTGCTGTGCGGAACTGACATTTGAGGCTCTTTAGTAAAATAACATTTGTATTATTTTTTAATTTTCAAACCTGGATGATCTGACAGATCTTAAAAAATACAATCAGGTAACACCTCATTTAAGATTCTAGGTAAATTCTAAGCTGAAATACGTCTATGTGTACATAATCAACAGAAAAATGCTTAATAGGCAGATTTATAAATTTCATCTGAACATTTAAATCACTGTAACTTTTATGTTTGTTGCTTGCTTGCGTTCACTGGCTGTGAACTCCAGCATGAAGTCCTGTATGTCGCATGAAGACATCCTGTTGTCCAACATCAGTGTGATGTCATACCGGACTAAGGTTTGCGTGAGTATCCATTGTCCCATGTCTGGCTTATTGGTGTGCCGACTGGTGGTTCCTCGCCGTGCAGGCAGATACTCTCCGACTTCGGAAGAATCAGCGATCCTACTACATTAGGCAGGACCCCGAAGGGACCTGTTGCCCAGGACGTACGACTAGGACATGTTAGTAGGTCTTGGTCAGTATAGAACCTGGCCCTGGTGCCTTGGAAACACCTCTGCGTCCCTTTTATGTTTGTAAACACACACCTTAGCAACCATATGCCAGTGTGTTTGTGACCAGATCTAATAAAATAAATTACTATATTTGAAATATTGTTTCATTGATAGTCAAAATGGCTGTTCATTGTATTTTTTTAAAATTTGTGTGTGCTCGCTCGCTTTAACTCAAGCGTAGTCCATACACACTATTTTTATAGTAGTGATGGACTGAATTTTGCATGTGGGTTAGCTTTCCCTATTAACAGTGTCCCTTGCCATCAGGCGAACCCACTCTGACTTCAGAGGTACTTGTAATTTACGTCCCCAAGTCAAGGAATGACATGTCAACATTTTAGTCCAACTGTCCGGTGTAGATGATGAACTGCTAACCTCGGCATTAGCACACCGGATGTTTAGGAACACTGTTCTTATCCATTCGGCCATGCAGACCTGCAGTTCATTGTATAACTAGATCAGTGTAATGCAACAAGTGTTTAGACAACTATATGCCATGAAATCCATAGGTTTCTTTGGGAGTTAGTTATCGAAACCTAAAGGTCATCCTGACCTTCCATTTTGAATATTAAGATTTAGACCTGATTCATCAACATGTACCATACCTTGTAGACCTGATTAAAGATTTGAAATGTCAGCCATTTAACTTGTGAAGTAATAACCTTTGAAATATTAAAAAGCAATTAAATTAATCATTTCAACTATGTATGTTTTGTGGAGGTGGATAGAAAGCAAACCTGAAAGTTGAATTGCTGCTGTAATAATAAATGTTCAGCTAAATTAAAAATGGCAATCAATAAATGTCTTCTGAGTAATAAACCCCTAAAACATTAATAAATAATTGAATATACCATGTGAACCATGTATGTATTTTGCACAGGTTGAAAGAGCTACCCTAAAAGTCGCATTGTCATGTTAAGATTAAATGTTTCCATCACAAACGGGATAAAATTTGTCTGCATAACTGCAAAATGCTTTGGTGCTTGCCCTGTTATGGACCCCCAGGCAGGTGTTCCTGATCCTTGTCCAAATACAGTAACTGGCAGTCCTTCTCAGATGTCCTGTAGAGCCAGGCAACATTAGAATAGAGTTAAAATAAATACACATTTATTGTAGTTAAATCATCATCATCATCATCATCATCATCTTCTTCTTCCGTTTCTGCCGTAAAGCGTCGATGGGAGGAATAATTTGCATTCCAGCGGCCGGGGGGTGGCACTGGATAGTGTCATTCCGTGTGGCTTGTACAATGTCTTTGATGTCGTCAATCCATTTTCTTCTTGGACGTCCTCGTGGTCTCGTCGCAGATGATCTTTGATGTAGGCCAGTGATGGTAGTTGCTGGTGTTGCATTCTGAACGACATGGCCAAACCACTTGATCTTCTGTCTTTCAATAAATGTGGCACAAGGTGTTGATCTCACAGTTTGTCTGATAATAGCATTTCTTACTTGGTCTCGGATTGTTAAGTTGGCAGCTCTCCTCAGGCATCTCATTTCGCAGGTGTTGATTTTGCGAAGGTGTAATTTGGATAAAGTCCAGGTCTGAGATTGGTAGCAAAGGGTTGGTATGAATATGCTGTTTATTATCTGTCGTTTTGCGGGCATGGGTATATTTGGATGTTTCAGTAAGGGTGATAGTTGATATGTAAGTGCACTAGCTTTTTGACATCTGATTTCAATTTCTCTGTCTAATCTGCCATCTTCTGTGATCATACTTCCAAGATATTTGAATTCTTTAACTTGTTTCAGAGTTGTGCTATTTAACTGTATACTTAGTGGGCCCCGGCGATCTGCTAACTTGCATTACTTCAGTTTTGGCTGTATTTATGCTCATATTGTAACTCCTGCATGTTGAACTCAGATTATTAATATGATTTTTCAGTCTGCCCTTGTTGCTATAAAACAGGCACTGATCGTCTGTAGTTAAATGCTGGTGCCAAATGTCAGCTTAGAAATACAAAAGCTTCTTATACATAATATTATATCTGGAGATGTCGTATAGCAGCGTTGCGATGACATAATTATGTTTTCTCACCTTTTTCTGAAAATTTACTGGATGAAATTTGCTGAATAAATGTTGAAATTGATGCTTAATTTAATTACAAATAATTTAATATTGTTATGCTAGCTACAGGAATAGCAATTTATATGTCAACTTACTGTTACAAAGCACAGTGGAATAGATCTTAATAACCACAATGTTACAGTCACAGCAGTTTAATTCTTAAATTATAGGCACAAATAACAAAATTATTACCAGTCCTTTTATGGTTTTATTGCGATCAGTGGAATAATCAGAGGAATTTACATAAACTGTACATTTATTGATTATTTTGGAATTATTTAATCTCTTCATGCTGCCAATTATTTCACTTTCACATTTTTTATTTCACACATGACAACACCATATCTACAATTAATAAAATACCCTACACATGCACGTCGGGGACGAGTTTGTAAAGTAAAGTGATAACAAGATTGTATAAGATTATTACAGTTAGATTGTATAGTAAGATGGTGATAAATGTTTTTGCAGATTCACTTTTCTCTCCCATCATTGACACTGGTACTCCTAAGAGAAACTGTGTTGAGGAACTGTACAAGCATGGAAGAGTTTCATGAAATAACAACTGTGAAACAGGAACTGAAATATGAGGTGAGTTCTCTGTAGTGTCTACAACATCTAGTTTACATTTCTATGCCCAGCTGTGTAAATATAAGAGAACCGAGCACTTGTTCTGGCTGTCCCGCTGTTATCTCCCAATGTCCACATGTCCTGAGTGTCCCATTGTTATATAATGTTATAAGGGAACTGATTAAAGTCGCTTAAAAAAAACAAAAGGAACTGATTACTTGTTCTTAGTGTCCCACTGTATTATAATGTTATATGAGAACTGATTTGTGTCCCACTGTATTATAATGTTATAAGAGAGCTGATTACTTGTTCTTGATGTCCCACTGTATTATACTGTTATAAGAGAATTGATTACTTGCTCTTAGTGACTCACTGTATTACAATGATGTAAGAGAACTTATTACTTGTTCCTGGTGTCCTACTCTGTTTTTGAAGTGTAAAGGAACTGATTGTTTCCCTTGGGTGCAAGTATTACAACACAAAAATACAACAGAGCTGATCACTTGATCTTGAATTCCCACTCTGGAGTAAATTAACATAGCAAGATTTATTTTTCAGACCTCAAGCAGCACCCAATCAGGGTTTCCATTTAAGGCTGAAATAGTGAAGTTGGAATCAAACTGTCAGGTGAGTTCTTCTTGATTTGTTTCATTCTTCAGAAATTATTACGTCGACAATGTTTGAACTATATAATGTGAGCATTCATTTGTGTGGAAATACAGATCATGTTATTGGTGTAGTTAGTCGTGACAACAGCACATGACATTGAAGTAGTATTTATTAGAGAAGCCTTTTGTGTTGTCCTGTTTCTAACAGTGCACTTCAGTATTATATCTCCAGCTGTTTCTCCATTATCTGTGCAGGACAAGTTATAAATGTAACAAAGATGTCAGCTGAACAGTGAAGTTACGATTTATGAAATCATTTGTCACTTTCAGTTTCTGACTGACTGGTCAGGTCACATTTTTGTCACTTTCAGTTTCAGACTGACTGGTCAGGTCACATTTTTGTCACTTTCAGTTTCTGACTGACTGGTCCTGTCACATTCAATGGAGGGCGTCAGCATGGTCAAATGGATAAGAGCACTTGCTCTTAAACTTCCCATGTGCTGATGCCAAAGTAGCAGGTTCAACCCCTAGACAGGTTGGCTGGACTAAAATGTCGACTTCTCATCCTTGACTTGGGGATGTAAATTACAAGTACCTCAGAAGTCAGAATGGGGGTCACTTGATGGCTAGGGAAAGCTAATCCACACACAAACAGCAGTCCAATGCACTAGAAATAGAGTTCATAGCGAGCGACAACAAAACAAAACATGAAATAGAAATAATTCAGTTTTGTTTCTAGGTCATCTTAAAGCCCATACTGAATAATTGTTTGGTGTATGTTGTCTACACACTCATATGTTTTCAATAATTGTGGAGATAGATGTTCCTCCATGCTACATTGTCCAGTTGTCTAGTTCATTCATTGTGGAGATAGATGTTCCTCCAGGCTACATTGTCCAGTTTTCTAGTTCAATGATTGTGGAGACAGATGTTCCTCCATGCTATATTGTCCAGTTCAATCATTGTGGAGATAGATGTTCCTCCATGCTACATTGTCCAGTTGTCTAGTTCAAACATTGTGGAGACAGATGTTACTCCATGCAATATTGTCCAGTTGTATAGTTCAGAGGTAGAAAAAAGAACTCAACATAATTCAGGAACCAGTTGCCTTTTCTCAAGAGCCCTCATTTTGCAGATGCAGACTACAAGACATGATTTAAAATTCAAGGACCAGTTAAAAATGTTCAGCACCATGGGTGACCAGACACCTGGATTTTTCTACCTCTGGTCTGGGATCTGATATTTAGCTCTTCCTTTGTCTCTCTAGTATAACAGCTGGTCCCCTTTTGGTATACAAGTATGTTCCTAAAAGCTAATAACAAATGCCACATCATTCATTAATATTAGTGAGTCATGTAGTATTGATTTTTGCATTTTTCCTATGCCTTTATAATGCTTAATGCCATCCCCTAATTCAACAGCTAGGGAAGAGTCACACTACTAATAGTTCCCAACGCTTTCTGATTGTAAGTTCTCATGGTCTACGCTCTCAGTTTTGAGATTCTTTCAGAACCCCTGCAGATTCCCTGCAATCTCATTCTTTCCACATTGGAGTTCTCAATCTGTTCCTCCACCTTCTCCACCTAGTCCCACAGGCACACAACCATCTCTCCCTTGTCCATAGGTAATCGACCACCAAGAAGAGGTGCATTCCCTGCCAGCCTATCAGCCTGTTCATTCCCCCACACCCCCGCATGGCCTGGGCAAATAATCCATACAGTTCTCACAATCTGTGACCTCTGAAGCGAGGTGAGCCATTCCACACAAAACATTCCTTTCTCCACTTTACTAAGCACACTCCTTGGGTGACTGCCATTTCCATCGACAATGAACTGTATTTTTCATGGAGGACTTTTGTGTTGGCATTCTGGCGGCGGCATTATGCACAGTGTACCTGTGTGGGCTGTAGGCTTGCCGATACTCCTGTCTGTTCCATTGTTCACTTTTGTTAGCGAGGAGCATTTTGTGTGATATTCACTGGCACAGGAATGGAGCAATATGGGGACAATAGTCTTCCGTTGCCGTGAAGTTGGAACCACGACTAACTAACTAACTATCTAACTAACTAACTAACTAACTAACTAACTAAACTCACTCACTCACTCACTCACTCACTCACTCACTCACTCACTCACTCACTCCCGCCCTCCTTGAGTCTGTAATGAAGTAAGTGTATGTTGCAGTGGTCTCCTCTAACCAGCTGAATGCCACTGTGACTGCTTCCACCTCTAATCTCATGCTGGAGGTCATAGTGAGGCTGTGGAATGTTCTACAAAAATACCCTTTAAATAACCCAGTCAACAAATACTGGGAAGGTGCATACATCACAGCTACGCTGTAATATGTTCAAAACATAAAATATCCAGTTAATGAAGAAGAACAAGAGGCAACAACACAAGAAAATGGCAAACTAAAACTGTTTATCAACACCTATACATCTATGCTCCAATTGTTTTGTTGATAATAATTGACATGAAATGTTGTCTCCAGAGCAGTCTGTATATTTCTATTCTGTATCACCATTACAAAAGTTGTTGATACTTACTTACTGGTTCTAATTTGTTGCATGAGGGAGCTATTCTTACACTGTTGTTATATATATATATATATCAGGGGCGTTCATTTGAAATATGTTTGTGCCGCACTGCACGTAATTGCGTACGTTGAACATGATATGTCATAGTCATGTGATAAGTACTGACCAATTGTCAGCGTCTTGCATTCGCACACAGGCACTCCCGCTCCTTCATATGCACTCGAAGAAACATCAGTTGCGCGTATGGTATTTTTCTTATTTATTTCAGGCGAACCCGATATCATTAGGCGGTAACTTCACATGAATATACAAATGCCACCTTTCATACTCTGATAGCATACCCACCTTTCATACTCTGATAGCATACAATCAATCTCACAATCCTATACTTGCTATCCTCAAACTAGCGCTCTCGCAAAACTAAGCATTCGCCCTAGAAAAAAAACACAAGTGTCCTCCTCTGAAACCGTCTCAAGTCCCGTCTGGCGTTTCCAAGCTTGACGGCTGGACTTGTCGTGCTGGACCCCGTGCCGTTGTGTGAACCCTGTGCTGACTCAACAGTCTCATTGTACTACAGTCTATCCATGCTAGGATAGGTTATTCAGTGTACTGACATCTAGTCCGTTCAGGGAAGTGTCCCATGAACTGACGTCCCCTTCTATCACCCGGTCTGGTCCTACCGTTACCCTGCCTAAGACACAGTGTATTACAGGATAGACGCCCTGATCTACTGTCCTGTAGATGTCCTGTCTTATGACCATCCTGTGTCCTGACTTATGTCCTGTCTCTACCCTATCGGCTATACTGTAGATGTCCTTATCTATGTCCTATATGTCGTTATCTCAGTCGTTCTAACTCTGTTCTGTCCCTTGTCCTCTCTATGTCCTGTACCTGTCCTCAACACTCCAACATCAATGAATAAAAGCGCACATGCTTCTCGTCCCATGATGCATAGGTTCTGTTTCTGACCGTTGAGAAAATGGCTGGGTTGATCCAAAATCCATCCAAAAAAGCTCAAAGAGCGGTGATTCAGTTTCTTTCATTTGAAAGGTGTCGACCAGTGAACATTCATCGAAGAATGCAGGCACCATACGGTAACAAATGTGTGTTGAAGACAACAGTGACAGACTGGGCACGAATGTTTCGGAAAGGGCGTCAGTTCACAACAGATCTTCGACGGCCGGGTCAAGCGCACATTGTTGCAACAGATAAAAACCATCGCCAAAATTGATGCAGCAGTACAGATGAACCATTGTCGAAGCATACGTTCGCTAGCGAAATAATTTGATGTGTCAATTGGGACAATTCAGAAGGTCGTTCGTAAGGAACTGAATTATCGGAAGATGTGTTCACAGTGGGTACCATGGATGTTGACCGACCGCCAAAAAGAGGAACACATGGGATGATGTTTGAACCACTTGCTGCGTTACAGAGTGGAAGGTGATGAATTTCTCTTCCGCATAGTGGCAGGCAATGAATCATGGTGTCACCACTTTGAGCAGAGCAGCGAAAGAGAGAGCATGCAATGGAAGCACGCTGGATCACCAAAAGCCAAAGAATTCAAGTTACAGGTTTCCGCTGGTAAGGTTATGCTGAGCGCATTTTTTTTTACCATGGAAGGCTATTGTTGGCTGACTTTAAAGTTGGTGTCAACATCAACTTTATCCATTACTTGCAAACACTAGACAAGCTGCAAAAAGCCATAAAGAATAAACAACCCGGCATGCTTTCTCGCGGTGTAATTTTGTTGCATGATAATGCTCGTCCGCATGTTGCAAAGATTGTGCAGGAAGCATTAGCAAAGAAGAAGTGGGAAATTCTGTAACATCCAGCCTATAGTCCTGATTTGTCACCATGTGATTTTCATTTGTTCGGACCTCTAAAAAAAGCTCTCAGGGGGCAACGATTTCACACAGATGCAGACGTAATGAAATCGGTAAACACTTGGTTCAGTGAGCAACCAAAATCCTTATTTGCGGATGGCATTCGCCGCCTAAGCAATGGGATGCTTGCCTGAATGCCTATGGCGACTTCTTCTGACCAACCCATGGTGAATAATTCATTCAAAATGAATGCTTTGTTTAATTCTACCACACCTGTTAATGTTTCTTTCAAGCTTTTGTAATAAAGCCATTGGAACGGGTTTCAAATGAACTTCCCATATATATATATATATATATATATATATATATATATATATATATATATATATATATATATATATATATATAAATCGATGTGTGTATGTATTATATATGTATGTATGGGTGCCCGTCCTTTATGCGTTCGCGAACGGTCCATCCGATTGAGATGAAATTTTCTACACGTTTTCCTTTCATTCATTTGCAACCAACTGTCATAGTTTTATCTATCAGCTATCAGCTATTACATTCCTAAAATTTAATTTTGTAATTACATGACTGAACATAAGAAAATATAAAAAAATATTTTAAAAAAGGGATATAACTTTTAGTAGCATTGTTATATCTTAAGTTAAGTCCCCTGGATATAGAAATCTATATGAATTAAATGAGGTGCAGCCGGGCCAGGTCAGACAGACAGACAGATAGACAGACTGACAGACAGACAGATAGTCGGGAACGGGAGCCAAGTTTACTTTAGATAGATCTCTTCCAATCATATATTTATCTATTCTTCTATTCTATCTATATTTTATTGTTATGTTCGGGCAGAACATACATACATAGACAGACAGACGGACAGACAGACAGACAGATAGATAGATCGATCGGGAACGGGAGCTTATATGACTACTTATATGAATTAAATTAGATGCTCCCCATCAGGGCCTGGGCGAAGTCGGACCGGGTCGGACAGACAGACAGACAGATAGTCGGGAATGGGAGCTTATATGACTACTTATATGAATTAAATGAGATGCTCCCCACCAGGAGCTGGGCGAAGCCGGGCCGGGTCAGACAGACAGACAAGCAGACAGACAGACAGATAGGTAGATAGGTAGATAGATAGATAGATAGATAGATAGATAGATAGATAGATAGATAGATAGATAGATCCCTGCCAGAGCCTGGACGAAGCCAGGCCGGGCAGCTAGTATATATATATATATTATCCAAACACCCTCAGGCTGGTGATGACAGCACAGAAGATCAAACTTGTAATGTTGGGACGAGTGACCACATGGATACAAGTGTACATCATGAAGATTTCAAACTACTGTATTTGTGTGGAGACGAACAAGGTGGTGATATATCACAATCAGGTATCAGTTTAACAAATCTGTTATAACTACTTGTAGTGCATAACAACAACCAAAGTCAATTGCTGATTTCTATAAAGAGACACAATAATGAGTGGGAAGTTAGTAACAAACAGATAACAAAGATGTGCATGTAATGTCACTGGTTGTGTTTGCACAGAAAATCTCATTTCCAATGTTCAGTTAGTTGATGGCAACTGTCAGAAAGTAAGGAAGTATAGCTGAAAATGTAACATGGTTCACACACAGTTGATGTTCATTTATAGCCTTGCTCATACATACATGTTGAAAGTAGAACAAAAGAATCACACATCATCTGGAAAAGAATGGACTAATTAGGGACACATTGTCAGGATTCAGAGCCAACTGAAGTGCAGTAGACCAAATAATCAAGCTAGAAAATCAAGTGAAAAGGGCATTTAAAAAATGGGGGGAAAAAATAGCAGTATTTCTAGACCTGGCAAAAGCATACAACCAATGTTGGAGACCAGCAGCCCTGATCAAAATTAACAAAATAGATATAGTAGGCAGGACATACAGATATATTGAAAACTTTCTTCAAAATAGAAGCTTTTTTGTATGAATACAAAATGAGGAATCCAGCATCTATGAACAAGAAATGGGGAGATTATGACACTTAGGGATCAGTAATATCACCAACGATATTCACAATATTAGTAAATGACCTAAAGGAAGAAAAACTGGAAGACTGTCGTGTCCTCCTTTAAAGTGTCGTCCCTGGAGTGAGGAGAGTCAACACCCACATCATAATTTTTCTTTCCTATCAATATCCTGGAGAATCCACCAGATTCCGTCCAACACACTCCATCAGCCCGTGGACACCTTTTCCTATCACTCTCTCACTGTCGTACTATGCCCCCTCTCATACTTCCCCAACGCAACATACTCAACAACTCTTGCTTCTAAAAAATTAATAAAGATTAATTTATTAAAAGAAAAGTGTAACGTATATGAGACGTGTATGCGAAGAAAAATGTGTGTCGTGTATAATAACATAAATGTATATGTCAGCCCTCAAAGTTCAGGATCATAGTGTACACATCATGGCAAGGATTACACGACATCACACGAGTCAGTACAATAGACCTCACCGAAGTCGTATCCTTACTCTCCAGACATGTCCTCCTCCAGGAAGCTCTGATGACCATGAGATCTGAATCCCATGTAAATATATAATCCGTGGAAAATACTATTATTGTTCCTAACACAACGGTTCCTATTAGTTCTGTATTTTCACTCTAAACAGTCAATGTATCTAGACAAAAATGGCTTGCTTTATTCACTAGATATAGTCTGAAAGTTCTGATTTCCTTGATACGTGGAACAACTACACTTCAATGTTTGGTTTCATCTAATGTGAACATCAGTTCCTACTGATCTAGTTCCACATGGGCTGAACATCCATCACTTCAGGTGTGTTAACGATTGGTATGCACTCATGTAGGATACTTATACCATTAGGCTCCACCGAGCAATGTGTATTAACTTCTTCCGTTGCGAAAGTTGCTGGCCCATCTCTCTACATCATAATTTATCCGGGATCGGATATTTATTGGTTCCGGGTTCTTCATTCCAACCAGAGGAACCTGTAAAATAAATCATACAACTGGTGATAGCCTCCCCGTCACTGATCTCTATTAGATGATCGTGGCCATCGGCCTCGCTCAGAAAATACAGTGATCCTACTCTGTCAGGGACAGATGACCTGAACACATAGGCTATCATCAGGCCAAGACAAGAAAAAAAATCAACAAACAGAATGCGGAACCCCGCCCACCAGGGACACCTACGGGAATATCCCAATTATCCCTCATTACTCAATTCTCAACTAGTAAAGCTTATCAACACTTCACTAATCTATTCTCAACTAACAGTGCTAAGTATCACTCTAGTTTTAACAAGGCTACAGCCTATATTAATTAAAACTAATTATAATAGATTCTACCTTAGGCAAAACCGCCTCATTCCGGGATGGCTACTACACTTTGCCATAACGACACATGCTAGTTAATATTCAATTAATCTAACACTGTAGAGCTCTCCCACAAACACGTCCATCATAATCCACGGTTTTGGTCAACTCCCCATCTCCAATCATGGTTTATGGCAAAACCTAAAATTGGTCACGTGACGGTATTGATGTCCTGCAGGTGTTATTTGGGCATATCATCCATTGTCAAGAATCCATTTCCCCTGGCTTAGTCACCTGTCAAAGCTGTCATCACTTGTTTTGACCTCCCCAACAAGCCAGCGAGTTACTGTATGATCCCAACAACAGTTTCCACAACAAACTGCCAATCTGCTGTCGAGGGGTGACAATCCCAGCCATCCTTCCGTTTTATGTCGGGAAATTCTACATGACAGACGGACTGTTTACTTCCGAGCTGAGTACTTCCGCTTTCAATCCGACCTGTTGATAAACTGTCAAAGGGATCCGTCTCACTCACCACCGAGTGTTCCCAATCCGTCGACCAGATGTACACGTGCAGCTACAAATATTGTCCTGGGATTTTGACATCCGATTTGTTTTTTCTGTTAGTTAAAATAGTTGTCGCTGGCGGATAGTCCGTTTAATCAGAAAGCCTCTATAATAATCCACTGGTTAAACGCAAGGTTTTATTTTGTGACAAAGACAGAATAGGGATATCGCAGTTCGCCGGCGACTGTGCAATATGGAGAGGCGGATCACACATAAAAACTACAAGAG
This sequence comes from Cepaea nemoralis, assembly GCA_014155875.1. Lineage (NCBI taxonomy): Eukaryota > Metazoa > Mollusca > Gastropoda > Stylommatophora > Helicidae > Cepaea > Cepaea nemoralis. The sequence continues at coordinate 374,131 of JACEFZ010017696.1, forward strand.
ACCAACTACAAATGCAAATAAACAGAATTGCTAGATGGATGGAAAAATGGGGATTCCAGATCAACATGGACAAAACCGTCAGCATGATTTTTAACTCGAAAAGAAGACGAGATTACCCTGACGGAAACATAAAGATCTATGGGAAGTCCATAAAGAGAACACGCAACACAAGATTTCTGGGAATGACACTAGATGAACAACTAAACTAATGAGCACATATGGGAATGTCCTGAGTGCAGTGATGTCGGTTCTTAACTCAACTCAACTAAACTGGAACAAACACATAGCTCAGACAATCGAAACGTTAAAAGACATTAAATCTGCCAAGAGTAATCAAAGGTAACGGGTGCGGAGTCCACACAAAAACAATGCTAATATTCTACAAATGGCTGATCAGAAGAAGAATATAATACAGAAGCATAGTTTACGATGCAGCACCAGAGTACAACAAACGAAAACTGGACACAATCCAGAACCAGGCACTAGGCATCATACTAGGAAACAGGCAAACGAACATCCAATGAAGCCCTCGAGGTAGCGCTCAGAGTACTACCACTATGGCTGAGAAGAAAGCAACTGGTCCACAACTACTGAATGAAGGCAACACAGGATGGGAGGCACCCTGCATTCAGTTCATTCAAAGAAAATGAAAGCAAATGGGGAGGAATACCCATACATAGGACCCAAATGACAGCAGCACAGGAGATGAACGCTGAGAAGAAACTAGTCACAGCACTTGCTCAAACAAAAGTCCACAGACCAACAACACCCCGATGGGAACTAAAACTACCATTCATGGATACGACACTCGCAAGCCAAGTTAGTAAATCAACAAAGGACATGGAAGCAAAAAACATGTCGGAGGAGTGCATAAGATAGGCAAGCACAAACAACCTCGTTATATACATAGACGGATCAAAGAATGAGAATGAGGAGGTAGGGGCAAGAGTAGTAGTACTGCAATAGAACATCAAATAAGACTACAAAATAACAGACAACACAGCAGTCTACACGACAGCGTTAATAGGAATCATGAAAGGTCTTGAAATAGTGACAGAGAACCCTCCCATAAAACTAACTATACTGACGGACTCGCTATCCGCAGTGCAAGCGCTAGGAAACTACTCTAAGGGGAACAGACCAGACCTGAAGGAAGAAATAGTGGCACTGACAACAAACCTAAGAAACATGGGATGCCAGGTCACAATAGACTGGATACCGACTCACAGAGGCATAATTGGTAATGAGTGGGCAGACAAAGCCGCAAAACATGGGACAACCAGCCAGAATATAGTTTACACAGGACTTGGTGTAATGGAGGCAAAAAGCATCATCAAACAACTCGTACTCGAGAAATGAAATCAACAATGGAGAGACAGCAATAAAGGAAGACACGCATACCACATTCTAAATGAGCTCTGTATGAAAAGTCAAGTAAAAAGCAACATGAAAGTACCAACATATAAGAAACTATAGGGGATGAGAATCGGATATTGGAAAGACAAAATAAGCAGATCACTCTGTGTAGAATGCCTGGAAGAAAGCACTATAGAACACTGCCTACTGTTGTGTAGAACATATGATCGGGAACGTAAGGACCTTGTAGAGTACTGCATTTCCAAACAAGAAACACCACGATGACAATAAAGGAGTGCCTACAGACAGAGGGCAACAAAGAAGTGCAAAAACTGGTAAAACAATTCATAGCAAGAACAGGAAAAGAAATATAACCAACAAAATGAAGTCACCACCAATAGAAAACAAATCCAGTAAAGAAGGAAGAAGCTGACCATACAAAGACATGACAAAAGGGAACACAGAGAGGCACGGAAAGACTCTCCATTGATGGAAAAGAGAGAAGTGAAAGAACCCTCTCCAATGTGGGGCTAGAGGAGATGGCAGGAAACCTCCCCAAAGGTGGAGAACTGGAGGCGGTAGGAAACCTCCCCAACGAAGGATAAGACGGACGCACAGGAAACCCCTCCTACACTGGATAAACGAGGAGATGGTAGGAAACCTCCCTGATGATGGAGAAGTGGAGGCGGTAGGAAATCTTCCCAACAAAGGATAAGACGGACTCACAGGAAACCCCCTCCTGCGCTGGATAAAAGAGGAGATGGTAGGAAACCTCCTCAATAATGGATAAGCGAGATGCAATAGTCTCTCTCCTACGTTGGACACAAGACCCAAGAACAAAAACGCAATAAAACAGATGACCAGAAGGCGAACCTGCTGTCACATATTGTGATCAGTCATCCACATTCTCAGTCCATAAAACATTTCTCAATACTTTTAATCGTGAACGAAATCCATCCTGATAACATATCTAATCTTAGATAGAATGTTCTAGAATGACGCAGGGAAGGGAAAAGGCACATGCCATCATTTGATTGGCTAATACCTCTCTGAGTAATGCTTTCTTTTAGGCCAAATCCATAGTCTAACAGTTGCAGCTCGGATTCCTTTTTGATAGGATGCACCTCGATGTGGTGCTGACTTAAGCCCTGATAATTCTATATGGTGTAGTTATCTGAAGACTCAGGTACCACTATAAATCATTTATTGTAATGTTGTGGCTATGCCTAGTGAGCGGAAGATAAGAATATCAGAGTATTTGTATAAGAAAATTTGAAAGTGAATCAGAATGTCATTGTGAGGTGATACTGAGTGTTGCTTCTTCAGCCTGTCATGTCTACCACGTTGTATATTCTAACATGTCTATCATTCGTCTGCTATGAGAAATTTGCGTATGCTTGATGACTGTAAATCACTCTCAATGCATATTCGCACCCTTTGTGCATTCTGGATCCTTCTATGAATGCCTATCATTGCACATTTTTAATCAAACTGTAGTAATGTTCTTGTGAGTCTACGTTTGTCACTTCTGTGATCAGAATGTGTGATTTAACATGTAACCTTTTCCTTGTAAATGCTGAGACTGTATGAGTGAGTGAGATGATGATTTTATAAGTAACATCTCACATTAATAGAAGGATAGACGCTTCATTGTATCCATATGTTTGCAAGATGTGCATGGCTCGCCAGAATTACAAAGTTCCTGTGATGCCTGGTGGCTAGTTTACGTTCATGAGAACTGCTAACAAGCACTCTTAAAGATTTGCCTTGAATGCAGTTTATCTCTGGATATATGCACTTGTTCCTTTGCAACATTGATTTAGGTTCTTACGAACTACGTTCCGAAAAAGACAATATATGTTCGAACCGGTGTCTAGATCTGCTGAATATATATGTGAAGGCTCATGCTATTTTTCAGGGGAAAGACATGTTTTTCATATGTGGTTGTTTCACATGTGAAATATTGCTTATGCAATTTTGCTTATTACCTGCTGTGGGAAAGACATTGATATTACCCAGTGGGGAAAGAGCAAATGATTTGATGGTGATGAATGGATGTACTTGTGAGCCGAGTCTAGTCTGAGAGGGGGATGACTGGCATTGCTGTGTGAGTGTAGAGGGGATGGGACATCCATGTACCAACATACCACCTATAAGGATTGGTGATTGGTCTGCTAATTGGTTATTGGCCATTGGTCTAATGATATTGCCTAGTGCAGTTATAAATGATGCCTGTCTTCCATCTATCTCATATCTGTCTTATGTTGCTTGGTTCAGCATGTTTGTCACAAGATATATGTTCCCTGATACTTATCTCATGGTATCTGCCTCATGTTATCTATCTCATGCTGCCTGCTTCATAATGCTTGCCTTACAATGTCTGTTTCTCATGGTGCCCAGGTCTCATGTGATGTAAATCTTAACCTGGACTTAACTAGACAAGTATTTTAATTTGCTTGTTGATTGTGTAGGGCTACCCCTGACTCAGCATATAAGCTTGTGATTATTACAAATAAGGGTGAACAATGAAAAACTATCACCCACCGTCTATCAGAGTGGAATGCACTCCATCACCAGCAAAGTGGGGTGGTGTCTGAACAACACCCTCCCTTCTCTTCCCCATTTCCCTTTGTGGATGTTGATATTATGATATGACATTGTCTTTGAACCAATGTATAGCAAAGGTTTGCCTTTTTATATATCAACAGGGAACAGGGATGGTGAAGAGGCTTCTTTATTGGGACATACAAATGAGAGCCAAGTTCAGAATTATTGTTCCTTTTTTATATGGAGACTTCAGATTTTGCCACAGTAACTACAAATTGAATGTACCAGCCTAAATCTACCTCAATAATTGCCTAGGCTGATGGCGCTGAAAGGGTCGATATATAAACCCAAAACACCGGAGGGACTCTATTATTATCAATATTTCAGGGATTACCTTCAATACTAGAAGTGGACATCCTTATTCTGCCAGAGTGACCTCCTGGCTTCAGCAGGCGATGAATAGATGGCTACTATGCGTAACTGAAGCTTACCATAATTTTCCTCAATCAGTACTAACTGGGAGATATTTACACCAGCTCATCAATAGCTGTAGTGTATCAAGGAAAAAGTGATTCTGAATTCTGTTCAAGTCCATATGAACTGGATTAATATCTGAAAGGCAGGAACCAGAGTTCTGTATTTTATCCTCATCCGGAAGAACTACTGGGAGAGACTTGCATTTGGGAATGCTGCTTAATGTTGGAGTTAAATTCCTACTAACTGGGTGGTATGCAGATCGTTGTGAATAACCCGTACTGAGCTTCACCTTCTCATTATCAGGAGGATTAGAAACTCAACTTATTGTATAAACCCAGTCGTCAGCTTCTCATGCAGTCTTCTCACCTTTGGGAATTCATCATGATTATCGCTTCAGATACTGTTTCACAGGAGGGAGAATATACTTGCATGGATCCATCATGAGGAAGCTGCTACCTGGGACTTTCCCCAACACTGCTTACTGGTGATAGCAGGATGATAACAGACCAGAACAGCAGTGTTTACTTATGTTTGCCCAAATCAAGAGATTCTCAAATTGTTTTCCTCTCTGTCACAGATGAAAAGATAATCATCATCATCATCATCATCATCAAGTGCCGTGCCAGCTGGCGTAGGCGTTCATGGCTCTCCACAGATCTCGGTCTTTGGTTTTCTGGATCAACTCTGCTGCTGATATTCCTCCATGCCACAGTCTCAATCCATCCAGCATCATTTCTCTTGGTCTGCCTCTGCCTCTCTTCCCCTCGATCTTTCCAGTTGTTACGATGTTCTCCAATGCCTCTCTTCTCATCACGTGACCGAAGAAAGATGTTTGTCTCTGTCTTATTGTTGTATATAATGTTCTAGTTTCATTAGCCTGTTTCAGGCAGTCATCGTTAGTTACTCTGGCAGTCCAAGGAATTCGCAACATTCGTCTCAGGAACCACATCTCTGTTGCTTCTAATTTCTTCTTACTTTGTTCATTTACATTCCAAGATTCACTGCCATACAGCAAAACTGGTTCTACATAGCATTTCAGCACTCTCTTTCTTACATTCAGTGATAGTGACTTATTGCACAAGATACTCTTCATTTTCTGAAATGCAGGCTTTTGCCTGCCCTATTCTGCTCCTAATCTCTGTTGTACATCTTCCATCTGATGTTATAAATGCCCCTAGGTATTTAAAATTATCCACTTGGTTAAGGATTTTTCCTTCTATTTCTATGTCACATTTTGGTGTCACCATTTTCTTTGATATTACCATTGTTACTGTTTTCTTGATATTCAAGGAGAGTCATTTCCTTGCACTCTCTGTTACTACAACGTCTAATAATTGCTGTAGGTCTGTTGAATTATCCGCCACCAATACTGTGTCATCTGCATAGCGTATATTATTTATATTATAACCTCCGACTAGTATTCCTGGCATCTCTTTGATCTCTCTCATTATTACTTCGCTATACAGGGAGAAAAGATCTGGTGACAAGACACACCCTGTCGTACTCCTAGCTTTATCTGTTCGTAACTACCCTCTTTATTTCCCATTTTAATTGCTGCTACTTGGTTCCAGTAAACATTCTTTATTATTCTTAAATCTTTTCCATCAATGTTGATATCTTCCAACATTTTAATCAGTTCATCATGTTTTACTTTATCAAATGCCTTAGTATAATCTATGAAGCACAAATATATGTCTCTCTGTTTCTCTATTGACCTTTCTATTAGTGTCCGTAATGTATAAATTGCATTATTTGTGCCCTTCCACAAATCCATACTGTTCTTCACTAATTTCCATTTTTATTTTATTTTTGTTTCTTCTCATTATGATTCTGAGTAGAAGCTTAGTGATATGGTTTATGAGGTTAATTGTACGAAAATCTTCACAATCAATTGCTCCTGGTCTTTTTGGTATAGCTATAAATACAGATTTCAGCATATCACTGGGTAAATATCCACTACTGTAAATATCATTCAACATTTTGGTTAATATATCTACTCCAAATTCTCCCAACACTTCTAATTCTTCTATTGTGATTTCATCTGGCCCAGCTGTTTTTCCTTTCTTCATACGTTTCATAGTATCAGCGACTTCTTCTTTCAGAATAGGGGGACCTTCTAAGTTACTATCTTCTGTTAATTCTTCCCTTTCTCCGTCATATAATTCTCTTATATACTCATTCCACCTCTTCATTATAGCACCTTCCTCTAATAATATCTTTCCTGTTTTTGATTTCAAACACCCTGTATTTATTCTAATTTTTCTTCCTGTAAGCTCACTGATTTGTCTGTGAATATTTTTTGTATCATTGATGGAATTTAATTCAATTTTTTTGCATTGCTCGTTTAACCAACTTTCTTTAGCCTTCCCACATTTATCTTTTATTTCTTTATTTATCTTAGCGTATTCTTGTTTGTCATTTTTACTCTGTTTTCTTTTGTCCATCAGTTTTAAGATTTCTTTATTCATCCATTTTTTCTTAGCTATTTTGCCTCTCTCCGGTAATACTTCTTTGCTAGTTTGATGAATGGAGTCCCTTAACATTTCCCATTGTTCATCTATACTCTGTATTTTAGCTATCGCATTGTACCTATTTTTAACAGTCACTCTGTATTGTTCTTGCAGTTCTTTATCTATTTTCAGAACCTCTTTATTAAGTCTCATGTTCTTAACCATTTTTTTCCCTCTCTTTAATCTTACTTTTATGTGTCCACATAGTGGTACATGATCACTATTACAGTCAGCACCAGGCATTGCCTTTACATTAATTAAAGCATTTCTATATCTTTTATTAATTAGTATGTTGTCAATTTGGTTTCGTATTTTCTTATCAGGGCTTTTCCATGTGTACAGTCGTTTTTATGGTGTTTAAACCATGTGTTTCCAATTATCATATCATTATTTGTCCATTCTATTAACTTTTCCCCTCTTACTTGATTTAATTGAGTTGGTTGTGCAGGTGGAGTTTATAGAATGGAGGTGTGATGGAGGAGAGTTGTGTTTTTTTGTATAATGGTGGTCTGTTGGTGGGTTTTTCTTGGGTGTTGTACCTTGTGGTTTTCATTGTTTGATTAACTATGCATGATTTTGGTTGAAGTGCAGATGTCATCAATGTGGAACCTGGGTCTTTGCTCGACCCCTACAGTTCATTAATAAAACCATGGTAGTGTTGAAAACAGTGTTGAAGTACATGTCCCTGAAAATGTCTTGGTCAGCTGTTGTGAAGTACATTACTGTGAATGTCCTGTCCAGCTGTTGTCAAGAATCTGTTGTGGTGAATGTCCTATTCAACTGTTGTTGACCTAGTAAATTGTGAAGGTCCTGTATAGATGTTGTCAAGTACTTTTCATGGTACATGTCTTGTTCAACTGATGATGTAAACATTTCCTTGTGGAGGTGTTTTCCAGCTGTTGTCAAGAACATGTCCTTGTCCATGTCTTGTTCAACTGGTGTTAAGTAGTCATTGTTAATGTTGTGGTTCACTACTGTTGAGTCCTAAAGTCCAATGGTACAACTGACATGTGTCACTTTTGATACAAATTAAAGGGAGATCTACTGTGGTGGACTGAAAGCACACTGACAAAATTATGGCGAGGGAACAAATTCCTCGGTTGTAAAGGGCGAATGGTCCAGATCTCTTTATGGCTTTTGAGGGGAACTTTTTTTTCTTCTTTTAAAATTTCTGTGTAGGTATTTGGGCCTAGGTCTAAGATGCTCACAGTGGGGGTTCGGAGCCATGTTAATTGGTTCCTCTAGAGGGCTATGCGGGAATGATTTTCAATCTCATTTGGGATGCCTCTAGACAAACTTGCTATATCATACCCTGTATCTTATCTATAGATATATTGGGGCCTCTGTCTTATTTTAAATATGCCACACCCGCCCAGGGGTTCGACGCAAGAAAACAAATGCAGAAGTTGACAGACGGGGCCTTTGTCAAGGCCCAAAGCAAGAAAACAAGCACAGATGTTAAAAGGCGGAGTCCTTTTCAGGGCCCAAAGCAAGAAAACGAGCACAGATGTTAAAAGACATTTCCTTTTTAGGGCCCAATTCAAGAAAAACTAAAGATCAGGAACCAATGAAAACAAACATCAACCTGACTTCTCAAGAAAACACCACACCAGAAGGAAGGGGGAAAATGGCAGACATCAGAACAGGGGGAACAAGAACGTGTACAACACGAGAGGAAAACGGACGCCCTCGTACAGCAGAGAAACCTCTCGCAAGGAGGAGATACAAGCGGAATATACAACTAATAATTCAAACATAACTAAACAAATGAATAAATAATCATCCAAAGAAAGGCTAGAGCAATAGTATACCAAACAAGATGAACATTGATAAAGAAACATACCAACATAAACTATAAAACAACTACATGTTGGACAGAGAAATTAAAGTTGCATGGAAATGTTACTGTTATACAAATACATTACTGTTGGCGAGAGATAATTTTATGGACATATAATGCTCATGTAGGAGTGTGTTATTATGGTTTTGAAACCAAAATGATCTGACATTGCTGTTCTATTGAAAATCTTGGGTATATCAAGCAGACATTGTTAAAATAGGAACTGATGTGTACCATTGGTTGGATCTCGTGGCAGGATTTGTGCACCAGTTGTACTACTACAGCACTGTCTGAAGCCAGCGACATTGTTAGTTAGTTAGTTAGTCACGGTTCCAGCTTCACGGCAACGAGTCTTCCCCATTATCCTCCATTCCTGTGCTAGTGAATATCACGCAAAATGCTCCTTACTGCCCAGTGTGAAAAGTGGAACAGACAGGAGTCTCGGCAAGCCAACAGCCCGCACAGGTACACTGTGCATAAAGCCGCCGCCAGAATGCCAATACAAAAGTCCTCCATGAAAAATATAGTTCATCACCGATGGATTCAGCAGTCACTAGGAAGACTTCATTGACCCGGGTTTTATCCCATATGGCTCGGTTTCTATTTGCAAGGTGACCCGCCAAAAGCACCGCACAAAGCACGACATTGTTAAAATAGGAACTGATGTGTACCATTGGTTGGACAAAGCACGACATTGGTAAAATAGGAACTGATGTGTACCATTGGTTGGGTCTGCTGGCAGGATTTGTGCACCAGTTGTACTACTACAGTAGTTCCCAAGCTTTTCAACCAGAGGGCCATTTTGACTATTTAAGTAGTTAAGCGGGCCACAACGTTATAAAATTATAAAAGTCGTGCAATATCATTCTTACCTTTCTTGACTTTCGTCAACAAAATTCTAAAACTTTAACGACATTCAGCGTCAGTACTACACTGCGGTCATTTTTTGGCTTAAAATCAAAGTTCATTTAACAATACATTTTTAATCAGTTTCAAAAATCGCTGTTAATGTAATTAATTTACAATTGTAACTGTTCTTCATAACCAGTTAGGTAAGTTCAGATGTCAGAGTTTATCAATGTCTGGGCACAAATCTGTCTTGCCCAAAGTCATAAGTGCAGCTAGGTTACTGTTGGGGAATCTGGAACCGAAAGTTGTGGGTTCGATTCCAGGCCGCATCCTTCAGTTCACTAGTTAAATTTTTCAGAGACTCCTATGGATCGTCGCTAGAGCTACGGAGTTCGTGCTTTGTGTGACGCTTTCCGCGCTGTGGAAAGAGACCGAGCCATATGGGATAAAACCTGGTGCAATTAAGTTGACCGACTTTTAAAAAATCTGGAACATTGCTTGTTTTTTATAACAGTCATTGTGGAAAATGACTGCTCGCATCTGTAAGTCAAACCAAAATGACAAATGTATCTCAGGACGAATGAAGGCAAGTGTTCAAATTGTTTGACAGGCAATATTTGCCAGAATGAATTCATATGATCAGCTGAAGGTGAAGCAGGCAGCTCCAGAAATTTACATCTCAGCGCAGAATTGCATTTCAAATCAATTACTTTGTGCTGAAGGTTTTGCTGTAATTGAGTGCTCCGAGTGCATTTTTGAAATTATTAAGATACTAGCTGACCCGGCCCGGCTTCGCCCAGGCCCTGGTGGGGATCTATCTATCTATCTGTCTGTCTGTCTGCTTGTTTGTCTGTCTGTCTGTCTGTCTGTCTGACCTGGCCCGGCTTCGCCCAGTCCCTGATGGGGAGCATCTCATTTAATTCATATAAGTAGTCATATAAGCTCCCGTTCCAGACTGTCTGTCTGACCCGGCCCGGCTTCACCCAGTCCCTGGTGGGGAGCATCTCATTTAATTCATATAAGTAGTCATATAAGCTCCCGTTCCCGACTGTCTGTCTGTCTGTCTGACCCGGCTTCACCCAGTCCCTGGTGGGGAGCATCTCATTTAATTCATATAAGTAGTCATATAAGCTCCCGTTCCCGACTATCTGTCTGTCTCTCTGACCCGGCCCGGCTTCACCCAGTCCCTGGTGGGGAGCATCTAATTTAATTCATATAAGTAGTCATATAAGCTCCCGTTCCCGACTATCTGTCTGTCTGTCTGTCTGACCCGGCCCGGCTTCGCCCAGCCTCTGGTGGGGAGCATCTAATTTAATTAATATAAGTAGTCATATAAGTTCCCGTTCCCGACTGTCTGTCTGTCTGTCTGACCCAGCCCAACTTTGCCCAGTCCCTGGCGGGGATCTGTCTGTCTATCTGTCTGTCTGTCTGTCTGTCTGTCTATCTATAGCCAGGGGACTTAACCTAAGATATAGCAATGCTACTAAAAGTTATGTCCCTTTATATAATTTTTCTTATGTTAAGTCATGTAGTTACAAAAATTAAATTTTAGTAAGTAAGTAGCTGATGTACACTAAAAAAAACTATGACAGTCGGTTGCACTGGAATGAGAAGAAGACATGTAGAAAATTTCATCTCAATCGGATGGACCGTTCGCGAACGCATAAAGAACGGACGGACATCAATACATACATACATTGCATTTTATAGATATAGATATTATATTAAATAACGAGGCCTCGCATGCCACTTTCTAACAGCTGGCAGGCCACAAGTGGCCCGCGGGCAATGGTTCGGTAACCTCTGTACTACTACACCACTGTCTAAAGCCAGTGACATTGTTAAAATGGAAACTGATGTGTACCATTGGTTGGGTCTGCTGGCAGGATTTGTGCACCAGTTGTACTACTACAGCACTGTCTGAAGCCAGGTTTCTGTTCCACCCTCACCAGATTACACAGACTTTGTGTAGCCTTGACTGTGTTTGCTTCATATAAACTTGCACTTACTCGAGCCTTGTTGCCACTCAAATACCTGTACCCTTATCTAGAACTCATGTTTGTACTCTGGTAGATTTTCTATAATTCTGGGGATGTTAAAGTTGTTTTATATATCAAATGAAATAGTTTTATATTTTCATATTACAACTTGTCGCTTAAAAGTCACTTAAAGGTTGACAGGGTCGACTTCATTGCACCGGGTTTTATCCCATATGGCTCGGTCTCTTTCCGCAGCACAGAAAGCGTCGCACAAAGCACGAACTCCGTAGCTTTTAACGACGACCCACAGGAGTCTCCGAAACACTCGTAAACTGAAGGACGTGGCCCGGAATTGAACCCACAACTTTCGGAGCATGAGTCAAACGGCTTGACCACTTCGCCACAGAGACTCCCACAACTATTACAACTTGTGTTTGAAGCTAATTAATTTTCATGCTGTATAATTCTGAGTTGATTACAACATAATAGCAACTTGAGCACAACTAATGTGTCAGTGTCTTACATACACAGATGTGCTGTCTGATGAGATCATCCGTGATGTCAACATGCTTTACAAGAAAGAACAGACCAAGTCTGAAGTACTGACATACGCCAGCTGTAGTCAGCCAACAACAAGTGAACACAATGTTGCATGTGTGGGTTCTGTTGCCTGTGATGACAATGTTACTGAAATAATTCAGAGACAAGATAATCATATGCTAATGTTACATACACAAGCAAACTCAGATGAAACAAATTCCATAAAAGAAGAGGCTTCAGAACTCTGTGAGGTAGATAAGACACATAGATTGTTTTGTAATGAACGAAAGTCTGAAGAGAACAAGGTGAAGTGTAATGCTTCTGTTGTGAGTTCTACAGATGGCAGAAAGGAGAAGAAACATAAGAGAAGAGATAAAGAAGGGAAGCTATCCAGGCAGGAGGCCTGTGGCCCTACGCTTCCAGTCAATAATTGTCAAAAAATAGATCAGAACAATCACATAAATGAAAAACCATTTAAATGTGATATTTACAATAAAAGATTTACACTAAAGGGTAATCTTGTTAGACATAAAAATATTCATGAAGGAAAGAAACGTTACAAGTGTGATGTTTGTAATGCAGGCTTTATGCGATTCTGTGATCTGAAATTTCATATCAGAAAACACGCTGAAGTGAAACCTTGCAAGTGTGATCTTTGTGATGCTCATTTTGCATGGGATAGTGATCTTAAAAACCATAAAAGAATACACATTGGAGAGCAACCTTACAGATGTGATGTTTGTGGTAAAGTGTGTTCTGCGAGCAGCCATCTGAATGAACACAGAAGAATACATACAGGAGAAAAGCCTTTCCAGTGTGAAGTTTGTGGTATATGTTACGCTAATTCTAGTTCCCTGAAGATACACAAACAAGTACATACAAATGCCAGACCTTATAAATGTGATCTTTGTAGTTTTGCATTTACACGCCATACTCATCTTAAAAGACACCGTTTCATACATACAGGTGAGAAACCGTACACATGTGAAGTTTGTGATGGAAGTTTCAGGCGACACAGTCATCTGAAACTACACATGAGTAACCATACAGGAGAAAGACCTTACAAGTGTGATATTTGTGGGGCTATGTTTAAACAAAAATGTAGTCTAACTCAACATAAGAGACTACACACAGGGGAGAAGCCTTACAAGTGTGATGTTTGTTGGACTATGTTTTCACTAAAATGTAGTCTAACTACACATAAAAGACAACACACAGGGGAGAAGTCTTACAAGTGTGATGTGTGTGGTTTAGGGTTTAGGGCAGGTAAACATCTTAACAAACACAAACTGATACATACAAGACAGAAATATAAATGTGACTTGTGTAATCTAGACTATCTTTGCATCCCTGATTTACAAAAACACTTGTGTCTACACCTGCAGGAGCAGCCATACAAATGTGGTGAATGTAATGCTGTGTTTTCACAGAAGTATCAACTTAAACGTCATGGAAGGAAGCACACAAATAAAAAGACCTACAAGTGTGAAGTCTGCAGTGTAGAATACACATTGTTTTGTAATCTGAAATCACACATGAGGATACATACAGGAGAAAGACCTTATAAATGTGGTACTTGTGATGCAACATTTATGACAGGTAGTAATCTGAACAATCATATGTTAATACACACAGAGGCTAAATCTTACAAGTGTGACATTTGTGGAGCAGAATTTAAACAAGCTTGTAATCTGGTGTGGCATAAGAAAACACATTTAAGGAAATAAGCAATGCAGATATGGTCCTTGTATTTAGGATTTAAGCATTCTAAATTTCACAATTCTTGATTTTACATTGAAAACTGAATAAAAGTGATGTTATTCAATGTAGATTGCTTTGGAACAAAATCATTGTGTTGCCTGTATTTCACTATGTCTGATGTCAGCATTTGATGACGTTGTTGCTTCAGTAAGTAAACAGAATAAACTAGCAACATGAACTGTAGGAGAGTAAGCAGATGAGTGGAAGTACTAAGACAATCAATCAATCATGTGCCATGCCGGAAAGCGTGGGCGGTCGTGACTCCCATTTCACTCGATCACCAGAGTCGTGGGTCAACTCAGTGTTCCTGTCTCGACCATGCCATGTGGCCAAGCCATCCAGGTATTTTCTTCTCGGTCTTCCCCTTGGTATGTTCTCTTTGATCTTGCCGGTTGTCACTAAGTTCTCCAATCCATTTCTTCTCATAACATGTCCAAAAAATTTTGACTGACTATGTCTAATTTCGATGAAGAATTCAATCAGTTGCGCAGCAGAAAAGACTATTCCAAAAGTAAAGAAAGTGGGCCGTAAGACATGGATGACTGAAGAAATTTTACAACTAATGGAAACAAGAAGACAGAACAAAAATAATTCTGCCAAATATGAAGAAATTCACAGAAAAGTGAGAACCTTATGTAAGGAGGCAAAAGAAACATGGCTTGAGAAAAATTGCAGAGAAATTGAAAAACAACACAACAGTAACAATGCGAAACTAATGCACAAAAGAATTCAGGAGCTTACTAATCAAAGAACAAGTACATCAGCAGGCTGCCTAAAGACAAAAGATGGAAGAGTCATAATAGAAAAAGATCAGATCTTACATGAATGGTCAGATTACGTGAAAAACCTTTATGACGATAACAGAGACGAACACTACGATGTTCAAAATAATAATGATGGACCTGCAATTTTGAAGATGGAGGTTCAGAATGCTCTTAACCATATGAAATCTGGCAAGACCCCCGGTTCAGACAGCGTCACAACAGAAATGATTAATGCTTTAGAAGAATATGGAATAGATCAAGTTACCAGTCTGCTTAATACAATATATGATACTGGAAATATACCTCAGGAGTTATGTAATTCTGTATTTATTGCAATCCCAAAGAAATCAGGAGCCTTGGAATGTGATCAACATCGAACAATTAGTATAATGAGTCACATCACGAAGATTTTGCTAAGAATTATCATGCAAAGAGTTAGGAGGAAAATACAACCTGAAATAGGGGAAGAACAATGTGGGTTTGTGGAAGGCAAGGGTACAGTAAATGCTGTGTATATACTGAGAAACAATCGAATGTTCTATAGAAGTAAACAAAGATCTACACCTTTGCTTTATTGACTACACAAAGGCTTTTGATAAAGTGAGACATGTCAACATGATAAGGATGCTTGAAGATCTACAAATTGATGGAAAAGATCTTAGACTTGTAAAAAACATATATTGGAAACAACAAGCTGCCATAAGAGTTGATAATGAAGTAAGCCAATATCAGCCTATTAAAAGGGGTGTGAGAAAGGGATGTGTAATGTCTCCAGATCTGTTTTCCCTGTACAGTGAAAGTATTTTCAGAAATATTGAAGATATGGAAGGAATCAACATTGGGGGACGATGCATCAATAACATTAAATATGCAGATGATACAGTCTTGATTGCAGACAATGAACAGGACCTGCAAAATTTAGTAGATGCGATTGTTACACACAGTGAACAACTAGGGTTAGAATTAAATTGTAAAAAGACACAGATTATGGTCGTCACTGGGAAAGACGAAATACCACAATGTAATATACAAGTAAATGGGAATATTCTTCAACAAGTGACAGGTACAATTATCTCGGAACAGTAATAACATCTGATGGGAGATGCCTTGAAGAGATTAGAACAAGAATCGCCATGGCAAAAGTAGCCTTTAGCAAGATGAAAAACATATTGACCAATAAAAAGATGTCAATTGAAACGAGAAAAAGAGTGTTGAGATGCTACATTGAACCTGTACTTTTATATGGATGTGAAGCGTGGACAATGAGCAGTCAGGCTGAGAAACATCTGATGGCTGTAGAGATGTGGTTTCTGAGGAAAATGCAAAGAATACCATGGACAGCCAGAAAGACCAATGAACAAGTCCTTCAAGAAACAAATGAAGATCGTAAATTGATTAGAGAAATTAGACGTAGACAGTCAAAATTTTTTGGGCATGTTATGAGAAGAAATGGATTGGAGAATTTGGTGACAACTGGTAAGATCGAGGGGAACAGACCAAGGGGAAGACCTAGAAGCAAGTACATGGATGGCTTGGCCTTGTGGCATGGTCGAGACAGAAACACGGAGCTGATCCACGACTCTGGTGATCGAGTGAGATGGCAGAACATGACCGCCCACGCTTACCGGCATGGCACATGATGGATGGATGTCTAATTTCTCTAATCAATATACGATTTTCATTTGTCTCCTGTAGTACTTGGTCATTGGTTTTTCTGTCTGTCCATGGTATTCTTTGCATTTTCTTCAGAAACCACATTTCTGCAACCATCAAATGTCTTTCAACTTGACTGCTCATTGTCCAAGTTTCACATCCATACAAAAGAACAGGCTCTATGTATCCCCTCAACACTTTTTCTCATTTCAATTGACATCTTTTTATTGGTCAGTAGGTTTTTCATCTTGCTAAAGGCTACTTTCACCATGGCGATTCTTGTTCTAATCTCCTCAAGGCATCTGCCATTAGATGTTATGACTGTTCCGAGATAATTGTACCGATTCACTTGTTGAAGAATATTCCCATTTCCTTGTATATTACATTGTGGTATTTCGTTCTTCCTAGTGACAACCATAATCTGTGTCTTTTTACAATTTAATTCTAACCCCAGTTGTTCAATGTGTGCAACAACCGCAAGTACTAATTGTTGCAGATCCTGCTCATTGTCTGCAATCAATACTGTATCATCTGCATATCTAATGTTATTGATGTTTCGTCCTCCAATGCTGATTCCATTTATATCTTCTACATTTCTGAAAATATTTTCACTATATAAGGAAAAAAGATCTGGTGTCACTACACATCCCTGCCTAACATCTCTTTTAATAGGCTGATATTGTCCCACTTCATTACCAATCCTTATGGCAGTTTGCTGTTTCCAGTATTTGTTTTTTGTCCTTGTTTACTTCTATAGCACGTTCAATAACTGATCGCAGCATATACACAGCATTTACTGAACCCTTTCCTTCTACAAACCCGCATTGTTCCTCCCCTATTTCAGGTTGTATTTTCTTCCTCACTCTTTGCATGATAATTCAAAGCAAAATCTTTGTGACGTGACTCATTATACTAATTGTTCTATGTTGATCACATCCCAAGGCTCCTGATTTCTTTGGAATTGCAATAAATACAGAGGTACATAATTCAGAAGGTATATCTCCAGTATCATATAATGTGGTCAGCAGTCTGGTGACTTGCTTTAGTCCAAATTCTTCTAAAGCTTTAATAATTTCTGTTGTGATGTTATCTCAACCGGGGGCCTTGCCAGCTTTCATATGTTTAAGAACATTTCGAACTTCCATCTTCAAAATTAACAGTCCTTCATTATTAAATCGAATATCATACAGTTCCTCTGTTATCATCATAAAGGTTTTTCATATAATCTGACCATACATGTAGAATCTGATCTTTTTCTATTATGATTTTGCCATCTTTAGTTTTTAGACAGCCTGTTGATGTACTTGTTCTTTTATTGTAAGTTCCTGAATTCTTTTGTGCACTAATTTGGTATTTTGACTGTTGTGTTGTTTTTCCATTTTCTAAGCAATTTTTCTCAAGCCATGCTTCTTTTGCCTCCTTACATAATATTCTGACTTGTCTGTGAATTTCTTCATATTTGGCAGAATTATTTTTGTTGAGTCTTCTTGTTTCCATTAGTTGTAAAATTTCTTCAGTCATCTATTTCTTACGATCCACCTTCTTTAATTTTGGAATAGTTGTTTCTGAGCCAAACTGATTGAATTCTTCAACATTTCCCATTGATCATCCACATCCTGGAATAGGATCTCTAGATCAGACAATATATCAAATCTGTTCTGTACTTCTATGTTGAATTTGTTTTGCATTTCCTTGTCATTACTCAAGTACACAAATCATATTTAGTGTTTCCTGTTACATACTTGACTTTCATTAACTTTATCCTCAATGCTCCTGTAAGTAATCTGTGGTCACTATAACAATCAGCACCGGGAACTGTTTTTGCTATTGTCAACGCATTTCTAAATCTTCTGCTAATCAGAATGTCATCATCTGGTTTCTAATCGTGCTATCAGGACTCTTCCATGTCCATAATTTTCTAGCGTGTTGCTTAAACCACGTGTTTCCTACAACAATTTCCTGCTCTTTTGCCCACTCTACAAGTCTGTATCCCCTTTCATTTCTCTCTCCTAACCATAGTTTCCTACTGTGTATTTATCACCTTGATTTCCTACTTTTGCATTGAAGTCCCCTATTCTATTATGATGTTGAGAAGAAATGGATTGGAGAACTTGGTGACGACTGGTAAGATCGAGGAGAACAGACCAAGGGGAAGACCTAGAAGCAAGTACCTGGATGGCTTGGCCTTGTGGCATGGTCGAGACAGAAACACGGAGCTGATCCACGACTCTGGTGATCGAGTGAGATGGCAGAACATGACCGCCCACGCTTACCGGCATGGCACATGATGGATGGGATTATGATGTTTATTTCTGAATTTTTACTTTTCTTTAAGGCAGACTCCAAACTTTCACGTGACCAAAATATTTCAATTTTCTTTGTTTGATCGTCTTTAATAGCCAGCCTTCTTCAGTGGTCAGCTCTTGAAGTATGGATGTATTTGTTCATTTCTTTATCCAAGATATTCTTAGAACTTGACTCATTTCATCTCATCTCATCATGTTCCTCTTGTACCTTGCGGTGTCGAGGTGAAGTCTAAACACCGTGAGAGTGCCTGATTATGGGCTTATTATATCGATATTCCCATGGACTCTGCTATTCCCTCCATCCAACGTTTACGTGGTCGGCCTCTTCCCCTGTTTCCATCTGGTCTGTACATCATTGCTTGTTGTGGTATGCTGATGACTGGTAACCTACTTGCATGGCCAAACCATTTGACTTGCCGCTTTCTAATAAAATCTAGTGCTACTTTAACCCCCACTTTAGTCCTGATTTCTTCATTTCTGATCTGATCTCTTCTTGATGTGTTGAGTATTCTTCTCAGGAACCTCATTTCTGTTGTTGTGATTTTTCTTTTCTCTTTTTCTGTCATTGTCCAGGTTTGGCATTGGTAGCATAGGGTTGGTAGGAAGATTGTGTTGTAAAGAGCTTTCTTAGTAGTTATTGATACATGTTTGTTCTTTAGTATTGGTGCCATTTGTCCAATGAGTTGATTTGCCTTATTGCACCTATTTTCGATCTCGTCTTCTGATCTGCCATTTGATGATATTATACTTCCTAGGTACTTGAAACTCTTTACTTGTTTCAAGGGATGTTCGTTTAGGTGAATTGTTGTTGTTTGTTCTTCTTTAGTTATATTCATTACCTCTGTTTTGCTTGTGCTAATTTTCATATTATGTTCCCTACACATTTCGTTTAGACTATTCATGTGGTCTTGTAATTCAGCTTCTGATTTTGCTATTAGTGCTTGGTCGTACGCAAACAGGAGTTCTCTAATGGTTAGATATGCAGAGAGTTCTTCTTCTGTGTTCTCATCATGCGGTATTCATGCGGTCTCTGTTTGGCTAGTTTCTTTACATATGTTGTCTATATATGTTATGAACAAGAGAGGGGACAGGACACAATCTTGTTGTATTCTGAATCTTATGGTGAATGGTTCTGAGTGTCCTCCAGTTGCTCTCACTATGCATTCACTGTTTTTGTATAAACTTCTACATAGGTTTGTTATATGTGTACTCACTCCATATTGTTTAAGGATTTCCTATCTACTCTATCGAATGTCTTTTCTTGGTCGACAAAGGCTAAGTAGAGTGTTTCATTGAATTCGATTGATTTTTCTATAAGTTGTCTAAGAGCAAAAATGGCATCTGTGCATCCTTTGTTTTTCCTAAATCCAAGTTGTGCTTCACTTAGCCGAGGTTCTAAAGTAGTTTGTAATCTTTTTTCAAGAAATTTGCAGAGTATTTTCAGCAGCGAAATGCCTCTATATTGTGTGCAGTCTCTTTTGCTGCCTTTGTTTTTCCAAATTGGGATAATTATGGCGTTTCCCCAGTCTCATGGTGTCTGTTGTTCTACCCAAATATGGTTGAATAGTCTATGTAGCCAAGCTGTTCCTACTTCTCTTGCTGCTTTATTTCATCCTATCCCGGTGATTTGTTCAATGGGGCTAATCTGATGGCTTCTAAAATTTCTTCTTTTAGTATGTCTGGTTCTAGTTCTTCAATGACATCTGTGTAGGTCTCTTGAATTCCTGTGACATCTGATGCGATGTTGAGAAGTTGTTCGAAATACTGCTTCCATCTTATTAGGATTTGTTTTTGTTCACTTATTGGTTCTCCATATTCGCTGTTAATTATTTCAGTTGGGTCAAAGGGTTCTCCTCTGGTTTGCATTGCACTTATCTTTTTGTAGAAGTTTCTAGTTGCCTCCTTGTGGTTTTTATTTAGGGTTTCTTCATACTCTTCCCAGTCCTTTTGTTTTTCCCTCTTTACTGTTCTACTCACATGTCTTCTCGCTATTCTATATTCTATGTAATCACATTCCTGTTTGCTCTTCTACCACTTTTTATATTTTTCCTTGTTGTCCTTTACCGCTTTCTTTACTTCTGCGTTCCATCAACTTGTTATTTTCTTTATCCGTGTTTTGCGTTTTTTCGTGGTTCCACATGTTATTTTTGCAGTTTTTAAAATACTTGATTTGAACATCTCCCATTCTTCTTCCACTGTTTTTCTTTCTGTGGGTAATTTTACAAAGTGTTCAGTTAGTTATATCTCATAATTTTCCCTTACTGCCTCGTCTTTAAGGTTTTTTAAGTTTACTGATTCGCATGGCATGTATTTTCCTACTCTTTGTTTTCTTCTTATTATGGCAACGACTGCTTTATGATCTGTGTTTATACTGAAATTGGGCACAGACCTTGCATCTAATATATTTCTCTTTCTGTTATTTCTTATCTCTTCTTCTTCTTCTTCTTCTTCTTCTTCTTCTTCTTCTTCTTCTTCAACTTTCCGAGCCATTGAGGTTCTTTGCTGCAGATACAATCTGTCTCCATTCGTCTCTCTGGTGGACCTTCTCTTGCCAGTTGCTGATTCCAAGTGCTTGTAGGTCTGTATGTATATTATCTCTCCACCGTCTTCTTGGTCTACCTCGGGGTCTACGGTCATTTATTTCCTGAGTGTAAGCGAGTTTTGTTTCCCTGTTATCTTCCATTCTTTCTATATGCCCCAGCCATTGTAGTATATTAGCCTTCATGATACCAGTGATTAGCGGGGACTTAAACAGATCATAAATGTCTTTGTTACTTCTTCTTTTCCACTCTCCACTTTGTGTATCCCTAATGGGTCCAAAGATGCGTCTTAAAACTTTGTTCTCAAAGGTTTGTAACAAGGCTTCGTCTCCTTTCGTTGTACTCCAGGTTTCAGAGCCATACAGCACAACTGGTCTGATCAGTGTTTTGTATATTGTGATTTTGGTGTTACGAGATAGCGCATTTGATTTTAGTAGATGTTGTAGTGCATAGTATATCTTATTTCCAGAATTGATTCTAGTTTGTATTTCTTCCCTTATGATGTTGGAGCAGTTGAAGATTGTACCCAGGTATTTGTATGTTTCCGTTCTTTTAATGGTCATATTATCTATTTGTATGTGGCCAGAGTTTTTAGCCATTCCTTCTCTTGAAATTACCATATATTCTGTCTTATCTTGGTTGATAACCAGCCCCATCTGTTGGGCTTTTTCCTTTAAGTGAGTCAATATTTCCAATGTCTTTTGTTCATTTTCCCCTATAATATCTATATCATCTGCATAACCAAGCAGTTTGGATGTTCCTCCAATATCACATTCCTCCTTTACACTCCTTACAACTTTCTCTAGAGCCAGATTGAAGAGTAGCAGCGATAGTGCATCACCCTGTTTCAAGCCAGATGTTATTTGGAAAGGGTCTGATTTCCTGCCTTTATATGTTACTATATTATAAGTATCTTCCATGCATAGTCTGGTCATGTTGATTAACTTCCTTGGTATTCCAAATTCCCGCATAGTATTCCATAGACTATTCCTATGGACACTATCATAAGCCTTTTTAAAATCCACAAAAATTTTATGGAGATCTCTTTTCCCAATTTTTCTTGGCTATTTGTCTTAAGATAAATATCTGATCTGTTGTTGATCTGTTTTGTCTAAAACCCGCCTGGTAGTCACCTAATATGTATTCTGAATATGGTTTTAGTCTATGTAGTAATACTGCGGATAGTATCTTATAGCTTATGGACAGTAGTGATATTCCTCTATAATTTTCACACTGGAACTTGTCTCCTTTCTTAAAGATAGGTATCACTAATGACTCTTTCCAGTCATGGGGTAATTCTTCAGTCCTCCAGATTTTTTATTATTAGTTCGTATAGCTTTAGATGTAATGCATGGCCACCCGCCTTTATAAATTCAGCAGCAGTTCCATCAGCCCCCTTTGCCTTATTGTTTTTAAGTCATGTGATTACATATGGCGAATCATGACCGCCCACGCTTTCCGGCATGGCACATGATTGATTGATTGATTGATTGATTACATATAGGATTTCTTCAAATGCATGTTCTTCAATTTGTGGTTCACACGTTAGAACCTCTTCCTGTGGGAAAGTGTTACTTGGAGCTTCACAAATTAGTAATTCAACAAAATATTCTTTCCATGTGTTGCACATTTCTATAAGATTTTTATATATATAGATTTACTAATCCTATCATTTACAGCTTTAAAGTTTAGAACGTTCCCCCATAACTCTTTTTTGATGACAAATCCTGTTCCTAATTCATGTTTATTTTGGGTGTTTCCTCCATATATTATAATCATTCCATTTTGCTCTAAAGTACCCTCTTCTGGCCACCTTATTTCTTGAATTGCTATTACATCCATTTGATACTCAACCTGCTCCCGGGTTAATTCTTCGGCCGCTCCAGCTCGATATAGTGTCCGTACATTCCATGTTCCAAGTCTCAAAAGTCCTTTAACGTTCCAAGGTCGATGTCCAAATAAGTCAGTCCGAATTCGAGGCTAAAATGGTTTTTACAAAGGTGGGGATGTTAACCCCACGCTTCAACCCCCAACCTGGAGGACCAGGGTGTTTCTCTTTGTCTGTTCTCTACCCTTTGACCTGTACGGCTTGGGAGGCCCTGCTGGTAGCTACGCTATTGCCGGAATAGCTCTCAGGGTCATTGAGAAACTCAAGCTTCCCCACCACGACAAGGTCGTATAGCAGAGCAGCAGGAGAGCCAAAGGCTGTGTCGTGTAGAAGAGCGTGGAGGTGCATCATTTCTCAAAGTCAACTCTTAATTCAACTGGTGTGAATAAAAAGTCTGCAGCATCAAAATCTTGTTTTGTTTATTATGCCAAAAGGGTAGCGTTCCAATATGTTGTACAACGTTGGCATACAAGTGTCCACAGGTCTACAAAAGGCAATGTCATCTTAATTCCATGATTAAACATCTTTAACACCAGGTGGAACCAATTGTGCTGCTTCTCTCTTCGATGGTCAAAACGCTTTCTCTCTTGGTAACTAACCGGTTACCCTACGACACACTTAGTGCCAACCCAACATCATGGTGCTCACCCGTGCACTGCTTATCAGCTACTCTTTACGTTGCGCATCAGCTAGCCCTATAATGCCATACAACCACTATAACAGATTACACTGTTATAGATGCCTACCCTTTTAATGACAAGACTTTTCGAAGAGAAGTCTTAGAACAAAACTTATATTTTTCATAACTATAACTTATTCAACCAAAAAAAAAAACAACCTCTAAATACTTTAATTCTATAAACACCAAAAAAATCCAACTAATCTATTCTATACGAGCATATATCATTGGACTGTTTGTAAATCTACACCATAATTTCGCATAATTAAACCAGTTGTTGGAGTCTTCATGACTCTTATTAACTTCTTCATTAATTATGCGCTACTACCCCCAACATTGCTCAATTACTCAAGGGTCTTATAGCTATCCGCTACTACTACCCACATCATTTTTCAAACACTAAAACTTCTTCATTTATTCGCAGTGAGCAACAACCATCTGCCGTTGCTACAGTCTCTTATGGCCCATTAATGCTTCTTCTTCGTCATCATTTCCCCCTGGTCACAGCGATCCGCTTAAGATCTCATAATATTCAATTATTACATCTTACTATTTGCATCATCATCAACCTGAATATACCACAATCATTAAATTTATTACACTTACATCATCAATAGTATATTTCAAAATTCTCAGTGACACTTTTGAATTTAAAAAAAAAACAAAACAAAAAAACACAAGGATAGATAGAAAAAAGACTTGGTGGCCAACAGATATCTATAGAAGGAAAGAAGGACAATTTCTCACCAAAAAAATCTAAAACACTCACATTTACCCTACCCTGTCACATTGAGACTTTTTGTAATAAAGTCTAAAAGAATCCAAGCACAACTCCCATAATTGAGCTCCTTTTATACCCTCGTCACTTTATATTTGTAATAACCCGAAGAAACTATCAAGTTGTCCATTCATTATGGTCATCACTACTTAAAAACTTCAACCTCATGGCACTGAACGTCACCCAATCTATGGCTACTACAGGTTATACTGTTATCTACAGCAACCCAAAAATACAATAAATGTCCATTCATTATGGGCATCACTTCCTAAAACCTCCAAAATCCTGGCTCCAACGCCACTCAACCTATATTATTTCAATATAGCCTCGTTAATTAACTCATCAGAATTGATAATTATAACAGAAAACACCAAAACCCAAAAGCTAATGCAACAATAGTTAAATACATATTCTCAACCAAATGATTAATATCCAATACTATTGCTGTCGCTTTTACGAATAGTACCAACAAACCAAAAAAAAAAAAAAAATGAAAACACTGTAATGTTAACACCTTCCAAACATGAATCATTAATAACCAAGTAAATAAATAAAGCTAAAAAAAAAACTCTTTCACTGATACATTATAAAATTGTATAGTAAATGATAAATGATAAATGGTAAATGATAAATGGAGTAAACTTAAGGAAACTATTTATAAAACAGCGGTAGGGGTTTACGGCACTGTGGATCATAAGAGGCAGGACTGGTTTGCGGCAAACAGCCAGATACTGCAGCCCTTGATTGATAAAAAGAAGATAGCTCTCTTAAGAAACAAGGAAAGACCAACGCGTAACACTCTGAGTGAGCTGAAGCAAGCGAGGAAGGATGTGCAAAAGGCTGACAGGCAATGTGCGAATCAAGTTATGTGAGTCCATTCAAATCGCAAGTGATAAGGGAAACATCAGAAGCATGTATGAAGGGATAAAGAAAGCTTGTGGTCCAATGATCAAAAGAAGTGCACCGCTGAAAACCTTGACTGGAGAAATCATCACTGATAAGAAACAGCAGATGGATAGATGGGTCGAGCACTATTTAGAGCTTTACTCAGTGAGACCAAGCTAGCGGATGATGCCCTCAACGCCATAGAGGCCCTGCCAACTCTTGACCACCTGGACACACTTCCCACCATAACAGAAGTTAAGTGTGCTATAAATGAACTTGCGTCAGGCAAGGCTCCAGGTAAGGATGGGATTCCAATAGAGGTAATCAGGAGTGGGCAAGACACACGCACTTTACAGATCCACCAGCTAATAGAGCTATGCTGGCGAGAAGGACAAGTCCCACAGGATTTCAAAGATTCAAGCATCATAACGCTGTACAAGAACAAGGGCGATCGGAGCGACTGTAACAACTATAGGGGTATCTCACTTCTGTGTATTGTTGGGAAAGTATTTGCCAGAATTGTTCTGCGCAGACTTCAAGTCCTAGGAGATCAAGTCTACCCCGAATCACAGTGTGGCTTTCGACAGAACCGGTCTACCATTGATATGATATTCTCATTGCGACAGATGCAAGAAAAATGCCGGGAACAAAATCAGCCACTGTTTATTGCCTTCATCGACCTCACAAAGGCATTCAATTTGGTCAGTCGTGAGGGTTTGTTCAAAGCACTAAAGAAGATTGGCTGCCCGCCAACTCTTCTGTCCATTGTGGAATCGTTCCACACAGGCATGAAGGGTATAATCAAGTTTGATGGCTCAAATTCAGAAGAGTTTGAAATCAAGAGTGGAGTTAAGCAAGGTTGTGTACTATCCCCCACCCTATTTGGGATATACTTTTCACTTCTACTGAAATATGCCTTTCGTGATCAGGATGACGGTATATAAATTCACTCACGCTCAGATGGTGGCCTCTATAATGCTCAGAGATTGAAGGCCAAGACCAAAATTAGGAGGGTACTAATCAGAGATTTGCTTTTTACAGATGATGCTGCGATTACGACCCACTCTGAGGAAGAATTACAACATCTACTATCTGCATTCTCCAATGCTTTTTCTGCATTTCGTTTAACAATTAACAAAAAGAAGACACATATTATGTCACAAGGTGCACATGGTGTACCATCAATCTTTATTGACGACGCCGAACTGGAGATAATAGACCATTTTACATATCTAGGAACAGAGGTAAATAGCAAATTATTACTCGATCAGGAAATCAACATCAGGATTGGCAAGGCAGCAACAACAATGAACATGTTAGCAAAAAGAGTCTGGGAGAGCAGGAAGCT
Source organism: Cepaea nemoralis (assembly GCA_014155875.1). Classification (NCBI taxonomy): domain Eukaryota; kingdom Metazoa; phylum Mollusca; class Gastropoda; order Stylommatophora; family Helicidae; genus Cepaea; species Cepaea nemoralis. The sequence continues at coordinate 400,831 of JACEFZ010017696.1, forward strand.
TACTGCCAAAACAAAAGTCCTCGTCTACCAAGCCTGTGTCCTTAGTACTCTTCTTTATGGCAGTGAAACCGTGACAACTTACTCGCGCCAAGAGAAACGTTTAAACATCTTTTATATGCGGTGTCTGCGAAGAATACTTGGTACTAAGTGGCAAGACAATATCACAAATACTGAAGTATTGGAAAGATCAGGTTGTGTGACGGTGTATTCCATGCTCAGTCTTCGTAGACTTAGATGGACAGGACATGTTAGGAGGACGGATGATGGTAAAATACCAAAGGACATGTTTTTTGGTGAATTACAGACGGGTAGGAGATCTCAGGGTCGGCCTCTACTACGATACAAAGATGTGTGTAAGCGGGACATGATTGATACAGGCTTTGATAATGCACACTGGGAGCAAGTCGCCGCTGAACGTGTTGCATGGAGGGCAACTATCAGAAATGGAATAAAGACAAAGAAGAAAATGATTGCAGATAAAGCACACACAGAGCGTGAGGGACGTAAGATGGTGCAAAATGGTGGAATTGACCATGTTTTCACATGCATCTACTGTGGGCAAACATTTGCAGCAAGAATTGGCCTTACCAGCCACACTCGCCACCGCCATGGGTCGTAGTTATTAAGCCTTTTTGAAGCACAATGTACCAAACTATCGTCTGTCAAGACGGAAAGGTGCCAATGATGAAATAAATAAAGACACACCCTTTCCCCATCAATTCCGTCGCTTTTACGGACAGTGTGTTTTACAATCATGCAAATGAATATATACCCCCAACAGAAATCACTAGCAACAATGACCATTCTTATCTCATTCTCTGGAAGTTTAACAATCACTTCCACCTATTAAACATAATCGCAGCCCAGCCTATCTATTTTCTCTTCTTTATCTTCTGTCTATCTAGTTTTCTCTGGACACGTACTAGCAACATCCATACTTCCACCTCAACCACTCATTCTCGCAATTCGACTCTCTCATCCACCTGGCGCAACAAACGTCCCATTCTCCCGCATCACTATATAAATATTCAGTTATATTCCCCAATCTCGTAACAAACATTCCATTCCAACATGCTTCATTCCTCTTTACATAACCTTTTCAGACTTATTCACTTCTGCCTTCCCCGCAATCAACCCGCAATTACTTCATTACCATCACCAACAACCAAATACTCGTATATTCAACCATCACTTTTTAAAATCTTCTCCACATAACACACTTATGCTCAGCTAGTTAGTTACACAGACTACTCAATTCCTCACCAATCTCCATCAACTTCTCGTCTCTCATCCAACTTCTTTCACTTATACACTACTATTACTCATACTACTCACATCTCCTGGACCAAGTTCTGAACATTAACTAAAAACGTATAGAAACAATCTAGCACTCCATATCTTACCGCCTATTCCTCTAACAACCACTATCTAATTTATCAACAGCCCATCACAACAAACCTCACTCTGATGAGACATACTGAGTGCGTCCTCGCTATATTCTCTCATCCCTCCGCATCCGGCACGCTCACATCAAAATAAATCCTCCAATTATATTGAATCTGCTTCATTAAAAAAAAAAAAAAAAAAAACGTTAATCAATATCTGTCATCATATCATAGAATTTTCACAATCCAATTAGTCCATTGCTTCAATTTTTCTCAACCATTGACTCCTCTTTTCAAAAACTCTGAGTCAATCCGGCTCAGACACGTATTAACTCTAGTAACAACATTCATAATAACCTTACATCTCTCTGTGCCAATTCTACACTATGTCAGCCACTCCGCCATACTTCACTTACTGTGAGCACCACTCCATCCAGCCATTCCAGACAGAAATCTCAAATTCCAAATCATCCACTCTCCAATCACCACAACCAAACACAAGGTTGCCTACATAATGCATACTATGCACGCACGGACACTCTCTGCACTTGTAATTCTCTATAGCGTAACCACACTGATCACTCCGATACTCAACACTTTGAACATGCTTTCTATACCTTCCATCTTGTCTTTTTGCTCACACTATTGTCAAGCTATAACAGCCACAATGCCCAATCTATCACAATTCCATGACTGATTCACGTATCCTTACGTTCGCTCTTCTATACTCAAAGACAAATTATACAACACAAGACGGCACTATATCAGTTCCCAACATTACACATCACCTGTCGTGATTCTTCCCCACACTTTAATCATATCCACACCTCTACACCATATCCCATTTACTGTGATACCCTAAAATGATCTCGGTTTGTCTATTTTAGACCTTAACTCACATCACACCTAAACCGCAAATCACCCACGTAATAATTATCCTACCACGTGTTATACTATTTTGGCAAGCATTTTACATATACACTCGCTACACTCACTTCTCCTACCCACACAATCCGTTTTGTCGACGTCTCAGAATCTCTAGACGCGTTCTATTACCAAACACTCATTTTCATGCAAGTTTTAAGCTCTGTTATTAGCAAATTGTCTCCTAATAATAGTGTCTGTCTTCCTCCACCTCTCTTTTAATATCTATAGCTATCTGTAAAATATTGTGGCCTTAACATCATATATTCTTTGATCTTTCGCGCATCGTCTTCTGTACAGCCCGTTGTAACCTCTATTCCTTCCACCTGCCTAGTATTTTTCTTCTTAACTGTTTTCTTTCTTTTACTTATATTTGCTGTTCGTGCCTTTACCACGTCAGTCTGTTCACTATATTCACTATATGTCTTATATCTCCCTATTTCGTCCTCCGAAGATTCACTAATTATAGTTCCATCAGCCTGTTTACCATATAGTACCGCAGACGAGGAAGTAACATCTCTATAATCGGAACTAGCACACCCGATATTTTTCTTATTTCTACCATTACCTGTCAGGCCCCAGTCAGGGATATATTCAATGTCTCAATCTGAGAAATCTGATACATCAGTCGTACCTACATTTACCAGTAAACTTGCTTCAGACCTGGCCTTAGCATTTTTTCTAATTTTCTTTCTGGTGCCTCTCGCCTGTACCTGTCTATTCTCCGCATGGATCTTCTTCTCAATTTTAACTGGCTCGCCTTTTTCTAATTTCACCTGAGGTGGTTCTATACTTTCTACTATCTTGGTTTGAGTTCCCTTTGCTATTTTCTTTGTTGGTTGTACTTGAGTTTTCTTCTCTACGGTATCTATTTGAGTCTGAGTACTATTCTCTATCTTATTACCTGTCTGAGTCTGTGTCCCCCTGTCTATTTTCTTTATCGATAACATCTTCTTTTCCCGTCCAACCCTCACATTTGCAACCACCTTAGGAGCACTTGGGATCTTATTTATGTGGTCAACTCTGCCTCTCATTCCTGAATTTAAATATCGTCTCTGTCTTTGCTCAAAGCAATCGTCACGCATCTTTCTAGCGGTCGCACTATAAGAGGGCCAACTCCACTGTCTCTTGGGAAGGTTTCTCTCAGGCATATTTCTGTACTTTGGATGCTTATCAAACCCCCATATTTCATGATCGCGTCTCCTTTCGTCGCCCTTTACCCTAGTCACATTTAGTCTGGGTTCAACATAGTTACTTCTATGCATAGAGTTATACCACCTTTTATCTTCATTATCTAGTGGCTGTCTTCTGTTATTCTTTCTATTATATCTGGCATTACATTTATAAGTGTCTTGTTCAATCATTCTTCGGTGTAACCCATTCATAAAACATGCCACCTCACTGACTGCCACTTTCAGTTCCTCCAGCCACACGGTCACGTTTCCCAATTTTCTGCTTAAACAACCTTTCATGTTCGCTACTACATGTCCCAATGAAGCCTCTGCTGGTTCCATAAAGTAACTACTATAATTAAGACTAACCAAAATTGTATTTAATATATTTAATTATGGTCTATCAACTCTGGAAATAAGATATACTATGCACTACAACATCTACTAAAATCAAAGGCGCTATCTCGTAACACCAAAATCACAATATACAAAACACTGATCAGACCAGTTGTGCTGTATGGCTCTGAAACCTGGAGTACAACGAAAGGAGACGAAGCCTTGTTACAAACCTTTGAGAACAAAATTTTAAGACGCATCTTTGGACCCATTAGGGATACACAAAGTGGAGAGTGGAAAAGAAGAAGTAACAAAGACATTTATGATCTGTTTAAGTCCCCGCTAATCACTGGTATCATGAAGGCTAATAGACTACAATGGCTGGGGCATATAGAAAGAATGGAAGATAATAGGGAAACAAGACTCGCTTACACTCCGGAAATAAATGACCGTAGACCCCGAGGTAGACCAAGAAGGCGGTGGAGAGATAATACATGTACAGACCTACAAACACTTGGAATCAACGACTGGCAAGAGAAGGTCCACCAGAGAGAAGAATGGAGACGGATTGTATTTGCAGCAAAGAACCTCAATGGCTCGGAACGCTGAAGAAGAAGAATTATGGTCACTTCACCGGGCGTGCGAACCAAGCAGATTCCAGCAACACAGCGACGACCTCAAGGACAGCAGCTAGGTCAGCCCTGACAACACAGCGACCTCAAGGAAAGCAGCTAGGTCAGCCCAACAACACGGTGGCGTGCAAGGTAGCGGCTCTGGTAAGCCCAGCAACACGGTGGCGAGCAAGGTAGCGGCTCTGGCAAGCCCATGAACACAGTAGCGTGCAAGGTAGCGGCTCTGGTAAGCCCGGCAACACGGTGGCGTGCAAGGTAGCGGCTCTGGTAAGCCCAGCAACACGGTGGCGTGCAAGGTAGCGGCTCTGGCAAGCCCATGAACACAGTAGCGTGCAAGGTAGCGGCTCTGGTAAGCCCGGCAACACGATGGCGTGCAAGGTTAAGCTCTCCCCCTATTTCTACTGCAAAAGGAGAGCTTCGGTTATTCCACTGCCGCGACAATCCACTTGTCCAGGTTCAAATCCTGGTCACGATGGCAACAAAATAGGTACCCCCTATAGCAGAGTAGCAGGGGGACCAAAGGCTGTGTCGTATAGCAGAGCAGCAGGAGAGCCAAAGGCTGTGTCGTGTAGAAGAGCGTGGAGGTGCATCATTTCTCAAAGTCAACTCTTAATTCAACTGGTGTGAATAAAAAGTCCGCAGCATCAAAATCTTGTTTTGTTTATTATGCCAAAAGGGTAGCGTTCGAATGTGTTGTACAACGTTGGCATACAAGTGTCCGCAGGTTTACAAAAGGCAATGTCATCTTAATTCCATAATTAAACATCTTTAACACCAGGTGGAACCAATTGTGCTGCTTCTCTCTTCGATGGTCAAAACGCTTTCTCTCTTGGTAACTAACCGGTTACCCTACGACACACTTAGTGCCAACCCAACATCATGGTGCTCACCCGTGCACTGCTTATCAGCTACTCTTTACGTTGCGCATCAGCTAGCCCTATAATGCCATACAACCACTATAACAGATTACACTGTTATAGTGGAAACACCATCGACAACATGTACAATAGATAATTGATGTACGATCCATTCACCACACAGCCAACAAATGTAACATGTACAATAGATCATTGATATACAACCCCATCACCACACAGCCAACAAATGTAACATGTACAATAGATCATTGATATACAACCCCTTCACCACACAGCCAACAAATGTAACATGTACAATAGATCATTGATGTACGACCCCTTCACCACACAGCCAACAAATGTAACATGTACAATAGATCATTGATATACAACCCCATCACCACACAGCCAACAAATGTAACATGTAACAATAGATCATTGATGTACAACCCCTTCACCACACAGCCAACAAATGTAACATGTACAATAGATCATTGATGTACGACCCCTTCACCACACAGCCAACAAATGTAACATGTACAATAGATCATTGATGTACAACCCCTTCACCACACAGCCAACAAATGTAACATGTACAATAGATCATTGATGTACAACCCCTTCACCACACAAACAACAAATGTAACATGTACAATAGATCATTGATGTACAACCCCTTCACCACACAGACAACAAATGTAACATGTACAATAGATCATTGATGTACGACCCCTTCACCACACAGCCAACAAATGTTGTACAATAGATCATTGATGTACGACCCCTTCACCACACAGCCAACAAATGTTGTACAATAGATCATTGATGTACGACCCCTTCACCACACAGCCAACAAATGTAACATGTACAATAGATCATTGATGTACAACCCCTTCACCACACAGCCAACAAATGTAACATGTACAATAGATCATTGATGTACAACCCCTTCACCACACAGCCAACAAATGTAACATGTACAATAGATCATTGATGTACAACCCCTTCACCACACAGCCAACAAATGTAACATGTACAATAGATCATTGATGTACAACCCCTTCACCACACAGCCAACAAATGTAACATGTACAATAGATCATTGATGTACAACCCCTTCACCACACAGCCAACAAAATGTAACATGTACAATAGATCATTGATGTACAACCCCTTCACCACACAGCCAACAAATGTAACATGTACAATAGATCATTGATGTACAACCCCTTCACCACACAGACAACAAATGTAACATGTACAATAGATCATTGATGTACAACCCCTTCACCACACAGCCAACAAATGTAACATGTACAATAGATCATTGATGTACAACCCCTTCACCACACAGCCAACAAATGTAACATGTACAATAGATCATTGATGTACAACCCCTTCACCACACAGACAACAAATGTACAATAGATCATTGATATACAACCCCTTCACCACACAGCCAACAAATGTAACATCTACAATAGATCATTGATGTACAACCCCTTCACCACACAGCCAACAAATGTAACATCTACAATAGATCATTGATGTACAACCCCTTCACCACACAGACAACAAATGTAACATCTACAATAGATCATTGATGTACAACCCCTTCACCACACAGCCAACAAATGTAACATCTACAATAGATCATTGATGTACAACCCCTTCACCATACAGACAACAAATGTAACATCTACAATAGATCATTGGTGTACGACCCCTTCACCACACAGACAACAAATGTAACATCTACAATAGATCATTGGTGTACGACCCCTTCACCACACAGACAACAAATGTAACATCTACAATAGATCATTGGTGTACGACCCCTTCACCACACAGACAACAAATGTAACATCTACAATAGATCATTGATGTACAACCCCTTCACCACACAGCCAACAAATGTAACATGTACAATAGATCATTGGTGTACGACCCCTTCACCACACAGCCAACAAATGTAACATCTACAATAGATCATTGATGTACAACCCCTTCACCACACAGCCAACAAATGTAACATCTACAATAGATCATTGGTGTACGACCCCTTCACCACACAGACAACAAATGTAACATCTACAATAGATCATTGGTGTACGACCCCTTCACCACACAGACAACAATGTAACATGTACAATAGATCATTGGTGTACGACCCCTTCACCACACAGACAACAAATGTAACATGTACAATAGATCATTGATGTACAACCCCTTCACCACACAGCCAACAAATGTAACATGTACAATAGATCATTGATGTACAACCCCTTCACCACACAGCCAACAAATGTAACATCTACAATAGATCATTGGTGTACGACCCCTTCACCACACAGACAACAAATGTAACATCTACAATAGATCATTGGTGTACGACCCCTTCACCACACAGACAACAAATGTAACATCTACAATAGATCATTGGTGTACGACCCCTTCACCACACAGACAACAAATGTAACATCTACAATAGATCATTGGTGTACGACCCCTTCACCACACAGACAACAAATGTAACATCTACAATAGATCATTGATGTACAACCCCTTCACCACACAGCCAACAAATGTAACATCTACAATAGATCATTGATGTACAACCCCTTCACCACACAGACAACAAATGTAACATCTACAATAGATCATTGATGTACAACCCCTTCACCACACAGCCAACAAATGTAACATGTACAATAGATCATTGATGTACAACCCCTTCACCACACAGCCAACAAATGTAACATGTACAATAGATCATTGATGTACAACCCCTTCACCACACAGACAACAAATGTACAATAGATCATTGATGTACAACCCCTTCACCACACAGCCAACAAATGTAACATCTACAATAGATCATTGATGTACAACCCCTTCACCACACAGACAACAAATGTAACATGTACAATAGATCATTGATGTACAACCCCTTCACCATACAAACAACAAATGTAACATGTACAATAGATCATTGGTGTACGACCCCTTCACCACACAGACAACAAATGTAACATGTACAATAGATCATTGATGTACGACCCCTTCACCACACAGACAACAAATGTAACATGTACAATAGATCATTGATGTACAACCCCTTCACCATACAAACAACAAATGTAACATGTACAATAGATCATTGATGTACGACCCCTTCACCACACAGACAACAAATGTAACATGTACAATAGATCATTGATGTACGACCCCTTCACCACACAGCCAACAAATGTAACATGTACAATAGATCATTGATGTACAACCCCTTCACCACACAGCCAACAAATGTAACATGTACAATAGATCATTGATATACAACCCCATCACCACACAGCCAACAAATGTAACATGTACAATAGATCATTGATGTACAACCCCTTCACCACACAGACAACAAATGTAACATGTACAATAGATCATTGATGTACGACCCCTTCACCACACAGCCAACAAATGTAACATCTACAATAGATCATTGATGTACAACCCCTTCACCACACAGACAACAAATGTAACATGTACAATAGATCATTGATGTACGACCCCTTCACCACACAGCCAACAAATGTAACATGTACAATAGATCATTGATGTATGACCCCTTCACCACACAGACAACAAATGTAACATGTACAATAGATCATTGATGTACAACCCCTTCACCACACAGCCAACAAATGTAACATGTACAATAGATCATTGATGTACAACCCCTTCACCACACAGCCAACAAATGTAACATGTACAATAGATCATTGATATACAACCCCTTCACCACACAGCCAACAAATGTAACATGTACAATAGATCATTGATGTACAACCCCTTCACCTCCCCTGATGTGTCTCCACCTTGCCGCGGTGGGGGAGCTTGAGTGTCCTGCTGACCCCAAGCGCTGTACCAATGGATATAAACTACATATTTGACAGCTCTTCGGATAGGGGCCAGACTAAGAGAGACACAACCTGCTGCTCTGCAGGTAGACTGAGGATAGCAGTCTAAATCAGGCAAACGATGCCAATAATCTCTGTCCGGATATAACTTCTAAGGCTTCCAGCCGAGGTATATGGCTGAACGTCTCTAAGCCATAAACCTGGCCGACACAAATCTACATTATAATTGAGGTGAGGTGCTGAGCAAGCTACATACTTGATAAAGATACACGTTCGATGGCTCTTAGCTGGGGGTATGAGGGATCCTCGGATGAAAGGGCCTGGCCGTTACTCGCCCACAGACGCACGGAGGTAAGGTGCTGAGCCGGCAGCACATGTAGCCTACCTCGTGAGCGAGTACTCAAGGTGGAAAAACACCTCCGTCGCACGTTCCGAAAATAGTCTGTAACTGTACTCGTGGAGTGAGTGTAGTCAAAGGTGGAAAATTGTCTCGTTGACACGAAATGGAACGCCTGGTTTGCGAATCCTTTACGTGGCAGCCCGAAGCAAAAGCTTGCTGTGTGGAAGTCGAAATAAGAGTCTAACTTGTCTCGAAACCCGAGGAAGGCTAACCTCATTAAAAATGCCCGCTGAAGTCGGAAGTGCCAGCCTACGGGCGGCAAAATAAAAATGGCACTACGCAATTACGTCGAGGTGAAATGTCTATCGTGACCGGAAAAGCTCTAACTAGTCTTCCCTCGTGCTAGGAACAGCTACCTAGTTTCCGAATGCCGCTCTTGTTCGGAACAGCTCTGACTAGGTAGCTTTCCGAATGTCCGACGTGCCTGGAACAGCTCTGACGGACACAACGACAAGCACATGTCCGAAAAACTTGCTAAGTGGATACTGACTGCAGACCAGTCTGGTTTGTGCGGGAACGGCCCGGGGCGAACGAAATGCCCAATATATTGAAGTGAGGAATTAAAGCAGCCATGAGCAGGACGTGACGATTCCCTCGGTGAGCCCAGCACCAGGGCGCTATGTGGCGGCCCTGCAATTATGGAAGCCACCCTGGATGGCGGAAAATGCCATGGACTGTCCCTGCCTTCCTTTGAGGATAGCCGTTGTCTCCGACCGTTCCAACTTGGCCAGCTGGATTGTGGATGGTACCGAAAAAGTGAGAGTCTCCCAGAAATGCTACCTGGTCAAAAAAGCACGCTAAAGCTGGATGTGTTGGTCCTACGGGTTTCGGCCCAAGGGCGCATAACAGACACACCACAATCACATCTGAAAATAATACACTCCAGATGAACGCAAAGAAGAAGAAGAAGAACCCCTTTACCACACAGCCAGGAAATGTAACATGTACAATAGATCATTGATGTTCGACCACTTCACCACACAGCCAGCAAATGTAACATGTACAATAGATCATTGATGTACAACTCCTTCACCACACAGCCAACAAATGTTGTACAATAGATCATTGATGTACAACCCCTTGACCACACAGCCAACAAATGTTGTACAATAGATCATTGATGTACGACCCCTTCACCACACAGCCAACAAATGTTGTATAATAGATCATTGATGTACAACCCCTTCACCACACAACCAACAAATGTTGTACTATAGATCTTTGATGTACGAAAGATGAGCAATTGGTGGAATGTAAGACGTGCCCAATTTCCCAATTTGTGACCCTTTGAAATTAAAATTTGTTCAGTCATGTGTTCATTCTCTCTCTCTCTCTCTCTCTCTCTCTCTCTCTCTCTCTCTCTCTCTCTCTCTCTCTCTCTCTCTCTCTCTCTCTCTCTCTCTCTCTCTCTCTCTCTCTCTCTCTCTCGTTTGTTCTGATCAGATCTTGTTAAATGTTGGTAATTTTCTTCTTTTTGGTTCATGGTATTGTAAGAATTTTTCTTTAATATTTGATCTCGAGTGTCCCCATGACTTCTTCCATATTTCTAACCTATCGGCCCTTTCTGTTAAACTGTTGCCATTTATATCATGTATTATATGTATGATAGGAAGTGGGAGGGAGCAGATATGTTGCCTTCAAGAACGCTAATTGTTGGAACTCTCACGATCGCAGACCCACTTTTTGGCATCCTACACAATGACCTCCTAAGTAGAACTGGTGTGGAAGTCAAAGAGCTGCAATTAAGTGATTGCAAAAATGCAGCAGACACTCCAAAGCACAAGAGGAACTGGAGAAGTCGGAAACATTAAAAGAGGAGGGAGTGGATGAGTTCACCACAGTCGACTGGACGCGCTATCGAGAGCAAGACGCCTAATCGCTTCAAGCCGGACACGGGTCAGAAAATGGCAGGTGGCAAGGCTAACGCCAGAAGACATCAGAATTTCACAATGAGCAGCGTGGAAGCCGCCAACACAATGAAGAAGACACAAGAAGAAAATTTGACAGTTGGCAGCAGTAAAACACCAGAACGTGAAACTACCGCAAAGGTTATTCAAACTTCTACACCAAATGATGTCGCTCCCTTCGATCAACCGACGCCAGAGACTACAACTTTATCTGAAGACAGCAACAGCCGTGAAGTTGTTAACAGCACCAAGATGAAGCAGCCCAATGTACCAGAGACCCCCACACAGGAGGAAACAACAACGGAGGACTTTACCGGCAAATTACTGCTAAAACAGACAAGCATGGGAGAAGCCAAACTGTCGACGCTACCAACAGACAAGATAATCAAGCTGCTGGAAAACGAGCTGGAAGAAACAGCATCTACCAGCTGCACAAGACACCTGATGGAGTAGTGGTCTCCATCAACAAAAACCCAAAGACCACAGCGCTTATGCAGAAAATCGCTCAAGGAGAGAAGGCCGATATCAAGCTTCGCCACGGCATCTTACTGGAAGCCACCCAACACAGCATGATGAAACGATGGGTCATTAAATGAGTCAAGACCCATCTCACCAACGACTAGATCAGGGAGATGCTGACAAGGGAGAACAAGAAACTCAAGATCACCAGTACTGAGAGAATCATCGGAAAGAACAGCATCCCCTCCACAGTCGTCATAGTAACATCGGAGGACCTAGTGATCCCTCAATTCATCAGATGGGACAAGAGAGACCAAGTTTCAAAGCACTACATACCGAGAGTGCTGCAGTGCTCAAAGTGCCAGAAGTTTTAGCCTACCCGTGCCACCTGCAAGAGTGAGGTGGGGGTATGCAGATACTGCTCTGGACCTCATTCATACAGTCAGTGCCAGCATGCAAAGATCGACAAGGACTTCAGGAGCCTAATACTAACATAAAATGCGCCAATTGCCTCGGCAACCATGGCGCCAGGTACCTCGGCTGCCCCTGCCACCAAGACAGTAAGGAAGCCATGAAGATCGCCATCAAGACTAACCTGCCCTATAAAGAGGCTAGGAGGCAGTACGAGGCCACCAATCGACTCGCAAAAAGTGACAAAGCGCAACTGGAAGGCCAACTGAAGGACCTGCGATCAAAGCTCAACAGCATGGAGGAAGGAAAAGACAAGACACAAGAGACCCAGATAACAGCCGCTCAGCGCATTTTTTACGAAACGAAGCAAGTTCAGCAGAAGATTGAGCAGGAAAAGCTCGAAAGGTTGCTTTAAAAGCGGAGACAGAAGAACGGCTATCAAGCACGGAAGAAGAAAAAGACAAGACGCAAGAAGCAGGTAACGGCCGTTCAGCGCATCCTGGACGAAATGAAGCAAGTTCAACTAGAAGATTGAGCAGGATGTCGCGCAAATGGCTGCTATAAAGGCTGAGACTGAAGAGCAGCTATCAAAAATACAAGATGTGAAATAAAGGACAGAAGATACTCTATGAGAGATACTAGCACTGCTCAAGACCCAGACAATGACACCCGAACCAGAAGACGCAAGAACACAGACAGAAGAAGGAGCAACAGATGAAGGACGATACCGCTCCCCACCAAGATCGAACTGGCGAACCGCCCACAACACACGAAATCAAGGAAGGCCAAGAAGACGCCCAAACCATCACAATTACTGGAGCATATAGAACGAGAGGTAAAGCTCCCTGAAGGAAACAGCACCATATGACGGGGTAGGCACACAACTCCAAGCCTCAACTTTGCCCAGACATGAAAAACCTCAGCAAGAAAGTAACGAACGCAATCAACCCTTCAGAAGCCGTGAAGCTGACAATAAGCAGCCCAAAGTACAAAAGACAAACTACAAGCTACACCATAAACACCCCAACATAGCCAAGTCGAAAACTCGAAGACTGCAAGGGGGTACTCGTCCCCCCCCCCCCCCCCCCCCCCCCCAAAAAAAAAATGGATTGGGTTGGAGAAGTTCAAGCCCCGTGCAACAGAAGCACACAAAGCTCAATAGAACCTTGTCATCTCCCCCGATGTGTCTCCACCTTGCCGCGGTGGGGGAGCTTGTGTGTCCCTCTGACCCCATGTGCTTGCCGATGGATAAAAACTACATATCGGACAGCTTATGGGATAGGGGCCAGACTAAGAGAGAAACAACCTGCTGCTCTGCGGGTTAGACTGAGGTGAGGATAGCAGTCAAAAATTCAAATCAGGTGCACGAAGGCAGAAGTTCTTGGTCCGGACAAAACACTTAAGGCTCCCTGTCGAGGGCTGTGGCTGGACGCCTCTAAGCCATAAACCCTCGGATCTGAGAGCCGGGCCGTTACCCACCTTTCGAAAAATAGAGGCGTGATACTGAGCAAGCTACATGCTCAGGTCTGATACAAGTTCGAAGGCTCTCAGCTGGGGGATATGAGAGATCCCCGGATGAGAGGGCCAGGCCGTTTCTCGTTCACTGCTGCACGAAGGTAAGGTGCTGAGCCGGCAGCACATGTAGCCTACCTTGTGAGCGAGTACAAAAAGTCAGAAAAGTGCCACAGTCGAAGGAAATGGTTACGAAAACTGTCTGTATCTAACTCATAGAGAGTGTAGACAAAAGTGGAAGAACGTCTCTCAATGACGCGAAATGGAACGCACGGCGAGCGAACCTATTGCGTGGTCCGAAGTCAAAAGCAAAAGCTTACCGAGTGGATGTCGCTCGCAGTCTGACCGTTCCTGGTGTGTGCTTGAGCGATCAGTGGCAAGCGAGTTTCCCAACACATGGAAGTGAGGAACTAAAGCAGTCATGAGCAGGACGTGGCAACTCCTCGGGAGCCCAGTCTCAGAGCAATATGTGCCGGCTCTGCAATTATGGAAGCCTCCTTGGATAGCGAGGGAATGCCCATGGTCTGCCCCTGCCTTCCCTTGAGGGCCGACCGCGATGTCGTTGATCGTACTATCTTGACCAGCTGAGATGTTGGCGACATCACAACAGTCTTACGTGCCTCGAAACCAGAGGAAGGCTAACCTCATTAAAAAAAATTCCCGCCGGAAGCCGGAAGTGTCGTCCTACGGGTGGCAAACTAAAAATTGACACTACGCAATTACGTCCGAGTGAAATGTCTCGTCCGAATGTCTCTCGTGCTAGGAACAGCTCTGACTACCTAGTTTCCGAATGCCGCTCTTGTTCGGAACAGCTCTGACTAGGTAGTTTTCCGAATGTCTGTCGTGCCTGGAACAGCTCTGACGGGCGCAACGACAAGCACATGTCCGAAAACTCGCTGAGTGGATACCGTCTGCAAACTTGGCTGGTTTGTGCGGGAATGGCCCGGGGGAAACGAAATGACCAGTATATTGAAGTGAGGAATTAAAGCAGCCATGAGCAGGACTGACGATTACCTCGGTGAGCCCAGAACCAGGGCGCTATGTGTCGGCCCTGCAACTATGGAAGCAACCTTGGATGGCGGAAAATGCTATGGACTGTCCCTGCCTTCCTTTGAGGGATGACCGTTGTCTTCGACCGTTCAACCTTGGCCAGCTGAGTTGTAGATGGCACCACAAAAGTGAGAGTCTCCCAGGAATGCTACCTGGTCAAAAAAGCACGCTGTAGCCGGATGTGTTGGCCTACGGGTTTCGGCCCAAGGGCGCATAACAGACACACCGTAATCACATCTGGAAAAAAAAAAACACTCCGGATGAACGAAAAGAAGAAGAAGAAGAAGAAGGACCCTGTCATGATTGAGCTGGAAGGACATAAGACATTGGGTAGCTTCTGGAAACCACACACACTCACACACACATGTGTAAAATAAGACCGTCTACCACAATGAGAACATTGTATGGATGACAAAATCCCATGGGAAGCCTTCCTCAACATACATCAACACACGCACATCACAATGATGAAGCCATCAGGGATGCAGTTGGCATCTAACCTATATTGGATTCAACATAAATGACAGCTATGAGAATATCATACACGTAGAAGATATACAATAAAAACTTTATTTTTAAAAAAGCACAGAGCCTGGCGGGATCAGGTACGCCTGTGTGAAAGATATGAATGATGGAGATTTCGAGGAGATGACTATTTGTATCAACCTGAGCATAAGAACAGCATCATCTCACAACTGTTTATACACAATCATCAAGCCGGCCAAAGACTTAATGACTATAGGATTATCACCTTGGAGAATATAGTTGCTGTTGTACTTGAAAAGGAAATAGGCAAGGGGGCTGGGGGAGATACCGACCAAAGAAAGCCGTTGACTGTGAATGTTTGCGAGAAATCCACATTAGATAGGAAACACAACAAGTCGAAGCACTGGATCTTGAGATCGTGTATATCGTATGTCGGTTCCTAAATCAATCAATCAATCGCGTATATCAGAGTTAGATATGATCTCTTGTTGCACACTCTTATGGAAAAGAGTGTTGGCATAAATGTTATGAAAGAGATTATACTGCGATACTTGGGAATCATCTTAGACAGAAGCCTGTAATCCAGGGATCACACGGAAGGATTTGGTGCACTGAAAGCTATTGCAGTAATAATGGACATAGAGCAAAGAATATTGCACGTACTGTTTGGGCGCCCTAACTTTCAGCAAGACAAGGTGCAAAATGAAGAAATGAGACAGACACTTGGCTGCACAAAAGGTACCTCGTACTTGGCCACGCGATACATCCTTGAAGTTCCCAACGATGGCCACAGGGCACAAAATGGCACAAGTTAAGGTGTACCCAAGAGAGCCAGCTGATAAAAACAGAAAAGCCCCAGCACAGCGCTGTTGATGACAGAACGGGAATGCGCCTGACAAGACGTCGCTCCTGGATGGCCCAGGCTGAAGAGATCATCAAGCAGGTCTCTGACGGGTCTGTGATCGTCAACACGGAGTAGAATGGACGGGTACACTCGAGGACTTGCACAAATATTCTCAGGACTCACACTAGGGAGATACTACCGAGGTCAGTCGCCTATATCGATTGACACTGAGATAAAGGAATTGATCGAACAACATTCGCATGCAGAAGACACCATTATCTACACCAGGGGTCACCAAACTATTTTTCATGGCAGTCCGGATAACTGAAAAAATGACGTGCGCGGACCGAATAATCATTCTGTACAATACTTGCGCCGGTCTCCCTGGCGAAGATCTTACGGACGCGGTTCATAATCCCGTATACCCGCGTTCGAAACACAGCTACGCGCGATTTGGCAGCAGACCGCGTTGCGCTGGTATTTTACGCTATGGCATGGGTGCTGGTCGTTCAGAAATCAATGGCAAACTACTGAACGTAAACTTGCCAAGACATCAACAACAGCACAAAATGGTGGTGTTGACTGCAAACGTCCTATAAATGATATGCAACTAACTTTAACAATACTTGCAAGCTAGAACGAAAGCTCTGGGAAAAAAGACGAAAAACTAAGTTAATCATGGGTGAGTGGCGTGCAATGCACACACACACACACACACACACACACACACACACACACACACACACACACACACACACACACACACAACAAACAAACAAAGACAACTAACATATTTATTTACTTTTAAAAAGTTATCAAAGACGGCGACGTTAGCAAAACAAAATAGTTACATCAGACCTAGTGTGCACATATCCGAATCTCACAAACTAAGCAGCAAAAAAGGTTAGCGAGATTTGTGAAACTGATATTTGGCTTTCAAGATATCATCAATGTTTGGTTTGGAATTGCTGCGTCCAATCAAGAGAATTGCTTTCAAACGCTCCTCAGTCAAACTCGTTCGATATGTTGACTTCGCATACTTCATTTTTGAAAATGTTTTCTCAAAGACAAAAGTTGTTCCAAACTATGATGCCTTACCAGCAGTAAATTTCTTCAGTTTCGGAAACTCAGCATCAGGTAAGCAGCGATAAAATTCAACAAGTTTTCCTTCTCTGTGCTTCTCTTTCAACAAGTCATTTGCTTGCAAATCAATGAGTTCGAACTGTAGTTCAAATGGCACATCATCAAGATTACAATCAAACGGATTCTGTAACAGAAGAATGTCACTCGCACTTTTGTCAAGATCTGAAAATCTCCCCAAAATACGCTTCTTCAAGTCACGAATAATTGTGTTCGGAAAATCGAGGTTGACATCTTCGGCTATTGTAGCGTAACATTCTGTGAATCAGTAAAAATGAGAAAAGTATTATCCTCCCAGTTGTGCTTTAAACAATGACAGCTTTCTCAGAAATCCTTTGATGATTCCGTAGAGATCACAGACGAGGCTATTCTTTCCCTGAAGTTTCAAATTCATTTAATTTATATTGGATGTGATATCGACCAAAAGTGACAACTTTGACAGTCCAGTAGGATCTGACAGCTGTGGATCAGCTCTTTCTTGTTCAGTGAGGAAAACATCTATTTACCGCAGCTGAGCCGCCTTACTTATGTGTGATAAGACAAGTAACATAATTCAGAATCAACTTCTTCAAGAAAAGCCCGAAACTGACGGTCATTGAGTGCATGTTCCCGAATGTAGTTCACAACAGAAACGACTGGTTTCAGTACACAAGAAATATATAAGTCTTTCCCAAAGAGTGCTTGCTGATGTATTATGCAGTGTATAAATAGAGCGCCCGGAATTGGCAAAACTGAGTCCTGATCTGCCCCATCAGACCCTTCCCCACTCCAGCCATGCTTTTATCTCCATCAGCTGTAACACATGGAAGCTCATTCCACTGAAGTCTTGCAAAAACTTCTTGTACTTCCATGCAACTGTCTTTTACAGTTGTTCCATACATGCTGCTAACGGATGCCAACTTTTCCGTTATCTGAATGTCCAAATTGACACCACCAATGAATACGAGAAGTTGTGACGTACTCGAGAGATCAGTAGACTCATTCAGTGCTAGAGAATACCACAACAAGTTCCCAGTTTTCACGCGTATCTGTATTTGTAGCTCTATGTTCTCTCCGAGTTCTTCTGTTCTTCGCACACCTGAGCTTGCCGAAAGGCTGATAGTTCCAAACACATCGGCTTTCTCAGGACACAAGTAATTTGCTGCTTCCATCATATACTCTTTGATGAAGCTGCCAACAGTAAACGGTTTTCCTCGTTCTGCCATCTTATGCACTATTTTGTAACTTGTGCGAGTGACAAATTCATTTTCAGCAAACTTTCTAGTGAAGAGATTTCATTGTGTTTCTAAACCACGTTTCATGGACTCATATTTCTCAGAGCGTAACTTTCCAGAAAACTTTGATTATGTTGATCGATGGTTTGTTTTGTTGTGGTGCAGAAGATTGTACTCTTTCAAAACGGCAACACTTTCGCTAGTTTTCTGGTTTTTTGTTTCCACAAAGAAGTACTTTACTCCCCATTCTTCATTGAAAACGTGACACTCGACGTCCACTTTTCTTTCTTAGTAGCCATAATGAAGGGTGAAGTACATGGGATCTGAAAATGAAAAAGACATTGAATTAAAAATATAATTAAAATCCTATTGAGACACAAGAAAAGCAGGGAACTATTGGTCACTGGTGAAGCCACGGCTCACCAAAGGTAAACATAAAGTTTATAGGTACCTTTGGTAATTGGATATATCTCATAATAAATTTTGCAAAATATATAAATAGTGCCGGCTTAAATAAACAGCCTAGAGCAGAGTTTTTAAACCGGAGTTCTGCGAGTGGCAGCCATTGGTTCCGCCGAAACATACTGAAATAGCCTAAATTCAAAATTTCTGCCCATCTGGTTTATTACATAAAGTAGGGCAGACACTTGGATAATCGCACAGAGTTCTTTAAGCAACTTAAACATGTGCGTAAGGATCTGCTCCAGCAGAAAGGTTGAAAAACGCTGGCCTAGAGATCAGCTTGATTAACACCTTGATCAGGGAATTCTTCCGAGCTGGGGATAATATGTTCGTAATAACACGAGGCTTCTATGGCATTTTTATGCTATTATTAGTATTATGTTTGCTACTTTATTGCCTCTATTCACAGTTGTAGTTCACTTAACTATCAATGTCAAACAATGAAATCCTTTTTACATACTTATAAAATGAATGACTGGCAAAAAGAAGTAAATATTTCTGGAGTATCGGACCTGTATTGACAGCTTGACGCATCTGGAGAAGGGAAAGATGCCCGCGCGTGTGTGTGTGTTGCCTCGGAAACCATGGTAACGAAAGAGCGTAGGCGGCGCTACCACGAGCCGGGGAAGGACTTGGGATGGCGCGAAATAAGCAAACATTACAATAAACAAGAAAATCTAGATATAATAATTTATAATTGAAAATAGCAAATTTAAGACGCACAGCAGCCAGGTCTCCGAACGTGTGAAGGTCTCCTATTATTCTAAACATAATGTTTACATTTAAATTGTATCACAGCGTCTCGAGTTCCATACGTTATATCAAACAAGTTCGAGTACCGTCGGCGGGCCGGATGAAATTACGTCGCAGGTCGGATCCGGCCCGCGGGCCGTAGTTTGCTGACCCCTGATTTACACAGATGAGTCAGTGAAGCACTGTTCAAGGCCATCTATGGGCTTACACTGCACAACATAAAGGGAGAAAGATCACAGAGGATAGCGGGGCGTCCTAGACAACTACATCAGGCTTGACTATGGAGATCACTGCAGCCTCAAGCGCACTCGCTTTGGGAGGCTGAACACGCGTGATTATCATATCAGACTCCATGAACAAGTGGCAGGAAATTAAAACAGGTAGTGGCCGCTCTGAATGGTTAGACAGCATTCGGAAGTCATGCTTTACATCGCTCAACTGCATGTACGCATCAGAACATCCAGACTTAAAGGTAATGAACGAACAGACAAACATGTAAGTAACGCATCATTACACACTGGAAGAAGCATGGGCATGACTGATATCACCAATGCAGTACGAGCTCTGTTAGCGGATATTGACGAGACTCCGACTCTAGTCCGATTACATGAACTGGGAATGAATCCTAGCTAGGCACGTCAATGACGCCTTCGTGGGAAAGAGAGGGGATATCATAAGCAACTCTTTATGGGAACAGTGGGCAGCAATACTTTGGGATGCCTGCTGCATCGGAGGACTGAGCAGTCATAGAAACACCCAATGTTCAGTGACGTCGTTCGATATATCATTACTTAACATACAATACATCCTGCCTTTGCCAACGATTGTGGACATGAATGAGGTGCTGTAGGCTAAGGCATATCTTCCAATGACCATAGACAAGGAAAGGACACCCTCTGCATGCAGTCTCGGATACAGCTAGAGGCCATGTGCTAAACAGGGGAAAGTAATGGGTGGCTCCGACAGATGGCACAATAAGAGAAATATGGTTGCATGAAAACATTGGGAAAGAAGAGGAGTGGGTCAGAATGCCAGAGAAGAAGTCGGAGTATCATAATCTTACTGGACAGGAAGTGCAGGGATTGGTCAGCGGGCTGTGGTGTTTAGGTAAGTATGTCAAAGTCAAGGACCCTTTAACACGCCCGCATGTCGCGTAACGTATACTACTAGGATGGAATTAGATCAAAGTAGATACTAAATAGACTTCTACTAATAGAGAATCTAACCACTGCTGAAGAAGCGATCGAATGGCTCGCAATTCTAGAAGAATGATTATCAAAGTCCCAGAATGGATCACTACTTCTAAACAGTGCCAGGCGGAAAGTTATGACGACTAACTGTACTAACACAAGAAGACAGTATGTCAAGTTATTCCTGCTAACGTGCCTGGAAGAATAATGAGCCCCCACTGTCTAATGTATTCTCACACAACAGGAGATAAGACAGAATGATAAGTATAGATGTAATCCTTTCACTCGTCACACAATATGATGATGCTAATGCTAATCCTATGATGACAGACGCTGTTGTTAAAAGTACAAAGATAATATAACGTTTAATACTAAAGAACACTACGTGAGCCCCACTGGGAACTCACTGACACATAAGAGATACGCAGATCCCTGAACTTTCTACAAGATGTTCAGCTAGAGGCCGTAATCATAGACTTCTAGCCAATAGTGGACAAATTAGGATTGCTGTGCAGTGGCAAACGGGTGGGTAGCCACTCATCTGATAATTCTTAGCCTCCTGGATGGTAAGCTGTCAGTGCTGACTGGATCGTGGTATGGACTCCACTCTCTGCTGCATCAAGTGAGTGGTTCGTAGCTCAATCACCGGTCGTGACTACGGCTACAGTTGATCAGGGTGCAGGCTCTGTGAATGACAGTGAGAAGGAGTGAATAATCCTTCAAGACAGAATTGTAAATTCTTTTGGCCAGGTCATTGTCCTGTATGGCATGCTTGTCTCATAAATTTCACTAGCATGTATTATCTCAATTTGTTCACATTGTTCACAATCTCAATTTACACATTTTGATTCCTTATCTGAAATCTACAACAGCACACTGATCTAATGGAAACAGCACACAAATGATATCCTATTCTCTCTGCTGACATTTAGATCAAACATGTACAACCACAATGCTCTACTTCAAAGACCACATTCCAAATATATATTCTAAGTCATGATTACTCATGGAAACATGAATCACAATTCACATAATGACTTAACAGTACATATAGGATGACTTCAATGGAATGAAACTCAGACGCCACAACTCCGACGTCACATATACATTAACAAACCATTAAATCGATGAAACACCACACATCATTTTCCAAGTATGAAACACACAAACTACACTCCACACGATGAATTAACATCACATGATGAATTCCATAGAATGAAATGAAATCACACACACAACTATAACTTCACGATGTACACGAGTGAACCATTAAAATCAATGCAACACCCCACGTTCACTTAAAGAGTTATGAGTTGTACTACTAGCAAGTCCTCCTTATATTAATTACAACATAATTAATTATCTAGAAGATTCCTTAGCTAGGTTTAAGATTATTTTCACTATACACAAGAACAATATTAGGGTTGGAGAATTCCCCCAAGGTTTGAACTTTGTTAAGTGGGCCATCTTGGACCACATGGTAGTAATCTGACTATGGGCCAGATACGAGATTAATAAAGAATAATTAATACTAAAGAATAATTAATTGTAACTATTCACTCTCTGAACTAATTCCTTCAACTAATAAGCATTTTATCTAGAGAAATACGCTAGTTCCGAAGTTAAGTACATAATTAATTTATCTTAACTCTAATCGTCTACTGACTAACTCAGGTGTCCTTCCGCAGGTGGATACCTAATTTCGAGAATCACGTAATGTAATTTATCCATGTTTCTAATGCCACATGTGACGAGCTTTGCGTTTTACCCTTGTCGGCAAGCCACATGGCACAAACATGGTCCTAATTCTAATATTAGTTAACTAACACTAGTTTTAATTAATGTTATCTATTATCGATCAGCATGGCCTTTAGATTTTGCCGGCATTTTGACACACAGAAAAATATTTAACAAAATTATTATTAACTCACCCTGCAACTAGATTTTGACTGGCCTATCGGGAGTGGAGACTATCATTGGCTTTTCTATGTTTTAGAGGTTTTTTCGGCTTAACAAGAGCCAGCAATAAAATATGTTTAAACACAGACAGGTGTTCACTTTTAGCCAATTGACGGGATAGTAGCTCCTTGCTCCCTCCAGGTTGCTATCAAAATGGCAGAAGTTAGGGTGCTACCGGAAGTTAACTTCTCATCCAGGAGAGTTCCCTTCCTGTGGCCAAATTATTTTTCACAGCCAAATCTGAATATAAAATTCAGTCTGACTGGATTTCTTGGCTTGTAAACGAACTCTACCCTACATCTACTTCTAACTATAAGAAGAAATAGTATTTAACTCTCTCTATAGTTTTATGTATATAAACACTAACCAAAGACGATTTTATCTAATATTTGAAAATATAGATAAAAATAAAAATTAATACAGGATACATAGAGGGGTTTACTGAGGGCTATCTCCATCTAGTAACAAAACGATCTGAGAGGTGGGCCAACCTGTCACAAATGCCCATCGTTCAAAAAAAGTTGGAGAAGCAACTTTTTCTCCAGCCCGAACTCTCATATAGTTTTGTCAGCCCTTACTCTGACGTTTATGGGTCATTTGGATAGGTCCCCCTCTTCATCAATAGCACAATGTCTATTCAAAATTCTCAGACTCTTCGTTTCTAAGACACCTTCTAAGAAACCTCCTCCCTTGATGTCGCTTCCATGGAAATCTTCTCTGGAAACTTTGCTTTCGTTGGTCGGGGTGTCCTTCATCTGTCACTGATAAAGGTCCTACAATTCCAACCTCTCTCCTTTCGACCCAATTGGTCTCGATCCCTATACTTCATGCGCGTCGTCCTTACTTTCCCTTTAGACGTCTCTAAGTTGGGATCGTGTTCAGCCGCGTCATCTTCCTCACATCTGTCTGGGTTGTCTTCCCATCTGGATTGATCCCCTTTGGATCCATTATCAACCACAGCCAGAGTCATAATATGAACTGGTGGGTTCGTGTTGTTCTCAAAATGTCTTTTGAGTAGATTCACGTGGAAGACTGTAGTTTTCCCGCGAATAGAAACCGAGTACTTGTTGCTGGACACCTTCTCTTTAATGATGAATGGTCCTTGCCAAGCAATTTCTAACTTATTATCCCCTTTGGTTAATAAGACTAGCACTTTATCTCCTACCTCTAGAGACTGGTTTCTAATAGGTTTATTATAGAAGGAAGCCTGTTGCTTTCTGGCACGACGGAGAGTGGAGTTAGCTAATTTCCATCCTGTGTGCAGTTTCTGTTTCAGTTCCTCTACATACTGTGAAGACTTGACGACACTCTCATCTGTTCCTTCATCAGTCCAGGTTCTCAAAAGAGCCTCCAGCGGTCCTTTAATTGGTCGTCCGAACAATAGTGTAGCAGGTGGAAGACCGGTGGCGACATGTGGTACTTCTCGATAGGCAAACATTGCTGCTGATAAGTACGTGTCCCAACTATCGGGTTTCTCCTGGACTAACTTGTTCACGATCGATTTGAGGGTCCCTGTATATTTGACCACAAGTCGCTTATTCTCTGTGAGACTAAAACCTGTGTTGACATGGTGCATCCTGAAGATGTCGGAGATTTCTCCCCTTAACTTCTCATTCAATGATGACCCACTATCACTTACCATAAGAATAGGGAATCCTACTCTGGTAAATATTTCTAGGAGAGCCTCTGCTACCCTAGTTGCATTGATGGAGGGCAGTACAGTAGCTTCAGCCCACATTGTACCTGTATCTACTACAGTTAAAATATAAGTATTTTTCTTCTTAGAAGTGGGCAGTGGACCAATAATGTCTAAAGCTACTCGCTCAAAAGGAGTGTTCAAAACTAACCCTTCCCCTATAGAAACAGGAGTAGACCACTGCTTGGGGGAGCCATGTTGACACTCCGGACAAGACTGGACGTATCTTCGTATGTCAGCAGTCATTCCCGGCCAAAAATAATGACAAGAAATACGCTGGGTAGTAACTCCTACAGTCATATGTCCACTGAAGGATATGGTATGTCCCATATGCAATATCTGATTACGATATTGTTTCGGCACGACAAGTTGCCCGTGTTCGGTACCCATAGTTCCTGCCCTATGGTACAACAACTTGTCCTTTAAATAGAAATTTCCAGCTGCTGGAGGATTTCTACCTTTTGGCAGTTTGCCAAAACAAGATGCTAAAGTCGGACATTCATTTTGTGCAGCCCTAATCTCCCGAGGTAGAGGGTTGATTGAGAGTAGAGGTTCATGTGACTGTGCAACCTGACTCCGGGTCTCCACTGCTGCCATTATCATTGGTGATGATGGTTCTCCTAAATATACATACTTACGACCAAGCATGAAAGGATATACCGGATCATCGATCACTGCAGCTGAAATGAGTCCAGTGACATACTTAGATGTCACATGTACTTTGGCTATCTTAGCTATTATAGTTGGAGAGCTCCTGGTAGCCCCTTTAACTAAAACTGTTTGCTTTGCTTAACTGTGATGGTTTCACTAACTGCTTAGCTATTATTGCATCACACTGGAGTCCACTGTCATAGAGACATAGTACTGGACTACCGTTAACCAGAATAGTTTCAACTGTGGGTGGCCTAGTTCCATTACTAGAACATATGCTCTGTTGGGTACTTGCCCCCGTAATCATACACGCAGCATACTGGGTAGGGGGATTATTTCTGCACACGCTCGTGTGGTGATCATTACTTTTGCAGTTCTTGCAGTAAGGTTTACCCCATCCACTATTGGTTGCTGGTGCTTTTTGTTGTGAACCAGGATTTTGGTGCGGACCCCCAGTGTGCCCTCTGGTGTCCTTACCGTAAGAGTTGTTCTGCTGAAAACCCTTATTCTGTGTTGCAGGAGTATTTTGAGCAGTAGAAGAATTACAAGATTTAGTGGCAGCTACTTCGCCATGGGCAGTTAAATATCGTTCGGCTAGTGAGATAACCTCCTCTAGCCGAGCACCACCATTCTCTGCAATAAAGGTTGCTAGCTGTTTTGGAAGAACATCTTTAAATTGCTCAACAAGTATTAGTTCCGCCAGCCCGTCATAAGTAGCATCCAAATCACTCAGTTCTACCCACTTGTTAAAATAAGTGTGTAACCGTGAGGCGAACTGAGGAAATGATTCTCCTTGTGACCGTTTGGCTGTACGGAACTTCAACCTGTAGGCACTGGAAGTTAACTGATATCGTTTCAAGAGAGCATTTTTGAGTGTATCAAAGTCCTTCTCAAGACCTGGAGGGAGCTTTGCAAACACGTCATACGCCTGGACCGCGAAGTGCTTGGGAGAGTTTAATATTAAATTTATCCTTAGGCAGATTGTAGGCTTCACACATTAACACAAATTTGTCAAGATATTCATCCATCTGATCCTCCTTCGGGTCGAAGTGGGCCAGTGGAAAACTCATTGATCCTGGAGTACTATGTGGTCCTGAGGAAATGTCTTGGCTGTCAGTTGGAGAGCTGGCACTGCTAAATCTGGAGGCATCAGGATTTTGTAGTTCTAATCTCCTCAGTTCTAACTCGTGCTGTCTTAACTGCTCAGCTAATTTCAACTCCTTGTCCAATTCTGCTTGCTTCAACTGGTTGTCCAATTCAGCTTGTTTCAACTGGTTGTCCAATTCCGCTTGTTTCAACTGGTTGTCCAATTCAGCTTGTTTCAACTGGTTGTCCAATTCAGCTTGTCGCATCTTCTCTCTGGATTCAATTTCCGCCATCTGGATTTGTAATTTAATTCTTTCCTCTCGTTCTTCCTTCTCTCTATCCTTGATGATGTCCCTTTGTTCTCGGCGCCACTCTCTTCCTTCTTCTATTACATATTTGTTCAACTCTACACCCTCATAACCTAACAATGTTCCTTGTTCTCGCAGTTCCTCCTTAGTAGGTGGCTTTTCGGAAGACATGTTAGCTATGTACTAAGATGATATCTGTTGATACACCTGGATAACTCACTCACTTAATCAAGAATGTGTTTGTCGCAAAGATTCACAAATATCTTCAATGACAAGCATAAAAAATGTTACACATTGACACAACACTTACCCGTTTGCCAGCAATTCACCTTTGCCCTAACTTATGTTAACTTATATCTATTCTTATGTTAATCCTATGTTATAAGTATATATATATATATATTAACTAGTATGATTAGTAGCTATCTCTATTTAGTGACTGAAAGTTAGAAATATCTATGAAGTTGGATACTCGACTGAACCCAACAATCTATAGGATTGTCATGCCCGGACCGAGCCACCAGTGTCGCGTAACGTATACTACTAGGATGGAATTAGATCAAAGTAGATACTAAATAGACTTCTACTAATAGAGAATCTAACCACTGCTGAAGAAGCGATCAAATGGCTCGCAATTCTAGAAGAATGATTATCAAAGTCCCAGAATGGATCACTACTTCTAAACAGTGCCAGGCGGAAAGTTATGACGACTAACTGTACTAACACAAGAAGACAGTATGTCAAGTTATTCCTGCTAACGTGCCTGGAAGAATAATGAGCCCCCACTGCCTAATGTATTCTCACACAACAGGAGATAAGACAGAATGATAAGTATAGATGTAATCCTTTCACTCGTCACACAATATGATGATGCTAATGCTAATCCTATAATGACAGACGCATGTTGTTAAAAGTACAAAGATAATATAACGTTTAATACTAAAGAACACTACGTGAGCCCCACTGGGAACTCACTGACACATAAGAGATACGCAGATCTCTGAACTTTCTACAAGATGTTCAGCTAGAGGCCGTAATCATAGACTTCTAGCCAATAGTGGACAAATTAGGATTGCTGTGCAGTGGCAAACGGGTGGGTAGCCACTCATCTGATAATTCTTAGCCTCCTGGATGGTAAGCTGTCAGTGCTGACTGGATCGTGGTATGGACTCCACTCTCTGCTGCATCAAGTGAGTGGTTCGTAGCTCAATCACCGGTCGTGACTACGGCTACAGTTGATCAGGGTGCAGGCTCTGTGAATGACAGTGAGAAGGAGTGAATAATCCTTCAAGACAGAATTGTAAATTCTTTTGGCCAGGTCATTGTCCTGTATGGCATGCTTGTCTCATAAATTTCACTAGCATGTATTATCTCAATTTGTTCACATTGTTCACAATCTCAATTTACACATTTTGATTCCTTATCTGAAATCTACAACAGCACACTGATCTAATGGAAACAGCACACAAATGATATCCTATTCTCTCTGCTGACATTTAGATCAAACATGTACAACCACAATGCTCTACTTCAAAGACCACATTCCAAATATATATTCTAAGTCATGATTAATCATGGAAACATGAATCACAATTCACATAATGACTTAACAGTACATATAGGATGACTTCAATGGAATGAAACTCAGACGCCACAACTCCGACGTCACATATACATTAACAAACCATTAAATTGATGAAACACCACACATCATTTTCCAAGTATGAAAACACACAAACTAAACTCCACACGATGAATTAACATCACATGATGAATTCCATAGAATGAAATGAAATCACACACAACTATAACTTCACGATGTACACGAGTGAACCATTAAAATCAATGCAACACCCCACGTTCACTTAAAGAGTTATGAGTTGTACTACTAGCAAGTCCTCCTTATATTAATTACAACATAATTAATTATCTAGAAGATTCCTTAGCTAGGTTTAAGATTATTTTCACTATACACAAGAACAATATTAGGGTTGGAGAATTCCCCCAAGGTTTGAACTTTGTTAAGTGGGCCATCTTGGACCACATGGTAGTAATCTGACTATGGGCCAGATACGAGATTAATAAAGAATAATTAATACTAAAGAATAATTAATTGTAACTATTCACTCTCTGAACTAATTCCTTCAACTAATAAGCATTTTATCTAGAGAAATACGCTAGTTCCGAAGTTAAGTACATAATTAATTTATCTTAACTCTAATCGTCTACTGACTAACTCAGGTGTCCTTCCGCAGGTGGATACCTAATTTCGAGAATCACGTAATGTAATTTATCCATGTTTCTAATGCCACATGTGACGAGCTTTGCGTTTTACCCTTGTCGGCAAGCCACATGGCACAAACATGGTCCTAATTCTAATATTAGTTAACTAACACTAGTTTTACTTAATGTTATCTATTATCGATCGGCATGGCCTTTAGATTTTGCCGGCATTTTGACACACAGAAAAATATTTAACAAAATTATTATTAACTCACCCTGCAACTAGATTTTGACTGGCCTATCGGGAGTGGAGACTATCATTGGCTTTTCTATGTTTTAGAGGTCTTTTCGGCTTAACAAGAGCCAGCAATAAAATATGTTTAAACACAGACAGGTGTTCAATTTTAGCCAATTGACGTGATAGTAGCTCCTTGCTCCCTCCAGGTTGCTATCAAAATGGCAGAAGTTAGGGTGCTACCGGAAGTTAACTTCTCATCCAGGAGAGTTCCCTTCCTGTGGCCAAATTATTTTTCACAGCCAAATCTGAATATAAAATTCAGTCTGACTGGATTTCTTGGCTTGTAAACGAACTCTACCCTACATCTACTTCTAACTATAAGAAGAAATAGTATTTAACTCTCTCTATAGTTTTATGTATATAAACACTAACCAAAGACGATTTTATCTAATATTTGAAAATATAGATAAAAATAAAAATTAATACAGGATACATAGAGGGGTTACTAAGGGCTATCTCCATCTAGTAACAAAACGATCTGAGAGGTGGGCCAACCTGTCACACCGCAGGCGCATCGATTGTCCTGTGCCAGAACCATGTTTGTATAGAACAATCAACATTCGACAATTCACGCCCAGACGACGTCATCATCTACACGGAGGCGCTGTGCTAAGAGGAAGGATAAAAAAGTGTCTGGGGGTACATAGCAAAGGTTGATGGACGGTGTCTAGCTCAGGGAAGCCTGGCATGTGACACCACAGCATCTAGTATGAGAATGGAGGTGGAGGCACTCCCTACTGCGTTCCGCTGGCTGGAGGACAAATAACACACACACACACACACACACACACACACACACACACACACACACACATGTGATTGTGATGGACTCACTGACCATGGTGAAAAGGGTGAAGATAGGATTGTTCCGTACAGAGTGGCATGCTGCAATTTAAAACAAACAAAAAAAATCAGAGATAAGGATCATCCATTGGAACTCTCCCCCAGGACATGCTGGTGCGTTGGGATACGAGCAGATGGACAGATTGTCTGAGCCTGCACCTCTGGGTAGTCTATTGGTGCACGGTAAGGCGGGTATTGGTGCACGGTAAGGCGGGTATTGGTGCACGGTAAGGCGGGTATTGGTGCACGGTAAGGCGGGTATTGGTGCACGGTAAGGCGGGTATTGGTGCACGGTAAGGCGGGTATTGGTGCACGGTAAGGCGGGTACTGGTGCACGGTAAGGCGGGTATTAGTGGGGGACTTGGGAACCATGAATGTAGTGTGGAAGAACAGATAAATCATCATGGCCCGGAGAGAATGGTGCAGCAGGCAATGAACACGTGATCTGGCCGACACTCAGTACTTTGAGGACAAGTCAACAGGACAGATAATCGGATTGCAGTGAGTACCATTATTATGAAACTCTTCGCTGGATGTTGAAGATGATGACGGAGCACCAGTTCTTGTCTTAACTCAACTCAACTTTTAGCGAACGAAAGAAGAACAAGTCAAGTTTTAGTGGGCGATGCTCTTGGCTAGCGGATTATCATTTTACCGAGAGAAGCACAGCCAGACGGGGGAAACCCAGTGCAACTGCATCAATTAAAGACGTGAGCCTTTAACCTTACATACATTATTCACTTACGAACCATCATCATCAAGTGTCATGCCGGCTGGCGTAAGCTTTCAAGACTCTCCACAGATCTCGGTCTTTGGTGTTCTAGATCAACTGTGCTGATGATATTCCTCCACGCTGCAGTCTCAATCCATCCAGCAACATTTCCCTTTGTCGGCATCTGCCTCTCTCCCCTTTGATCTTTCCAGTTGCCACGTTGTTCTCCAATGCCTCTCTTCTCATCACATGACCAAAGAAAGCTATTTGTCTCATTCTTATCGGTGAATATAATGTTCTAGTTTCATTAACCTCTTCCAGGCAACTGTTATTGGTTACTCTGTCAGTCAAAGCTATTTGCTCCATTCGTCTTAGGAACTACATCTCTGTTGCTTCTAATCTCTTCCTAATTTGTTCCTCCACGTTCCGTGATTTACTGCCATACTGCAAAATACGTTCTATATAAAATGTCATTACTCCCTTTCTGGCATTCAATGATAGTGACTTATTGCATTAGATACCTCTCATCTTCAAATGAAGCATTTGCTTGACCTGCTCTACTCTTAATCTCTGTGACACATCTTCCATCTGCTGTTATCATTGCTCCTAGGTATTAAAATGTATCAATTTTGTTCAGGTTTTCCCATTACCACATGTGACATGTTCGTATCAACATTTGCTTTGATATAACCATTGTCTTTGTTTTCTTGACATTCAAGGATAGTTGTAGTTTCTATGTCCACTCTCTGTTACTACAATGTTGGTAACAATGTTAAAGTTAGTTGCAAATCCTTTACAGGACGTCGCTGCAAACACCAGCATTTTCTTTCTATTGTGATCTCTTGGCGGTTATGACTTTTCTCTGTAATCTCGTATACTCTCGTTGATAACGTGATGACGGTGAGAATCAGCAGTGGTTCGAATCGCATCAGTAACTTACGGGGTATGTGAGTCGGCCGCTCAGAAAGCAATGGCAAACTACTGAGCGTAATCTTGCCAAGAGATCAACATACAGCTGAAAGATGCTGGTGTTTTCAGCGATGTCCTGTAAAGGACTCATGCAAATAAAAAAAAAAGATCTCTTGGCAAGTTTACGTTCAGTAGTTTGCCAATTATTACTAAACAACTGGCACCAATTCCATTTCGTAAAAACCAAGGCAAGGCGGTCTGCTGCCAAATCTCCCGCAGCTGTTTTTCGATCGTAGGTATACGGGATTACAAACTGTGTCCGTTACACTTTCGCCACGAAGCCGGCAGTGACATTGTTACAAAATAAGAATAACTTAATACAAGAACATTCAGCCAATCCAGCATTTACAAAACTCCACTGTCCGCCGACGATGATGACCCATCAAAAGCAAATCTGTAACCTGGTGGTAAACGAAACGAAATTACCCCAACTATAGACACGGACTCAAGTGCTTTCTTGTGTCCGTCCAGACATCCAGCCAGTGTCTGTGTGAGCTTGTGTCCGTCCAGACATCCAGCCAGTGTCTGTGTGAGCTTGTGTCCGTCCAGACATCCAGCCAGTGTCTGTGTGAGCTTGTGTCCGTCCAGACATCCAGCCAGTGTCTGTGTGAGCTTGTGTCCGTCCAGACATCCAGCCAGTGTCTGTGTGAGCTTGTGTCCGTCCAGACATCCAGCCAGTGTCTGTGTGAGCTTGTGTCCGTCCAGACATCCAGCCAGTGTCTGTGTGAGCTTGTGTCCGTCCAGACATAAAGCCAGTGTCTGTGTGAGCTTGTGTCCGTCCAGACATCCAGCCAGTGTCTGTGTGAGCTTGTGTCCGTCCAGACATCCAGCCAGTGTCTGTGTGAGCTTGTGTCCGTCCAGACATCCAGCCAGTGTCTGTGTGAGCTTGTGTCCGTCCAGACATCCAGCCAGTGTCTGTGTGAGCTTGTGTCCGTCCAGACATCCAGCCAGTGTCTGTGTGAGCTTGTGTCCGTTCAGACATCCAGCCAGTGTCTGTGTGTGAGCGGAAGAGTGGCGAAGTTTCTTATTTAGTATCTTCAGCCATCGATTTGTGTGCTGTGGAACTAGCTATTTTGGTCAATATTTTAAAATGGTGTTTTTACTTATGAAATCATACCAGTTAGATAGAGCTTGACGAGACGAATCCGACGGTATCTCAACGAAGACTGTACGTTGATTCTAAGCGGAGTTATAAATTATATGGTGATGTAATTTAATACCAGGAAGTCCAATGATAACCTAAGAGATA
Source organism: Cepaea nemoralis (assembly GCA_014155875.1). Taxonomy (NCBI): domain Eukaryota; kingdom Metazoa; phylum Mollusca; class Gastropoda; order Stylommatophora; family Helicidae; genus Cepaea; species Cepaea nemoralis. The sequence continues at coordinate 433,873 of JACEFZ010017696.1, forward strand.
AGGAAGATTTTATCACCGCCTTTAAATTGGAAGCTGAGAAATTCTACTTTCTATTACTGTGGCTTGTTTATTTTTAAATGGACAATGAAGTGCCTTATAATATTGTGTCCGGTGCGGCGAGGCCTAACTTGACATATTATTTATTTTTCGATAGGATTTGCCGTGACCTAATTAACAATTAATGATGCCCCCTCCCAAAAATATGAAAATGTGAAAAAAAAGTTTTTTGTGCTACTTATCCTCAGAATCCCAATGCATTGTGTTATAGGGGTTGTATAAGATAAGACCACCGGTAATCCACACAATATGGGTTGGCACAGCAAGATTATTATACTGTATGGCACTGATGTGTAACACTCAGGTTTTCTCTTGCACGGATGATTGATATACTGCGGTTGTGTCAACCACAGCTTCTCTCGTTGCTGCTCATTGTAAGAGATAAAGAACAGATAGGTGTGAATGAGAGACAGCATGGATGATTGATACACTGCGGATGTGTCAACCACAGCTTCTCTCGTTGCTGCTCATTGTAATTTTAAACACTCAGGCAATGTGGCCATGATTGTCAAGAAGTAAAATTGATTCTAATTCCATTTTGGGAATTAGGTAAATATGTCTCCAACAGACGCTATCATAATGTAAAACTAAAAATGAAATATTGCAAAAATGAAAGTTAAAATAGGTGAGGATGTATAAAAATGAAACATAACTTGTTTCCTAGTATTTTATTTAAATTCAATTATTTAATTTTGTGTACAGCTATGCTAAAGACACCCCCCCCCCCCCAATCCCCTGTTACAGGTGTATAATATAATTTAGTATTGGGATCCAGAACACCAAAGACCGAGATCTGTGGAGAGCCATGAACGCCTATGCCAGCCGGCACTTGATGATGATGATTATTAGTATTTGCATATACAGAGAATATTTTAAGACTTTCAATATGATGTGCTGTGACCTAATTACTAGTTAAAAATAGCTGCACATTTATTATATTAATTAAATGTCATGTGAAATGTTTGTCGTTAGTGAAAGAACAATTCATGAAAATGTATCATATTGTCTTAATGTACTAACTGCATTGCGACAGCTTTCTTTTGTTGATTAAATATCATGCATTAATGTAAGTAAGTAAGTTTGTCACTGCTGCATAAATTAAGCAGCAGTTAATTAATTATTAAGATATTAAATAATAAAAAAAATAAAAATATTAAATAATTAAATATTCACTAAAATCGATTTCTACTTCCGCTCTATAATTATTACACTGTTCTGTATCTAATAGTGAGCAATTAATAATTAAATACTAACTTACTTAAAACATATAACTTATTTTACAGTACTGTATTTAAATTTAAATAAAAAAGTACTTCTTACGTACACTTCTTACGGGTCTGAAAACTGGCTTTCAAAATTATTTTCAGTCATGTCAAATGCTGAAATATATATGCAAGTATTGTAGTACACAGAAATATTACTGCTATAAATGATACTTGTATGCTGTTTAATTTTAGTAGTTAAATTACCAGTTCTAATTATAAATAAATACATGTCCTCTATAGTTTATTGTATGGGCACCGCAATTTTGAATTTTGTGTTATGAGTAATGACGGCTATGGCCATGCAGACATGTCACTAAATATTTTGTCCTGAACTCCAGCAAACACCAGCTGTGTTGAAACTCTTCACATTTATGTAAAATTGGACGAGGCATTCAAAAATGCAATAAAACGTTTAGACTTCTTTAAGCTACCTGAGTTATAAGACAAATTACCTTACTATTCGTGAATAGAATAAAAAAAAATATCCAGAGACAACGGTTTTTTCGGCTCAATCCCTTGGTGCCTAGCAGAAGTACCAAATACTGAAAATATCAGAATAACTTCCCCTTTTCATCGTACCACGCTGCTTTCGTTTAATTGAAATCTAGATGGACATGGTCACAACCGGAAGTGATCGTTGGATGCAATAAAAGTTTGCGAAATTAAGAAATACCATACCCGCCTCACCCGGGAAAGTTCAATAACTCTGACATTGCTAGTGGAACTCTTCCGGCATTGTAAACAGTAAACAATGTAAAATAACAAAGTAACTCAGCTATACAGAACAGAATTACGAACAATACTAGGACATTGCGGCGGCGAGCCTTCGTCAGCACACAAATACATAGTCAAAACACAACATATAATCCTGGAGAAGATCCTCCAGTGACTACATTAAGGCATAAGAACAGTATGGGGGACTCCGTGGTGAAGTGGTCAAGCCGTTTGACTCAGGCTCCGAAGGTTGTGGGTTATTTTCTGGGCCGCATCCTCTGGTTCATGAGTTAAATTTTTCGGAGACTCCTGTGGTCGTCGCTAGAGCTACGGAGTTCGTGCTTTGTTGCGACGCTTTCCACGCTGCGGAAAGAGACTGAGCCATGTGGGATAAAACCTGGTGCAATGAAGTCTACCCTGTCAACTTTTAAGTGACTTTTTAAAAAATAAGAATGGTATGAGAAGAATTTAAAAAATGAAAAAAAAAAATGATTGTTCCATAATATAAAGTAAGCATAATAATAATATTAATAGTGTCTTCTTCAGTGATTATGACTGATTATGCTTTGCTGTCTGTTCCAAAAGCAAGTGTTACATTTAATGTAAACCATCTGGTGTCTTTGGCAGCCATCAGACGAGACTGTATTTGTGTGTACATTGCTGTGCAGCATAGACATTTGAGGCCTTTTAGTAAAATTAACATTTGTCTTTTTTTAGTTTTGAAACCTGGATGATCAGACAGATCTTGAAAATGCAATTAAATAATAATTATCTATTAATAGTGCCTCATTTGAGATTATATGTCAGTTCTAAGCTAAAATATGTCTGTAAATAATCAACAGAAAAATGCTTAATAGGCAGATTTATAAATTTCATCTGAACATATAAATTACGGTAACTTTTATGTTTGTAAACACACACCTTAGCAATCATATACCAGTGTGTTTGTGACCAGATTGCATAACTAGATCAATGTAATGCAACACGTTTTTAGACAACTATATGCCATGGAAACCATAGGTTTCTTTGGGAGTTAGTTATTGAAACCTAAAGGTCACCTGACCTTCCATTTTGAATATTAAGATTAGATCTGATTCATCATCATGTACCCTGCCTTGCAGACCTGATTAAAGATTCAAAATGTCAGCCATATAACTTGTGAAGTAATTAACCCCTGAAATATTAAAAAGCAATGAAACTAATCATTTGAACTATGTATGTGTTGTGCAGGTTGATAGAATGCAAACCTAAAGGTTGAATTGCTGCTGTAATAATAAATGTTCAAACTGAACTCAAAATGGTAATCAATAAATGTTTTTTGAGTAATTAACTCCTAAAACATTAATAAATAATTGAATATATCATATGAACCATATACGTGTTTTGCGCAGGAGAACTAACCTAAAGTCTCATTTGTCATGTTAAGATTAAATGTTGCCATCACAAAACCGATGAAAATATGTCTGCATAACTACAAAATGCTTTGGTGCTTGCCCTGTTGTGGACTCCCAGGCAGGTGTTCCTGATCCTTGTCCAAATACAGTAACTGGCAGTCCTTATCATACGTCCTGTGGAGCCAGGCAACATTAGAATAGAGTTAAAATAAATACACATTTATTGTAGTTAAATGCTGGTGCCAAATGTCAGCTTAGAAATACAAAAGCTTCTTATACATAATATTACATCTGGTGATGTCATATAGCAATGTTGCAGTGACATAATTCTGTTTTCTCAACCTTTTCTGAAAATTTACTGGATGAAATTTGGCAAATAAATGTTGAAATTGATGCTTAATTTAATTACAAATAATTTAATATTGTTATGCTAGCTACAGGAATAGCAATTTATAGGTTAACTTACCGTTACAAAACACGGTGGAATAGATCTTAATAACCACAATGTTACAGTCACAGCAGTTTAATTCTTAAAGGCGCAAAAAACAAAATTATTACCAGTCATTTTTGGTTTTATTGCGATCTTGGAATAATCATGGAATTTACATATACTTTTCATTATTTTCAATTCATTATTTTGGAATTTAATTTAATTTCTTCATGCTGCCAGTTATTTCACTTTCACAGTTTAAATTACACATGATAACATCATATTTACAATTAATAAAATACCCTACACATGTACATCGGGAGACCAGTTTGTAAAGTAAAGTGATAACGAGATTGTATAAGATTATTACAGTTAGATTGTATAGTAAGATGAAGATAAATAATTTTGCAGATTCACTTTCCCCTCCCATAAATGACACTGGCACTCCAAGAGAAACTGTACAAGCATGGAAGAGTTTCATGAACTAACAACTGTGAAACAGGAACTGAAATATGAGGTGAGTTCACTGTAGTGTCTAAAACATCTTATTTACATTGTTATGCCCAGCTGTGTAAATGTAAGAGAACTGAGCACTTGTTCTGGCTGTCCCGCTGTTATCCCTCAATGTCCACATGTCCTGGGTGTCCTACTGTATTATAATGTTATATGAGAACTGATTACTTGTTCTTGGTGTCCCACTGTATTATAATGTTACTAGATGACCCGTCCCGGCTTTGCCCAGGCCCTGGCGGGGATCTATCTATTTATCTATCTATCTGTCTGTCTGTCTGCTTGTCTGTCTGTCTGTCTGTCTGACCCGGCCCGGCTTCAACCAGCTCCTGGTGGGGAGCATCTAATTTAATTCATATAAGTAGTCATATAAGATCCCGTTCCCGTTCCCGACTATCTGTCTGTCTGTCTGTCTGTCTGTCTGACCCGGCCCGGCTTCACCCTGTCCCTGGTGGGGAGCATCTCATTTAATTCATATAAGTAGTCATATAAGCTCCCGTTCCCAACTATCTATATGTCTTTCTATCTGTCTGTCTGTCTGTCTGTCTGTCTGTCTGTCTGTCTGTCTGTCTGTCTATGTATCTATCTATCTATGTATCTATCTATGTATCTATCTATCTATGTATCTATCTATCTATAGCCAGGGGACTTAACTTAAGATATAACAATGCTACTAAAAGTTATGTCCCTTGTTTTATATTTTCTTATGTTCAGTCATGTAATTACAAAATTAAATTTTCGTAAGGTAATAGCTGATAGCTGATAGATAAAACTATGACAGTTGGTTGCACTGGAATGAGAAGAAGACATGTAGAAAATTTCATCTCAATCGGATGGACTGTTATCGAACGCATCCAATACATCCCCAACCACAAACCCTATATAGATATAGATAAGAGAACTGATTACTTGTTCTTAGTGTCCCACTGTATTATAATGTTATCAGAGAACTGATTACTTGTTCTTTGTGTCCTACTCTGTTTTTTGAAGAGTAAAAGAACTGATTATTTCTCCTGGGTGTAAGTATTATAACACAAAAATACTACAGAACTGATCACTTGATCTTGAAATCCTACTCTGGAGTATATTAACATAGCATGATTTATTTTTCAGACCTCAAGCAGCACCCAATCCTGGTTTCCATTTAAGGCTGAAATAGTGAAGTTGGAATCAAGCTGTCATGTGAGTTCATTTTGTTTTGTTTCATTCTTCAGAAATTGACAATGCTTGAACCATATAATATGAGCATTCATTTGTGTGGAAACACAAAAATTGTCATTGGTGTTATTTGTTCATACATGACATTGAAGTAATATTTATTAGGGAATCCTTTTGTGTTGTCCTGATTCTAAAAGTGCAATTCAGTATTATATCTGCAGCTGTTTCTCCAGTATCTGTGTTATAAATGTAACAAAGATGTCAACTGAACAGTGAAGTTACGATTTATGAAATCATTTGTCACTTTCAGTTTCTGATTGACTGGTCAGGTCACATTTGTGTCACTTTCAGTTTTTGACTGACTGGTCAGGTCACATTTGTGTCACTTTCAGTTTCTGACTGACTGGTCAGGTCACATTTGTGTCACTTTCAGTATCTGACTGACTGGTCCAGTCACATTTGTGTCGCTTTGAGTGTCTGACTGACTGGTCAGGTCACTTTCAATTTCTGACTAACAGGTCTGGTCACATTTGTGTCACTTTCAGTTTCTGACTGACTGGTCAGATCACAGTCAATGGAGTTGTTCAGCATGGTTGAATGGATAAGAGCACTTGCTCTTAAACTTCCCATGTGCTGATGACAAAGTTTCAGGTTCAACCCCTACACATGTCGGCTGGACTAAAATGTTGACTTCTTGTCCTTGACTTGCGGGAATAAATTACAAGTACCTCAGAAGTCAGAATGGGGTCACTTTATGGCGAGGGACACAGGTAATAGGGAAAGCTAATCCACACACAAACAGCAGTCCAATGCACTAGAAATAGAGTTCATAGCGAGCGACAACAAAACAAGACATTAAATGGAAATAATTCAGTTTCGTTTCTAGGTCATCTTAACCCTTTACAGGGTGGAACGTCCATTTCCGTCCGATGCCTTTAACGAGCAAAACGGGCGATTGCGTCCGATACTATTATGCATTGTAAAAACTCGATTTCTCGGCCTTACGATACTTCCGATGGCTACTTTCGCTTTCACCGATAGCTTGACAATGAGGCCGCCATTTGTAAGCGCCTACTATGAATTTGAACAGACTTTTACAGACTTTTTTTTTGGATAGTTTTCTGGGTTTTTACGCTTAGTTTCTCAAAATGGATTTTGGCGATTCTTCAAGTGATAGCCGAGATTTCGCTAGGTTTAATGTAAGTGACATTAAAGGGCATGAAGTTGACTATTAATCGGAGCTAGATTATCAGTGAATAGCGTTACTTTACATTTGCAGTCTGAGTCAGACTTTAAAGAAAGTGATTATGATTCTGAAAATGTGTTTGTAAATTGCCGTATAGATGACGGAAAATCACAAACAACATGCTGTATTTCGTAAATATTTGTGTTCATATATGGATTACCGACAACAATCACATGAGTAACATATTCTGCATGCTTTTCCCTTCATTGTGTTGTTTATTTAACTAAAATCGGTTGACTAACACCTTATTTATGATGTTTTTACTAACGCAACCCGAAATTTTACCGAACCTGAAAAAATCTTGCCCGTTCAGGCCTTAAACAGGACAAGCGTCTGCCATGTAAAGGGTTAAAGTCCATACTGAATGATTTTTTTGTGTATGTTGTCTACACACTCACATGTTTTCAATAATTGTGGAGATAGATGTTCCCCCAAGCTACATTGTCCATTTGTCTAGTTCAATCATTGTGTAGATAGGTGTTCCTCCATGCTTCATTGTCCAGTTGTCTAGTTCAGTCATTGTGGAGATAGATGTTCCTCTATGTTACATTGTCCAGTTCTCTAGTTCAGTCATTGTGGAGATAGATGTTCCTCCATGCTACATTGTCCAGTTGTCTAGTTCAGTCATTGTGGAGATAGATGTTCCTCTATGTTACATTGTCCAGTTGTCTAGTTCAGTCATTGTGGAGACAGATGTTCCTCTATGTTACATTGTCCAGTTGTCTAATTCAGTCATTGTGGAGATAGATGTTCCTCCATGCTACATTGTCCAGTTGTCTAGTTCAATCATTGTGGAGATAGATGTTCCTCCATGCTACATTGTCCAGTTGTCTAGTTCAATCATTATTGAGATAGGTGTTCCTCCATGCTACATTGTCCAGTTGTCTAGTTCAGTCATTGTGGAGATAGGTGTTCCTCCATGCTACATTGTCCAGTTGTCTAGCTCAATCATTGTGGAGATAGATGTTCCTTCATGCTACATTGTCCAGTTGTCTAGTTCAATCATTGTAGGGATAGATGTTCCTTCATGCTACATTGTCCAGTTGTCTAGTTCAATCATTGTGGAGATAGATGTTCCTCCATGCTACATTGTCCAGTTGTCTAGTTCAATCATTGTAGGGATAGATGTTCCTTCATGCTACATTGTCCAGTTGTCTAGTTCAATCATTGTGGAGATAGATGTTCCTCCATGCTACATTGTCCAGTTGTCTAGTTCAATCATTGTAGGGATAGATGTTCCTTCATGCTACATTGTCCAGTTGTCTAGTTCAGTCATTGTGGGGATAGATGTTCCTCCATGCTTCATTGTCTAGTTGTCTAGTTCAGTCATTGTGGGGATAGATGTTCCTTCATGCTTCATTGTCCAGTTGTCTAGTTCAGTCATTGTGGAGACAGATGTTCCGCCATGCTACATTGTCCAGTTGTCTAGTTCAGTCATTGTGGAGATAGGTGTTCTTCCATGCTACATTGTCCAGTTGTCTAGTTCAGTCATTGTGGAGATAGATGTTCCGCCATGCTACATTGTCCAGTTGTCTAGTTCAGTCATTGTGGGGATAGATGTTCCTTCATGCTTCATTGTCCAGTTGTCTAGTTCAGTCATTGTGGAGACAGATGTTCCGCCATGCTACATTGTCCAGTTGTCTAGTTCAGTCATTGTGGAGACAGATGTTCCGCCATGCTACATTGTCCAGTTGTCTAGTTCAGTCATTGTGGAGACAGATGTTCCGCCATGCTACATTGTCCAGTTGTCTAGTTCAATGATTGTGGAGATAGGTGTTCTTCCATACTACATTGTCCAGTTGTCTAGTTCAGTCATTGTGGAGACAGATGTTCCTCCATGCTACATTGTCCAGTTGTCTAGTTCAGTCATTGTGGAGACAGATGTTAGCTCGTCCCTTGTCTCTCTAGTATAACAGCCGGTCCCCTTTTGGAAAACCAGTATTTTCCCCATTCATTCATTGATTCAGTAGCATGTCCCTTGCAGAACCTCACTCCCATAACAACCTTCCGGAAAACTTCTCGGTCACAAGCAAGATGTCCCGTATCCGATACACCCATCTGGAGATCATCCGCCACATCCTGCACCAATCTTCTCTTTGGCCTTCCTCTTCCTCTCTTCCATATACCCCTCCATTATTGTTCTCTCCAAACTTTCATGATGTTTCAAGTGACGAAAAAATATCAGTTTTCTTTGTTTTATCGTCTTTAATAGCCTTCAGTATTCAGCTCTTGAAGTATGGAGGCATTTGTTCTTTTCTTTACCCAAGATATTCTTAGAACCCGTCTATACATTTATATTCAAAAGCATTTATGCGCTGTTCAGCTTGTTTAGTAAGTATCCAGGTCTCACAGGCGTATATTGCAATGGGTAAGATGCATGCTCTTAAAAATCTAATTTTTGTAGTTTTATCTGTCCCACTCCATAATTTATTCAGCTGTTTTATGGCATATGATACCACAACATCTAGCATAAGAATGGAGGTGGAGACAGTCACTGCAACTTTCTGCTGGATCGAGAATATGATACACGCACACATCGTGATTGTAACTGACTCAGAAAGCATGCTGAGGAAGGTGAGGATGGGCAGACTTCGTGCGGAGTGGCTTGCTTCGCTTCGGAGGTCATGGTGGCAAGCATCGCCTGGATCTTTTCTCCGGGGCATGCTGGTGTGGCTGGGGAATGAACAGGCGGACAGATTGGCTGGCTCTGCAGAACTTGGTGGAGTATTGATGCATGACAAGGCAGACGTGGTTGTGGCCTTGTGGGAGCACGTGTACAACTCGGAGGAGCAAATGGATCATCATGGTCTGGCAAGAATGAGGCAACGACGAGTGGCGAGGGGATCTGGCCGATGCTCAATGCTCAGAGGAAAGGCGAGACAGACATATAATCAGACTGCTACTGGTACTATTAGTGTTGGAACTCTTCGCTGGCTGCTAAGGATGGGAACGAAGCGCCTATGGGAATGCCCCAATGCTGTGATGTCGGTTCCTAGATCAATCAATCAATCAATCAATCATTCAGTTGTTTTAGTCTTTGAAGAGCAATTGATATTCGTTGTTTAATTTCTTTCATAGTGTCACCATTGTTGGTAATCAATGACCCAAGATATTCAACATTTTCCACCACCTCAAATCTTTCCTCATTAACATATATTTCTTTCTCCATAGTAGTTTTATCTGTATGCATTATCTTTGATTTTATGTTAAGATATAAGTTGTGGTTTTCACTATTTCTTTGGGTTGAGGTTATAGAGTTTTCTATACCATCATCAGCATATCGAATCTCTGGTATTTCATGACCACCAATATTTAAGGCATCATATTGCTCCCTGTTATCTCTGACATTTCTCATTATATTTTCGGCGTACAGGTTAAACAAATAGGGTGACAGCACACAGCCCTGACGGACTCCTTGCTTGATGTAAAACAAATCTGATGTCTCACCATCTATTCTAACCACTGCTCGTTGGTCTAGATAGAGCATTTTTATGAGTTGTACTACATGTGATTGAAAGCCCATATTCCTCATGATTTCCCAAAGTTTCTGATGTTGTACACAGTCAAATATGCCCTTGAATAATCCACAAAACATGAGAATAGGTTTACATTAAATTCTCTGCACTTCTCTATTATTAAACGCCTGTTGAGTATGTGATCTCTTGTTCCTCTTCCTTGTCTATATCCAGCTTGAACCACGTTGATCTCTTCTACCATTTTCTTATGAAAATTTCTCCCATAGCTAATAACAATTGCCACATCATTTATTAATATTACTATTAGTATTAGTTATTAATATTAGTATTATTAATATTACCGATCTCTGTGGCTAAGGGCTTGCGAACGCGGTTTGTGAGCCCGTATACCCGGGTTCGAAACACGGCGGTACTGGTTTCTTTCGAAAAAGGTATAGGGGTCGGTCGTTCAGAAAGCAATGGCAAACTACTGAACGTAACACTTGCCTAGTACATCAACAGCAGCTGAAAATGCTGGTGTTGACTGCAACGTCCCGTAAGGGATACGCAACACAATTATTAATATTAGTGAGTCATGTAGTATTGATTTTTGCATTTTTCCTATGCCTTTATAATGCTTAATGCCGTCCACTCATTCAACAGCTAGTGAAGAGTCACACTACTAATAGTTCCCACCGCTATCTGATTGAAAGTTCTCCTGGTCTTCCCTCTCAGTCCATAATGAACACAACGTGTGTTGCAGTAGTCTCCTCTAGCCACCGGAATGCCACTGTTACTGCCTCCACCTCCATTCTTATGCTGGAGGTCGTAGTCTCATATGCCAGGCTCTCCTTTTTCAAGACTCGCCCATTAGCCTTTGCTTATGAGAATGCTTATGAGAAGAAATGACTTGGAGAACTTGGTGACGACTGGCAAGATCGAAGGGAAGAGACCAAGGGGAAGACCAAGAAGTAAATACCTGGATGGCTTGGCCATGTGGCATGGTCGAGACAGGAACACGGAGTTGATACACGACTCTGGTGAACGAGTGAGATGGCAGTCCATGACCACCCATGCTTACCAGCATGGCACATGATGGATGGATGGATGGATGAGCAGGGCTATCTGTGTGAGAATTATACATATGTATGAGCAGGGCTATCTGTGTGAGAATTATACATATGTATGAGCAGGGCTATCTGTGTGAGAATTATGTTACATTTTCAGCTTTACTTCCTTACTTTCTGATGATTGTCTATTCTTGCCATCCACAAACTTAACACTGGAACTGAGATTTTCTGTGCAAACACAACATTACATGCCCAACTTTGCTATCTTTTTGCCATTAACTTTCTATTCTATCTCTGTTCAAAATCTGTGAAGAAAAGGCTGGACAGAAAAACCCCTGCAGGAGATCCTCCTCCTGGAACGTCAAGCATTTTTTGCCCACATTATCAAAGAACATTTCGAATCAAAATAGGCCTTATTAGCCATCTTAGAACTCACGGCTCCATACTTTCAACCCCACTGGATAAAATGAATGGTCATCATCATTCTTGATGGACAAACAACATTTTGTCTCTTTATAGAAATTAGCAATTGACTTTGGTTGTTGTTATGCACAACAAGTAGTTATAACAGATTTGTTAAACTGATACCTGATTGTGAAATATCACCACCTTGTTTGTCTCCACACAAATACAGTAATTTGAAATCTTCAAGATGTACACTTGTTGTATCCATGTGGTCACTCGTCCGAACATTGCAAATTTGATCTTCTGTGCTGTTATCACCAGCCTGAGGGTGTTTGGATAAGAAATATACATTTTATAGACCCTGACAGTGTAAGAATAACTCCATCATGCAACAAATTAGAACCAGTAAGTAAGTATCAACAACTTTTGTAATGGTGATACAGAATGGAAATACACAGACTGCTCTGGAGACAACATTTCAAGTCAATTATTATCAACAAAACAATTGGAGCATAGATTTATAGGTGTTGATAAATCATCTTAGTTTGCCATTTTCTTGTGTTTCTGCTTCTTGTTCTTCTTCACTGACTGGATATTTTATGTTTTGGACATATTACAGCAGAGATGTGATGTATGCACCTTCCCAGCATTTGCTGACTGGGTTATTTAAAGGGTATTTTTGTAGAACATTCCACAGCCTCATTATGACCTCCAGCATGAAAATGGAGGTGGAAGCAGTCACAGTGGCATTCTGTTGGTTAGAGGAGACCATTGCAACTTACATTGTCTTAATTAGACTCAAGGAGTATGCTTAGTAAAGTGGAGAAAGGAATGTTTCGTGTGGAATGGCTCTCGTCGCTTCAGAGGTCACAGATTGTGAGAATTGTATGGATATTTTGCCCTGGCCATGCGGGTGTACGGGGGAATGAACAGGCTGATAGGCTAGCAGGGAATGCACCTCTTCTTGGTGGTTGATTACCTATGGACAAGGGAGAGATGGTCGTGTGCTTGTGGGACCAGGTGGAGAAGGCGGAGGAACAGATTGAGAACCCAAATGTGGAAAGAATGAGATTGCGGGGAATCAACAGGGGTTCTGGAAGAATCTCAAAACTGAGAGGGAAGACCAGGAGAACTTATAATCAGATAGCGGCGGGAACGATTAGTAGTATGACTCTTCACTGGCTGTTGAATGAGGGGACTGAGCACGTATGGGAATGTCCTGAGTGCAGTGATGTCGGTTCTTAACTCAGCTCAACTCAACATTCTTCTCATAACATGCCCGAAAAATTTTGACTGTCTACGTCTAATGACTCTAATCAGTTTACGATCTTCGTTTGTTTCTTGAAGAACTTGTTCATTGGTTTTTCTGTCTGTCCATGGTATTCTTTGCGTTTTCCTCAGAAACCACATTTCCACAGCCATTATCTGGTTTTCAGCTTGACTGCTTATTGTCCACGCTTCACATCCATACAAAAGTATAGGTTCAATGTAGCACTTCAACAATCTTTTTCTTGTTTCAGTTGATATCTTTTTATTGGTCAGTATGTTTTTGATCTTGCAAAAGGCTACCTTCGCAATGGCCCTGCTCATACATATGTATAATTCTTACACAGATAGCCCTGCTCATACATATATATATAATTCTCACACAGATAGCCCTGCTCATACATATATATATAATTCTCACACAGAGCACATGTATTGAAAGTAGAACATGATTCTCGTGTAAGAGATGTTCATTGATAGCCCTGCCCATACACACATGTTGAAAGCAAAACATGATTCTCACACAGTTGATGTTCTTTGATAGTTGTGCTGATACTTTCTTTCTTTATTTATTTTTTAAGTCTTTCAAACCCAGAAGTTTTCCTAGCAGATGGGCAGATGGGAAAATAATCTGAAAGAAAATTCAGGAGGGCTTAACTTTCAGTGAAGCTCAATAAATACTCCTCATCTAAATCATGTGCTTTGATGCATGTCACAGGGACAGCTGGAGAACTGCCTGAAAACAATAATTATATCCAATATCTGGACAAGAAGAAGACAATACTGATGTTCTACAAGATATAAACATCATGTCTTGGACACTGAAATACTGTAACCATATTACATGACACATTAGTTTGGAGAGAACAGTGTGGACACTGAATTACTGTAACCATATTAAATGACACATTAGTTTGGAGAGAACAGTGTTGGGTGGCATGGTTCCTGGAAGACGAGGCAGGGGTCAACCAGCATGAAGCTGGACACAGACCATTGCAGAAACCTTGGACATGAAGCTGGACACAGACCATTGTAGAAATCTTGGACATGAAGCTGGACACAGCCTATTGAAGAAATCTTGGTCATAAAACTACATGAAGCTGGGCACAGACCATTGCAGAAACCTTGGACATAAAACTACATGAAGCTGGACACAGACCATTGCAGAAACCTTGGACATGAAGCTGGACACAGACCATTGTAGAAATCTTGGACATGAAGCTGGACACAGACTATAGCAGAAATCTTGGTCATAAAACTACATGAAGCTGGGCACAGACCATTGCAGAAACCTTGGACATAAAACTACATGAAGCTGGGCACAGACCATTGCAGAAACCTTGGACATAAAACTACATGAAGCTGGACACAAACCAGTGCAGAAACCTTGGACATAAAACTACATGAAGCTGGACACAGACCATTGCAGAAACCTTGGACATGAAGCTGGACACAGACCATTGTAGAAATCTTGGACATGAAGCTGGACACAGACTATTGCAGAAATCTTGGTCATAAAACTACATGAAGCTGGGCACAGACCATTGCAGAAACCTTGGACATAAAACTACATGAAGCTGGGCACAGACCATTGCAGAAACCTTGGACATAAAACTACATGAAGCTGGGCACAGACCATTGCAGAAACCTTGGACATAAAACTACATGAAGCTGGACACAGACCATTGCAGAAACCTTGGACATAAAACTACATGAAGCTGGACACAAACCAGTGCAGAAACCTTGTATGCAAGATGACCTTGGAGCCCCAGAAGATTGTCAGCCATCCAGGGCAAGATGTCAGCAACCATGCTGATGGTGGCATGCCCAGCAATCCCCACACTTCTGTAGGAACCAGTCACAAGTCTGAGCCCAGTGTACAATGCCTGGTTGGCAGACAAGGATGCAGTACCACATATATGGGAGACAAGGGGCAACAGTCTGCAAATTATCAACAGGAGCAGATGAAAATGAAAATTCCAGATCTGGTTTCTCCAGTTTATGTTAATTCTGAAACTCAAACACCTCCTGCCCATAATAAGTATGAGAATAGTAGAGGCGATAGAGAGGAAGATCAACACATTCACACGGAATTGGCTGTAAGCACCACCAGGTCTGTTGGCTCTAGTGCTTTACTGCTGGAAGACAAAGCTCATGCTACCATTTACATATGTCACAGAGGAATTTAAAGTCAGCAAAGCCAGACTTGTGATTATGCTGTACAAGTACCCAGACCAAACAATCTGTGGCTTCCAGCGCCAAGCTAAGAACGGGAAGAAAGTAGAATGTTAGCAGTGCCATCTACTCTGCAAGCAACCGCTGGTTTCCTGAGAAAGAGGCTGGGTTTTCTCTCAGCCAAGTCAATGCTTGCTTGCTTGCTTGTGTTCGTTGGCTTGAGCTCCAACGTGAAGTCCTGTATGTTGGATGAAGGCATCCTGTTGTCCAACATCAGTGTGATGTCATACAGGACCTGAGTTTTGCGTGAGTATCCGTTGTCCCATGTCTGACTTATTGGTGTGCAGACTGGTGGTTCCTCGCCGTACAGGCAGACACTCTCCGACTTCAGAGGAATCGGCGATCCTACTGACTAGCCAGGACTCAGAAAGGACCTGTTGCCCAGGACGCTCGACGAGGACGCGTCAATAGGTCTTGGCCAGTATATAACCCGGCTCTAGTGCCTTGGAAACACCTCTGCATCCCAGCCAAGTCAATGAGTGCCATGTGAAGTCATGAGGAGGCAGGTGCATCACGTTCTCCTCCCGGAGTGCAGGCTGACTGTTGGGAAAGCACACGCAGTGGCCAATTGGTGGAATGACTGTAACCAGCAGTGAATACATGTCTTGGAGCTGGAAGATAACTTTGGATGCATGACAGGAGATACACAACTGGGAGTCATGAGTGTAAGGAAGATCAAGAGGCCACAACATTTATGGACGAGAGACTATTTCTGAAGATCAGAAGCCTCCTGTTGTTCTTGCTCCACGGTGGAGTTTGTACTGTCAGAGATGCTAATGTTGGATAATGTTAATGTTGAGCAGAGAGTTTCACTATGGACAGACAAGTGGATGGAGATTATTCAGTTTACAGAGAACATTTTGGGTTAAGATTAAGTTTATGTTGAATGAAGATGTTAATTTTGGACATGGATAATGTTAATGTTGGCAGAGAACATGTTATTGTTACAATTTACATGTAAGTCATCAATGTTTGACTGAGATGTTAATGTTGGATAGAGACTGATCGGTTAGATGGACATGTGGAATTCATCAACAAAGAAAATATTATTATTGAACAACAATAATCAATCAATCAATCAATTAGGCACCGTCTCCACAATAAAGGTTGGCTGCAATGGATCTCTAACACTGTCTGTATCTCGCCCTGACTGTACATTCTATCATATTGCTGTTCATCCATAACTTGATGTTATCTTCCCACTTGTATCATTGTCTACCTCTTGCACATTTTGCCTTCAACCTTACCTTCTAGTATGGTTTATATCAGGGGTGGGCAAACTACGGCCCGCCCGGCAACTGATATTGTGTGGCCCTCGAGGGCATTTAGAAATAAAATATTTTACTTCGTTTTTAAGTTATTTTGTTGAATTTTACAGCATTTCATGTACCGTTATGATTGTTTTCTTCTTCTTCTGCATTCATCCAGAGTTCTTTTTTCCAGACATGATTGCGTTGTGCTTGTTTACAGCAGAGCTGCGTTCTTGCGCCGTTAGGCCGACATATCCGACTTCTGCAGGCAATTGTTGACCGGGTTAACCTTCCCGGGGGTTATGATTGTTTTCACAGTATTGATAAAATTTCTTTCTAAGTTTTTATTTTTATTTTTGTAAACAGTCATTTCCCAACTTGAAAAATTTTGCAGCTAAACTTTTATCATTGTTTGGATCAACATACATTTGCGAACAAGCATTTTCTTGCTAGAAGATCAACAAATCTAAGAATAGGTCTTTATTGTCGGACTGCACGTTGCATGCTGTCATGAGAATTTCAACAAGTAAAATTGCTCCAGATTTCAAGAATATTGTCAAAAATTCAATGAATATCAATGAATGTAAGAAAGAGAGTGCTAAAAATGCAATATAGAACCAGTTTTGCTGTATGGCAGCGAATCTTGGAATGTAAATGAACAAATTAGGAAGAACTTAGAAGCAACAGAGATGTTGTTTTTAAGACGAATGTTGCGAATTCCTTGGACTGCCAGAGTAACTGACAACGATTGCCTGAAAGAGGCTAATGAAACTAGAACACTATATACAACAATAAGAAAGAGACAAACAGCTTTCTTTGGTCATGTGATGAGAAGAGAGGCATTGGAGAACATCGTGACAACTGGAAAGATCTAGGGGAAGAGAGGCAGAGGCAGACCAAGAGAAATGATGCTGGACGGATTTAGATGGTGGCATGGAGGAATATCATCAGCAGAGTTGATCCAGAACACCATAAGACCGAGATCTGTGGAGAGCCATGAACGCCTACGCCAGCTGGCACACCACTTGATGATGATGATGAGTTACATACACCTCATTAGAAATCAACAATTGCAGTGACACTGTAGTCGGTTTGTGTATAATTTAAAACCATTGATAGATAATGTGAAAAATGTATTATAATAAAAAAAATTGTAAAATCTTGTTAACAAATTAGTAAAAGTTGTTGTCCATATTGTAAAATATAATGTATAGGTGTATAAGTAAATAAAATTGCAATAATTAGTTATTTATACTGTTTAATAACCTATAAATAATTCATAATTACTTCTTGTGATAGGTTGCTGTAAACAAAGTGGATATATATATATATATATATATATATATATATATATATATATATATATATATATATATATATATATATATATATATATATGCCCCCCAATAGCTTTACCTTTGTCAATGTGGCCCTACGCATAAAAAGTTTGCCCACCCCTGGTGTATATAAGTGCTATGTTTTTAATGTGGCCAAAGTATTTCACTCGTCTCTTTTTTATTTCTTATCAACTATCTTCTTATTCCCAGTTTTTTGACAACCTCTGTATTTATTTTTTTCCCCCCATGAAACACAACATATGTATCCATGTCTCCAGGGCCTCTATTCTACTTTCTAATTGTTTGTTCATTGTTCAGGCTTCTGTTCCATATAGTAGTGCTGAGTATAGATACCATTTGGCAATTCTCGTTTTTAATGCATTGTTAATCTCGCTAGCTGTTAATACTTTATGTCGTTGAAAACATTTTTGGTAATTCCTATTCTTGTATTGATTTCTGTTTCACTTTACCATCATCTGTTATTACATGTCCAAGATAGCAGAAACTTGTTACTTGTTCTAGTATCTCCCCGTTAACTGTGATGTTCATTGATGGCCATTCCTTTTCACTTCTGATTATAAAAATTTTAGTTTTTTTTTTTTTTTTTTTTGGGGGGGGGGGGGGGGAATATTAATATGTATGCCACATTCTGCACTATGCCTGTTTACTTGTTCCACTAGGTCTTGTAACTATTGCTCACTTCTTGCTGGTATCACTATTAAACAGAGATGTTAATGCTGGACAGAGATAATAAAGTTGGATGGAAATTTTCTTACTCCACAAACATGTTGGACATAGAAATTAAAGTTGCTTGGGAATTTTACTGTCATTCAAACAATGTCTGTTAGCGAGAGATAATTTTGTGGACATATAATACGTATGTAGGAATGTGTTCTTATGTTTTCAAAACCCAAATGATCTGACATTGCTATTCTGGTGAAAATCTTGGGTATATCAAGCAGTTTGTGTTCACATTGAACAGCAGTTACAAGTTAGTTTCATATCCTTTACAGGATGTCTCAGTCAACCCCAGTATGTTGTGACTGTTTGTGATTTCTTAACAAGTTTACATTCAGTAGTTTGCCATTGGTTTCTGAATGACCTGCACTCATACCTTTGCATGAAAACTAACACATAGAGATCTGCTGCCAAATTTCCGCACCTGTGTTTTGAATGCTTAAAAATTAAAGTCGCTTAAAAGTTGACAGGGTAGACTTCATTGCACCGGGTTTTAATCCCATATGGCTCGGTCTCTTTTCGCAGCATGGAAAGCGCCGCACAAAGCACGAACTCCATAGCTCCAGCGATGACCCACAGGAGTCTCTGACAAATTTCACTCGTGAACCGAAAGATGCGGCCTGGAATCAAACGGCTTGACCACTTCGCCACAGAGACTCCAGTTTTGAACGATATATGCAGGATTACAAATTGTGTCCGTAACCCCTGCACCACAGACCCAGCGACATTGTTAAAATAGGAACTGATGTGCACCATTGGCTGGGTCTCCTGGCAGGATTTGTGCACCAGTTGTACTACTACAGCACTGTCTGAAGCCAGGTTTCCGTTCCACCCTCACCAGATTACACAGACTTTGTGCAGCCTTGACTGTTTTTGCTTTAGATAAACTTGCACTCACTTGAGCCTTGTTGCCACTCAACATCTGTACCTTAATTTAGAACTGATATTTGTGCTCTGGTATATTTTCCACCGGTCTCCGTGGCCAAAGGTTTGCGAACGCGGTTCGTGAGCTGGGTACCAGGCGTTTGAAGCACAGCTGCGACCAATTTGTGCAGCAGACCAAGTCGCGTTGTGTTATAACATGCTGGTATGGGAGCCGGTCGTTCAGAAAGCAATGGCAAACTGCTGAACGTAACACTTGCCTAGTGCATCATCAGCAGCTGAAAAATGCTGGTGTTGACTGCAACGTACTGTAAGGGATACACAACAACAATAAAATATTTTCCATCATTCCAGGGATGTTGAAGTTGTTTTGCAAATCAAATTAAATACAGTTTTATAATTTCATATTACAACTTGTGTTTGAAGCTAATTAGTTTAAATTCTGTAAAATTTTGAGTTGTTTACAACATAATAGCAACTTGAGCACAACTAATGTGTGAATGTCTTACATACACAGATGTGCTGTCTGATGAGATCATCCGTGATGTCAACATGCTTTACATGAAAAAACAGACCAAGTCTGAAGTACTGACATATGCCAGCTGTGGTCAGCCAACAACAAGTGAACACAATGTTGCATGCGTGGATTCTGTTGCCTGTGATGACAATGTTACTGAAATAATTCAGAGACAAGATAATCATATGCAAATGTTACATACACAAGCAAACTCAGATGAAACAAATTCCATAAAAGAGGAGAGTACAGAACTCTGTGAGGCAGATAAAACACATAGATTGTTTTGTAATGAACGGAAATTGGAGTCTGAAGAGAACAAGGTGAAGTGTAATGATTCTGTTGTGAGTTCTACAGATAGCAGAAAGGAGAAGAAACATAAGAGAAGAGATAAAGAAGGGAAGCTACCCAGCCAGGAGGTCTGTGGCCCCAGGTTTACAGTCAATAATTGCCTTAAAATAGGTCAGAACAATCACATGGTTGAAAAACCATACATATATGATATTTGCAACAAACGATTTACAACAAAGGGTAATCTTGTTAGGCATAAACATATTCATGAAGGGGAGAAACGTTACAAGTGTGATGTTTGTAATGCAGGCTTTATGAGATTCTGTCATCTGAAATTTCATATCAGAAATCACACTGGAGTGAAACCTTACAAATGTGATCTTTGTGATGCTAGTTTTCTGTGGGATGGTTATCTTATAAAACATAAAAGAATACACACTGGAGAGAAGCCTTACAAATGTGATGATTGTGGTAAAAGGTTTCATGTGAGGGGCCATCTGAATGCACACAGAAGAATACATACAGGATAAAAGCCTTTCCAGTGCGATGTTTGTGGTATAAGTTATGCTAATTCTAGTTCTCTGCAGATACACAAACATGTACATACGGGGGCCAGGCCTTTTAAATGTGATCTTTGTAGTTCTGCATTTACACGCCTTACTCATCTTAAAAGACACCGTTTCATACATACAGGTGAGAAACCTTACACATGTAAAGTTTGTGGTACAAGTTTCAGACGAAACAGTCATCTGAAACGACATATGACTTACCATACAGGGGAAACACCTTACAAGTGTGATGTTTGTGGGTCTATGTTTTCACAAAAATATAATCTAACTCAACATAAGAGACAACACACAGGGGAGAAGCCTTACAAGTGTGATGTTTGTAATGCAGGATTTATAGATTACTCTTATCTGAACATTCATATGAGACAACATACAGAGGAAACACCTTACAAGTGTGGTGTTTGTGGGGCTATGTTTCTACTAAAATCTAGTCTAACTAAACATAAGAGACAACACACAGGGGAGAAGCCTTACAAGTGTGATGTGTGTGGTTTAGGGTTTAGGGCAAGTGATCATCTTAACACACATAAACGGACACATACAAGACAGAAATATAAATGTGCTTTGTGTAATCTAGACTATCTGTGCATTCCTGATTTGCAAAAACACTTGTGTCTACACCTGCGGGAGCAGTCACACAAATGTGGTGAATGTAATGCTGTGTTTTTGTTGAAGTATCAACTTAAATGTCATGGAAAGAAACACACAAATAAAAAGACCTACAAGTGTGAAGTCTGCAGTGCAGAATACACATTGATTTGTCTTCTGAAATCACACATGAGGATACATACAGGGGAAAGACCTTATAAATGTGGTAATTGTGGTGCACCTTTTATGAGAGGTATTGATTTGACCAATCATATGTTAATACATACAGAGGCTAAGCCTTACAAGTGTGAATTTTGTGAAGCACAGTTCAAACAGGCTTGCAGTCTGACATTGCATAAGGCAACACATTTAAGATATGGTGCTTGTATTTAGGAAATCAGGAGGCTTGGAATGTGATCAGCATCGAACAATTAGTATAATGAGCCACATCATGAAAATTTTGCTACGATTTATCATGCAAAGAGTTCGAAAGAAAATACATCCCAAAATAGGAGAAGAACAATGTGTCTTCCTAGAAGGCAAGGTTACAGTAAATGCTGTGTACATGCTGAGAACAGTAATAAAATGTTCTATAGAAGTAAATAAAGATATACATCTTTGCTTTATTGAGTACTCGAAGGCTTTCTATAGAGTAAGACATGTCAGTTATCAGTTGGGGTATCTTCGTTGCACTCCGGACAGATCCATAGGTGCTCAGATCCTCCCCCAGCATATGCATCAGCGTCCGGTGGCTAATAGTGCCAGTTCTGTCTTGGTTGATGAGGCACTTCGTTTTCCCGATGTACCTCATGCGTCTGGCTGTGCCGATTCTTACTCCCAAGTCTTTCATCCTGGGCAGCGATGTGGATTCACTGACGTCAAAGTTCTCTGTTCTCGCCATATCTTTAAGGATGTTAATAACATTGGCACGATCCATGGGCTGGCCATCTACAGGGGGTGCAGAGCCAGCCACCCAGTTTATCAGCTCGTTCATTTCCCTCGACTCCCGCATGTCCCGGGACGAAGATGAAGGTGACTTTACGGACAACAGACTTCCATATCGACCCAGTCCACTGTCTACGTGCAGATCCAGCTTCGACCTTCTGAATCATGTTCATTGAATCACTTAGTACACACACGTTGGTATAATGCTGTGATTCCAGCCATATGAAAGCCTGTGTAACCGCCATCACCTCCATCATCATGCTGCTCATGGTCATAAGGTGGGCACCACTGCATTCTTGAATGGTTCGGCCCGTTGAATGGGCTGTAAATGCCTGCGCACTTCTCTGCTGCTTTACAACAGATCCATCTGTATAGATGAGCACTTCGGGCTATCTGAGTGTTCATAGATGAGCGCGTTGACCTCTGCATTGACAGCGGCAGGGTTCTGCTCTCTGCACCGTCTGTCGAGTGTGATAATACAGGAGAAAGTGCACTTAAAAGCTGGAGGCACCGGCACCCATTCCTTGCCGGGGAATACTGGTAAGACTGCAGACCTGTCTGACGACATCTTCCGTCCGACCCATCCTGTCATGTCAGCATGATAGAGATACTTGCAGATCTAAATATTGATAGGAAAGACCTTAGACTTGTAAAAACATATGTTGGAAACAACAAGCTGCCATCAGAATTGATAATTAAGTAGGTCAATATCAGCCTATTAAGAGCGGTGTAAGGCAGGGATATGTAAATCTTCAGATGTATTTTCCCTTTGTAGTGAAAATATTTTCAGAAATATACAAGATATGCTTGCTTGCTTGTGTTCGCTGGCTGTGAACTCCAGCGCTAAGTCCTGTCGGATGAAGACATCCTGTTGTCCAACATCAGTGTGATGTCATACAGGACCTGAGGTTTGCGTGAGTATCCGTTGTCCCATGTTTGGCTTATTGGTGTGCAGTCTGGTGGTTCCTCGCCGTGCAGGCAGACACTCTCCGACTACAAGATATGAAAGGAATTATCATTGGAGGAATAAACATCAATAATATTAGATATGCGGATGATACAGTATTGATTGATGACAATGAGCAGGATCTGCAACATTTAGTAGATGCACTTGTTGCACACAATGAACAACAAGGGTTAGAATTGTTACAAGACACAGATTATAGTCATCACTAGGAAGAATGAAATGCAACAATGTAATATACAGGTAAATGGGAATACTCTTAAATTAAACAAGTGAACCTGTACAATTATCTCAGAAAAGTCATAACATCTGATGGGAGATGCCTTGAAGAGATTAGAACAAGAATCCCCACGGTGAAGGTAGCCTTTTGCAAGATGAAAAATATACTGACCAATAAAAAGATGTCAATTGCTATGAGAAAAAGTGTGTTGAGGTGCTACATAAAGTCTGTACTTTTGTATGGATGTGATACGTGGACAATGAACAGTCAAGCTGAAAAATATCTGATGGCTGTGGAAATGTAGTTTCTGAGGAAAATGCAAAGAATACCGTGGACAGACAGAAAGGCCAACGACCAAGTCCTACAAGAAAGAAATGAAAATCGTAAACTGATTAGAGAAATTAGATGTATACAGTCAACATTTATTGGACATGTTATGAGAAGAAATAAATTAGAGAACTTGGTGACAACTGGCAAGATCGAGGAGAAGAGAACAATGGGAAGGCAGAGAAGTAAATACCTGTATGGCTTGACCACGTTGCATGGTCGAGACAAGAACACTGAGCTGATCCACTGGTGATCGAGTGAAATGGCGAATCATGACTGCCGACCCTTATCGGCATGGCACATGATGGATGGATTTAGGAGTTAAGCATTTTAAATTTCACAGTTCTTGATTTTACATTGAAAATGAATAAATATGATGTTATTCATTGTAGATTGTTTTGAAAGAAGAAATTTGTGTTGCCTTCATTTCACCATGTCTGATGTCAGCGTTTGTTGACGTTGTTGCTACAGTAAGTAAACAGAATATACTAGCAACATGAACTGGAGGAGAGTAAGCAGATGAGTGGAAGTACTAGGACAGATAGACATAAACTTAGAACATAAAGAGTTATAAAGATATGAGAGAGAAAAGATTGTCATGTCGAGTTGTTAGACTCCTTAGTCTGCACCGTACAACAAAGAACAATTATTAAAGTAAAATTATTAATTACAGCATCTTTTCCCTTACAGGACGTTGCAGTCAACACCAGCATTTTTCAGCTGCTTCTGATGTACTAGGCAAGATTACACTCAGTTGTTTGCCATTGCTTTCTGAGTGGCCGGCTCACATACCCCGTAAGTTACCAACGCTGCAAGAACCAGGAATTCTTTTACAGGAAGGTGCTTTGAAATAAATATACACGCACAACCCAAACAGAAAGTAGATAACCTTGAAGTAGTGGTAAACATAGTGACTGCACAAACCAATCTAGACAACCCTAACAGTAAGTTGATAACTTTGAAGTAGTAAACATAGCGACTGCACAAACCAATCTAGACAACCCAAACAATATGTAGATAACATTGAGGTAGTGGTAAACATAGTGACTGCACAAACCATTATAGACAACTGTGACATAAAATATTATGTCCAGCCCTGAAACTTATGGAGACCCAAAAAGAAATAGTGAGAAAGGCTGCTCCTTTTTTAAAGGGTCCTTGAGGCGGCCCCCGCCTGTGTTTTCTTAAAGTAACCATCCGACACCTTGCCCATTTCCCCTTTGGGAAATTGTAACCACTGTAATTGTGGATGGCGGCTTAAAATAGCATCCGACTACATTGTCACGGAGAAGTAGAGATTGTGTAAAAGTACAGATTGCAATGACATTTATAAGTCAGAGACAGACAACCGCAAAATTATCTCTCCCTTTTTTCTACAATTCCTGGAATCTCAACTACAACACCCACGCTAGAGTCTCGTCATTTTCGTGCTGGAATTGATCCTTACCATTAGAGCAGCGAAGGTACTTTCTATTAACTTAATTTATGTTGATGGGGGAGCCCCTGAGATGTTTGCAGGATAGGGCAATATTGGCTTGCAGTTGTCAGAATGTTTCATCAGGAAAGGATATGTTGTGTGGTCCCAAAACTGTGGTGTGGTATTTGTTAATTCTTGACGCTGTTGGTAAGTAGTAAATTGTAGTGAATGAACTTAGGACTAGTAAATCTGAATATAAGAGATGGGACTATACCAGAGATTTCTTTGTGAAGACCTTGAGAGATTCTCAGATGATAGGTGAATGTTCTCTGGCTTAGAGAATTTCTTTCTTTGTTGGTTGATATACGTCCTGAGGGATGAACTCCCCCTTTACTCAGAGTCTTTATGTGTGTAGCTCATAATGTTTGGGAGAGCTGCTACCAGGATTCTTGTTCTAAACTATCACTCATGATATCTGTAGGGATGATATTTTTCTTGGAAGTATCACTTCTGATTTCTTGGTCAATTAAATTTTTTCAGAACCATCAATTATGATCTCTTGATGTATTATGGGGAGAATATGTTTCTTATGTATGTCTTAATGTATGGGGTGATTATTAATAATCTTCTATGTGGATATGAATATGTGACATGCCTGTAATATGATGATATGCAACTATTTACCTTGGAGAGGAGAGACAATGCCAGGATTGTGACATTGTGTCATTATTGCTGTTGGGCAGCCAGACAAGAATGATCCCCCTCTTCAGCAACAAGGAAGGAAGGTAGATTTTGCCGATATGAGAGGTAAAGATCACAACAGATTAGTAGAGTGGTGGTAGTCGGCAGGGCCAGGTTAAACTCGCCTGCTCCTGTGTACTAACCCCTTCACCTTTCCTCCCCCTTTTTTCCTCCCTCTCTCTCTCTCTCTCTCTCTCTCTCTCTCTCTCTCTCTCTCTCTCTCTCTCTCTCTCTCTCTCTCTCTCTCTCTCTCTCTCTCTCTCTCTCTCTCTCTGTATTTCCTTTTTCTTCTTTGTTCTTTTCTTTCCGCCTTGTTTATTCGAGTGTGGCTTTAAATTTGGCACCTATCTTTTACAGGGAAAGGTGGTATTTATTTTGCCTTCCACTGAGGTAGAATCATGAGTGCTGTAACTTGTCATCGGGAGGGCCAAGGTCATCTGTGAAAGATGAAGAGAATTGCCTTGATATTATTAACAGAGTGAATTTCAATAGAACGTCGTGGAATCCTCCCGGATCACGGCTATCTAACTGGGTGGAACTAGGCTAGATACCTTTTGGAGTACCCGCTGGCTTGATCTGGCCCATTAGCCAACACTTTTTGTAATGATATTTATACCAACACAATTTATAACATTGTTAGCTATACCAACAACTGGTGTACCATCGACCATGAGATCAGTAACTTTAGTGTCCACATTTCATAGACTCATTTATATTACCATCATGGACATTGATAGAAAATGTTCAAACCGCATAGACTTTATTTAAATAATTAAATATACATGTGGTGATATCAAGAACTTTTGATCATATGTGTTCAGTGAACTTAAGAAGATTACAGCAACTTAGAAGTGAATTACCTGTGTTAGTTTATCACTGACATGGGAGGACATGGAAACAAAGTTAATACATCTTAAAGATATTTAGTGATTCTATTAGGAGTTTTGTTTTTCTTATTGAGGTATTGTTTTTTGATTGTGGTTTGTGTGGATGTAGTCAGGTCTAAGTCAGATATGACTGAGCTACCGTATAACAGTAGACGGTACTACCTGCTTTCTGTTAGCGCCGAACGTTGGGCGGCGCTTACCAAACCCGACACCCCACATTGTGCCAACGGCTTCGGGCGGAAGAGCGAAATTGGGAGGGTACAAGCCTTACCCTGGTGCGAAGAAATGCAAGCTAAAGACAAAATGGCAGGGCAGACCAGGCCCTAAGCCTTGGTTGGCGGCTGGTCTAGGATCGAATCTCCGACAGGCGGACAGTTAGAGTATTTCTTTGCTGATGGTTCCAAATTGCTGTATGTAGCCGGGGCGCAATGTTGGGGTAAACACCCAACATTGCTTAACTCTTTCGCTACCGTGCTCCCATCTGTGGACAGAATGGATTTGCTGTAATGGCAGTCTGCCCTTTTCGTCCCACAAAATGATCAGTGGTTTATTTCACATATTTCTGCTCCGTTTCGGAATTTTAAGTTACAGTAAACTAAAAAGTAGTACAGCCGAAAGATCTCTACGCCATCTTGGAGCGGTCAATCGTTTTCTAATTTTGGATTCTTGTGAATTTTCAGTTTTAAGGTAGTGTTAATTTGTTTGTTTTGGTTTTTCACAATGGAAACGCCCACCAGTTTGCGTCCACGTAGTATGACTTGAGATCAAGCTAGATTATTGTTTATAATAATATGTGAATGTGAATATTTAGAAAGTAGTTTTAGTTGTGTCTAAAGTTTTAGCACGTGGTGATAAAGAAAAACCAGTGAATGTTCGTGAACAGCTGAGTGTTTGACAACGAAGCACGAATGGCTGAAGTTTACGTCTGTCATTATTGCTATGGGACTTGATCCAAGAGCATGTATCAAAGACTACCGGTGTACAAGTGCACATTTATATACTCCTTGGTATGTGGCACTGCCACTACGTTTCCCAGTAATCAATTAGAAAATTATAATATATTTATCACACCATGTTTCATGTATGTCAACCTGAGGGTACCCAAAAAAAAAATAATTTATCCTCTTGTTGACTCTGAAGAATATCCAGGAAGCATTTTACCCATTTGAAAATGTGTCCATTGATGATATGATTATTTGGTGGAACGGCTAAACAAAGCTAAAAAAACCATGCATTGTTGTCTCTACCAAGTCTGTAGTTAGAATTGTTGAGAGCGGATTGCGAAAACCGCAAAGCAAGCTGAAGATGGTCTCCATGAAAATAAAACGGCGATGCATGGCTGCGACAGAATGGACCAAATGGTTGGATATTATAATATCCATGATACGAAAACCATTACGTGGTGGAAGAATATCTACTACTAGATCTTTGAAATTGCACAGATCAATGCTCACATCCTACATTCCATATGGCAAACAGAGAAAGGAGGAAAAAAATTGTTATAGAAGGATTTCAAGTAAAGGAAAGTGCTCATCGCGAAGTAGCTCAGAGTATTCCTGAAAGTTTGACACTCTGCCTGCCGAAGAATTTCAGTCTGTTGCAGGAAATTATGCCGAAAGATTAACATGAGCCAAGCATTTAATAGAATTTGTCGGTGTCAATAGAGACTGTGTTTTTTGCAGCACTCGAACTAAACGACACATA
Organism: Cepaea nemoralis; assembly: GCA_014155875.1. Taxonomy (NCBI): domain Eukaryota; kingdom Metazoa; phylum Mollusca; class Gastropoda; order Stylommatophora; family Helicidae; genus Cepaea; species Cepaea nemoralis. The sequence goes on from JACEFZ010017696.1 coordinate 462,452, forward strand.
TCATCTTTTGTTTGCTCCGGCTGCACTAATAGACCAGACTTTTGCGCCAAAGTTTGCGTTGCAGCCTATCACAAATAGACTGCCACATATAGTAAATAAAAACAAACAGACATGACAATTAAATGTAAATCTGCCAAGTGTTTTCCTAATTTTTGTCTGAAAAAAAAAATACATGATTCAGAATCTGCGGCGAAACTTCTTTTCGGATGGTTGATTGGAAGCAATGGTGTTTATAGTTTAGAATAGTGTTGTTTGTTCAGTAAATTCAATTGGATTAGCAGTGATCAGGATATTGGATAACAACGCCCCCTCGGTAAGTACAATGTTTACATTATTTTTACCTCTTTTTAACAAATTATTTTAGAAGTTATATTATTATTTGTATTTTATTTACAACATACAGCAAAAATTCTCCTACCAACATATTCCTTGTGCTATCTCCTTTATTTTGATATATAATACAACATTTCTGCTACAATTTTAACCATTTTCATAACATTATTGCGACATACACCAATTTCCAGATTTCGGCCATTAGTTTTTTTCATTTGTGTGAAAAAGACATGGTTCAGAATATGCACCAAAACTTCCTTTTGGGTGATTTAAATGAGCAATACTGTTTATATTCTTGAAGACAAGTGGTGTTTGTTTGATTATTCAGTAAATTAAACATGATTAGCAGTATAGGAGTGTAGAAAACACATTCTAAGTGCAATGTTTACATTATTTTTACCTACTTTTGTCCAATTATTTACAAATTATATTATTATTTTTATTTTATTTACAACCTAAAGCAAAAATTCTCCTACCAACATATTCCTTGTGCAATCCCCTTTATTTTGATATATAATACAACATTTCTGCTACAATTGTAACCATTTTCATAACTTTACTGTGACAGACCCCACCTTCAAGATTTCAGCCATTATTTTTTGTCATTATTTGTGAAAAATACATGGTTCAGAATATGCACCAAAACTTCTTTTTGGGTTACTTTAATGCGCAATACTGTTTATATTCTTGAAGACAAGTGGTGTTTGTTTGATTATTCAGTAAATTAAACATGATTAGCAGTATAGGAGTGTAGAAAACACCTTATATGTGCAGTTTTTTAAATAATTTTTACCTCTTTAATTTCATTTGTTATTATTAAACCTCTCATTATTGTCATAATATTTGTAACCTATCAATTAATTATTAACACTGTCATGTTCCTTGTGCAATCCTCTTTAATTTGATATGTAATACAATAGGTCTTCTACCACCTTAACCATTTTAAAAGCATTATTGTAACACACTCCTAGTTCCAATTTTCTGCCATAAATGTCTGTTTGGTCACAGCCCAGTTTTTTTTTGGTAGTGAAAGAGTTAAATATCCCAATGGCTCGTGAATACATAACCTCTGCAGCAAGTCCAACTCCTGGCCTTCACGTGGTGGAACTGTTTAAACTAACAGGTGAAGGGGCGACGGCGAGTTTCTGGCGCCGAAAAATAACCAGTATGCTCTAGATGTGTATGCACGTACATGCATGCGCAGGCACGTGTGTGCGTGTGTACACATCTAAACTCGAGTGAGACCACAGTCTGCTCTAGCAAGGAAAAGGTGCTGAAGACGGAGGCAACCGCCAGGAAATCAAGATGCCACGCAATTACGCAAAATGGAATATGTCGACTACTGCTAAATGTTATGGTGCTCGCCCTGCTTTGGAACCCCAGGCAGGTGCAGTGCCGGGCCCTATGTCTCGAAAGGGTCCAACCCCAACTACTGGAGTTCCTTCTCAGATGTCCTGTGGAGCAAGGAGAAATGAGAATAGAACGGCTGGCCATACTAAACAAAGACTTAAAATAATGCACTGGAATGCAGAGGGAGTCAGCAACAACAAAATAGAATTAGAAAACATCCTGGACCAAGAAAAAGTAAGCGTGTGTTGCTTGCAAGAAACTCACCTCAATGAAAATATAGCCTTCAACATCAGAGGCTGCCATTGTTACCGATCTGACCGAAAGGACAGGCGAAAAGGTGGGATACTGACCCTTGTCAAAAATAACATCACTGCTTCCCAAATCGAAATCTACATGGAAGGGGCTGAGTATCAGACACTCAAACTTAAGACAGGCAATACAGACCTACATCTGATCAATTACTACTGTCCAAGTGACCACCCACAGGCACTGGACACACTACCATTAACAGAAAAATGATAGTGTGTGCCGATTTCAACAGCCACTCGCAGAGCTGGGACTATGATCACATGGACCAGAGAGGAGAGAGACTGGAAGACTGGCAGGATGAGAATAGATTCATCTTGATTATCAAGCCGTCCGACCCACATACTTTCTATTCGAGATCATGGCACTCTACAACTACACCTGACCTGGCTTTTCATTCACCAGACCTGGAGTGGAACATTACACGAATTGTTGGGAAACAACTTGGTGGCAGTGATCATCGGCCAGTCTTTCTAACTGTAAAAAATGAGCTTGTAAGTGAAAGCAGCACCCTCTCGAGGTGGAACTACAAGAAAGCAAACTGGGCAATGTACAAGAATCGCACCAGCTTACTGGTTAAAAACCTGAACACTGAGAAAGACATAAAGTAGTTGAAGAGTTTGGGAAATGCATATTGCAGGCAGTGCGAGAAACAGTACCAAGAGGAGCCCGTAAACAATATAAACCTTACTGGAGTAGTGAACTGGAACAGTTGCATAATGATGTGGACAAGTGTAGAAAGCAAGCAGAGGCCACACCCAGCCAAGAGCACCACAATAAATTCCAGCATGCGAAAGCCAAATTCCAAAGGGCCAAGCTGCAGGCTAGACGGAAAAGCTGGCAGGAGAAAACGGAGTCTCTGAACTTTGAAAGAGACACAAGGAAATTGTGGAAGCTAATAAAACAACTTAACGATGAGGGCACAGGGAGAAACTAAAATATTGCACTACATAAAGATGGAAACATCTTAACAAGAAAGCAAGCAGCTGACCATTTTGCGGACTTGTTCGCACAAGATAACAATATCAAAATCAGTCCAGAGAAACAACAAGAGATTCGAGAGAAACAGCAACATACAGGACAGAAGGAAATAGTACATGAGGTTCTGGAGGCACCCATCACAATCAGCGAACTGGAGCTAGCCATATCAAAACTGAAAATGAGAAAGTCACCAGGAGCTGATGGTATCTCCAATGAAATGATCAGGAACCTAGGAACAGAGGCCAAAGCAAAGCTGTTGCAGATCTTTAATAACAGTTGGACCTTAGGCAGTGTTCCACAAGCCTGGAGAGAAGCAATCATGATACCCCTCCTACAATCAGGGAAAGATAGTTCCATTGCCTCTAGCTACAGACCAATTAGCCTCACCAGCTGTCTCTGCAAAACACTGGAGCGCATCATCAATCACAGACTGCAGTGGTACATTGAAAGTAAAAACATCCTTGTGCCACAGCAGGCTGGCTTTAGGCAGTGCTACTCTACGGAAGATCAGACAACCTACCTCTCTCAAGAAATTGAGGATGCATTCCAAGAGAAGAAACTGGTGCTTGCAGCATGGATAGATCTGAAGAAAGCCTTTGACAAAGTCTGGAAAGAAGGTCTGATGAAGAAACTGAGAAACTGCAAAGTCAATGGAAGAATGTACAAATGGGTGAAAGCATACTTGCACAACAGAAGAGCCCGAGTACAGATAGACGGACTCAAGAGCAAGAAAGTACTACTGCGTCATGGTGTTCCCCAGGGCGGAGTCTTGTCCCCCACACTTTTTCTAATCTTCATCAATGATCTTGTTGCTAATCTACCGCATGGAATTAAAGCAGCAATGTACGCTGATGACCTGGTTCTATGGAGCACAAATGAACATGCATCAGTGGCCACCAGATCGCTACAAAGAGCTGTAGATACATTTGTTGCATGGGCAAATAGATGGTGTGTCAGCATAAACACTGACAAGTGCAGCACCACTCTATTTACCCTCTCTCCAAAACAAAAGGTAGGATTATCTAGATAAATGGAACACCCCTAAGAGAAGATAAAGAACCAACATACCTTGGAGTAACATTTGATGGCAGGCTGACATGGAGAAAGCACACCAACAAAGCAGTAGCAAAAGCAAGAAGGAAAATAGCCATCCTGAGGAAGCTAAGTGGAACCACATGGGGAGCTAGTGGGAAAATACTTAGCAAAGTTTATCAACAGAGCATACGACCACACCTGGAATACGGGTCAACTGCGTGGTGTTCGGCATCAAACACCACACTACAAGAGCTGGACAAGGTGCAAAATCAAGCACTTAGAGTCGCCACAGGAGGGATGAGATCAACCCCTATAGTGGAAATGGAGAAGATGGGGAGGACACAAGCACTGAGAGAGCGCAGAGATACGAAAACGCTAATACAAGCAGAAAAGTTCCTCAGCTTGCCAGGCCACCCTATGAAGAACAGATTTGATAACCTAGCTATGGGGCGGTTGAAAAGAAGTAGTTTTATCCACCAAGCCAAACGACTCTGCAGAGAAACCACCGATCTGCCCACAGTTGGTATCCCTCTAACAACTATTCCGGAGCGAACTCCATGGAAAGATGAACATAGACTATCATTACAAATCCAGACAAAAGTGAGAGGAATATTTGACAAGGAAGTAACAGAACAGTGTGCAGCGCAGAACAGCCACTCTCAGCTTCCTTGATGAAGAATACCCACAGGACCTCTGGATCCGAGTCTACACAGATGGGTCAGCACAAAATGCTGTTCGAAATGGAGGAGCGGGAGTGTACATAGAATACCCAAATAATACTAGGGACACAGCCAGAGTACCGACAGGAAAGTACTGCCATAACTATGATGCTGAAATTGAGGCAATCAAGATAGCAACAGAGAAATTACTAGGTACCAGCAATGGTACACAACCTGTGGTGCTATTGACAGATGCAAAATCAGTACTCGAGGCGCTTCCTGTCTGGGAAATTGCCAGTACTAAGGACACTACTTTCTGAACTTAGCAGTCAGCATAAGGTCACCATACAGTGGATACCATCCCACTGTGGAGTACCCGGAAACGACAGAGCTGATCAATTGGCTAAGGAAGGAGCCAAAGAAGAACAGCCTGATGTGCCCGTTACATACCACCAAAAGAAAAGAATGATCAAGTCAGTCAGAAAGCCACCAAAACCTGCTCAAGATGAATACCACGTTATGGATAGACCAGAAAAAGTCATTATTCTGCTCCTCAGAACAGGACACAATAGATTACGCAACCACATGAATACAAAATTCAAGATTGGTGAAACAGCCATGTGCATATGTGGATTGGCGTCGCAGACAGCAGAGCACATACTCGAAGACTGCCCAAAATATAACATATCTAGGCAAACCTTCTGGCCTAGAGCGACGACAGTGGAAGATAAACTCTATGGACCGCTGTGTGAACTGAAAAAGACTGTTAGATTCACACAAGAGACAACATTGCAGTTATAGACATATTTCAAGCGAACGAAAGAAGAAGAAGAAGAAGCTTTGCTGATCCGGCAGCTTCTGCAGCTTGTCTTCCAGATGTAGGGGTATTACCTTTCCTCTGGAGTGAACTAGGCAGGCCGAGAGAGGGATCATGCTGCATGGGCAAAACATGATCTCTATATTTTAGCCCAGGTTTTGTGCTATGGAGAGGCAATAACTCCATCCCTGGTCTTAACCGGTCTGGTAATCAAAGCGAGAGGCAACTGTTACTGGTTATAAGCCCCTGTCAATTGGCGTAGACATGGGACACCACGCGTTGCCTCTGACGGTGGGAGACACCTACAGGTGTAACTGATCAGCTACCGCTCGCCTCAAGATGGGCAGTCCCCGGCCAATTGGGTGCTGATCCGACACAGCCTGCCTGTTCAATGGGTGCTTGGGGCTAGGACAAAATCTGAATCGCAGGTTGTAAAACCAATGCACCAGGTACTAATAAAAAGAAAAATAGAAACATCAAGCTACGGCTTGCAACCTGGAACGTAAGAACCATGTGTCCAAGATTTTCCACTGACTTGACCAATATAGACGATGTGAGAAAAACGGCTGTGATTGATGCCGAACTCAATCGTCTTAACGTTGATATTGCTGGCCTGCAGGAGACTCGCCTCGCCTCGCTGAGGAAGGGTCACTCAGGGAAAACAATTACACCTTTTTTGGAAGGGTAGAGGGCAGGCAGAAAAAGGCAGCACGGTGTGGGCTTTGCAGTGAAGAATTCGCTACTGGGAATGATTGAAATTCCAGCAGGAGGAAATGAAAGACTATTATCCCTGCGCTTGGCAACCTCTTGTGGTTTTGCCACCATTATTACTGGCATATGCACTGACACTCGATTTCTCTGATGATGTGAAGTATTCGTTCTATGAGGAGTTAGACTCCGTGAACAAGGCAGTTCCAAAATCTGACTACATTTATATGCTCGGTGATTTAAATGCTCGTGTGGGCAAGGACTCGAGTTCATGGCCAGTGTGCCTTGGAAAATACATCGCTCGCATGAATAAAAATGGGCAAAGGCTGCTGAAGCATTGCACAAGAAATGACCTATGTGTTTCAAACTCCATTTTTAAAACAAAAGAGATGCATAAGGTCACATGGAAACATCCAAGATCCGGCCATTGGCACCAGCTGGACTTCATCATCACACGGAGACATCTGAACCACATATCATTGACTCGAAGTTACCACAGTGCTGACTGTGATACGGATCATTCTTTGGTTGTTGCAAAATGCAAGGGTTAGGCTCAGACCAAAGAGAATCTACACAGCTAAACACAAATCTAGCCCCAGGATTAATATTATTAACACTCACGAAACTTGAAGACGCTTTCACTGATACACTAGAAAATTGTACAGTAAGTAAAAAGTAGGGTCAACTTAAGGAAACTCTTTATAAAACTGCCGTAGGGGTTTACGGCACTGTGGATCATAAGAGGCAGGACTGATTTGCGGCAAACAGCCGGACTCTGCAGCCCTTTATTGATAAGATGAAGATAGCTCTCTTAAGAAACAAGGAAAGACCAACGCGTAACACTCTGAGTGAGCTAAAGCAAGCTAGGAAGGATGTGCAAAAGGCTGCCAGGCAGTGTGCAAATGATTATTGGATCAAGTTATGCGAGTCCATTCAAATCGCAAGTGATAAGGGAAACACCAGAAGCATGTATGAAGGGATAAAGAAAGCCTGTGGTCCAATGATTAAAAAAAGTGCACCATTGAAGACTTTGACTGGAGAAATCATCACTGATAAGAAACAGCAGATGGGTAGAGCACTATTTGGAGCTTTACTCAAGTGAGACCAAACTAGCGGATGATGCCCTCAACGCCATAGAGGCTCTACCAACTCTTGACCACCTGGACACACTTCCCACTATAACAGAAGTTAAGTGTGCTATAAATGAACTTGCACCTGGCAAGGCTCCAGGTAAGGATGAGATTCCAATAGAGGTCATCAGGAGTGGGCAAGACAAACTCACTCTACAGATCCACAAGCTAATAGAGCTATGCTGGCGAGAAGGACAAGTCCCACAGGATTTCAAAGATTCAATCATCATAACACTTTACAAGAACAAGGGCGATCGGAGCGATTGCAACAACTATAGGGGTATCTCACTTCTGTGTATTGGAAAAGTATTTGCCAGAATTGTTCTGTGCAGACTTCAAGTCCTAGGAGATCAAGTCTACCCCGAATCACAGTATGGCTTTCGACAGAACCGGTCTACCATTGATAATGATATGATATTCTCATTGCGACAAATGCAAGAAAAATGCCGTGAACAGAATCAACCACTGTTTATTGCCTTCATCTGCTTTGTGCGATGCTCTTGGCGGGCGGCTTGTCTTTTTTTTTTTTGTTGGAAAAACACAGTCAAACCGGAGAAACCCAATGCAATGGGATCATTTAAAAAAGAGAGCCTTTAAGTTTAACTTTAAACCTGTACGCTCCAACACTCACCGCCGAACCAACATTTTAAAATCTTCACTGTCAATTCAGGGTTGCCACTTTTTTTGGGACCAAAAGTATCTAGAAATGGCCCAAAAAACATCCATAAATATCTAGATATCGTTGGCAAGTATCTAAGAAAAATATCCAGATTGAGAAAGTAAGAAATTACATATGTATTGATGTGACTGCCGCTCTCCATGGCGAAGAGTTTACGGCTGTCGCCGTAATCCTGTATATTCTCGTGACTAACGCAGCTGCACCCGAACCGGCAGCGGTTCGAGCCGCGCTGGTAATTTAAGGGGTATGTGAACCGGTCGCTCAGAAAGCAATCGCAAAATACTGAGCATAATCTTGCCTAGTACATCAACAGCAGCTGAAAAATTCTGATGTTGACTGCAACGTCCTGTAACAGATATGCAACATTAAAAGAAAATTTATGTGACTTACCTATAGAATCATGTCATCAGCTTCACCAATTTCTTTTAATACACGATCAGGGAGCTGATAAGTTGAACAACATTTTCCTGCTCTCATCAGGCCAAATCTTATTGTCAACACCACATTCACTTGATGTACACAACAAATTTTTGGACAAACAGTTCAAGTATTAAATCAAAATCTGCAGTTACATATATATGTGTAATGAACACTATGCATTTTCAGACAGGCATGGGAATGATTTGCATTATCTCAATACATTTACACCCTTTTTGCCAAAGAAAACAACAATGTTATTACAAACAACACAACAACCACAAATTGGGTCTATTCCTTGACCCACCTTACATAATTCTCATATTTAAAAACAATGAGTTGGTGTCAAAATACTTTACATATATACCATAACATAACCCTTTAGTTATACTTCATTACCAAATAAAACACTCTTTACCGTATACATGGCATAGAAGAAAAAAAACACACACATAAAAGCAGTTTGTCAGAATCTCTATGTCTCCAACCGAGATGGAGGAACATCGTTACGCCCGCCAGGCGAATAGTCGCCAGCCGGGATGCAGTAACATCGTTTCGGCCGCCAGGCGAGTACCAGTTACCTGCCCACAGGTTGCTGGCTGACGCGATCGTCAGCGGTCAGGCAAGGACAAAGCAGGACGCACGCAGTCCTCGTGAAGCCAGTCCACAGGGCAAGCACTGTGTGAGGAAACCGGCAGACTGCTTGGGAACTCGGACATGACAAGACGTGTGGGTTGAGAAAGGCTTCGTGTAGTTTCTGTGCCCGAAAGTCGAGTGCTTGTATATCTTGTGAGATAGACTGTGATGCTGTGGGTTTTGTCTGTAAGTGTACTGATGTATTGTATATGTATAATAATGATCATCACATGCCAAACTAGATTGTCTTGCATGTGAATTGTAAATAAATCCATTGAACTTCGTGTCATTGTGTGTCAAGTCCAATCACTTTTTACTTGTACTTGTCTCACATATGTTAGGTCCAACGAGCCAGGTTTAAGACCCTGACATGTGTGAACGTGGAAGGCTCGTCCTCATTGAACATACTAACGTAAATTACATGCATTTGATTGTTTAAACGTGTAAAACATCTGTGATTGTAAAACTTGTCGCCATTTTGAACTTGTCGTAGTTTGACCCTGTCGCCATCTTGTAAGCATGATGTCTATGTCCTTACTGAATGTCATCTTGATGTAAGTGATGTGTCATCATTGTTATAGATTGTTGAAAGATATCTAGATTGTATTTGTGAAGTTAGTTGTGGAAAGCAGAAAGTTTAGGAAAGAAAGTGACTTGTGATTTGAAATATTGTTGACATTACGACCTACAATTACACTCAACGCCATACAAACCTAATCAAAACTTAGTGACAAGCATACACAGCACACAAAGATAGATTCTAATTTATTTCCTCCCAAAAAGAAAGCAGGTTTTCTGTGCCATCTGAAACCCTTGCCCGTAGAGGTCAGTTTGTCCTTGAAGTAGCGACCCTACAGTTCCTAGCCCTGGTTTGAACCACGCTTCACCGCATCCAGTGCACTTGAGTATATTTTTTCTATATACTTTCGGATGCAAATTTGGGCATAAATTGTAAGTCAACAATATTGTAAAATTGTTCACGTTACTAACACCTTGTAACAAATTGTGTGGCTGATAACTTATTTTCATTTAAACATTCCATCATGTCTTCGTTAAATGACTTCATCGAAATGGGTTTAAAGATAAAGTTAACGGGTGACGAGTTAACAAAATGGAGTGAAACAAAATACTCTGAACACCTTCGAGAAAAAAGCTAATGAACGCGATGAAAGAGCGGCTGAAAGAGCTGCAAAGCAGATAGAGGCAGAAACAGCATTAAAACGGGCTGAGCTAGATTTAGCTGCAAAAACGAAACAAGCAGAGTTAGATTCTGAATTGAAGAAGGCAGAAATAGCAGCTCAAAGCAAACGCGAAGAGCTTGAATTACAACTCAAAATTAAACAGCTTGACACCGAGACTGCCATAAACAAAGAGTCTAAGAAATCTGAAAGACTGGAAAAAGAGAACCAGTACAAAAAGTATCAAGGTATTGTGAGAAATTATACCTCAGGTGACTGCATTGCAGCGTTCACCCAAAATTTTGAAACCTTAATGGACCATTATCAGGTTCCAGTTTCTGAATGGAACATTATTTATATGAGGAGTTTGTCAGGGGAACCTCTGAAAGTCATAGAGACTATCCCCAAAGACCTCAGAAAAGATTACCACTATCTAAAGTTAAAAATTATGGCTACATTTTATGCTAGATGAGGCAGGATACAGAGAACAGTTCAGCAAACTGAGTCCAAAATCTACTCAGACGTTCTCTGACTATGTCTCTGTAGTCCGAGACGTATTTACAAAATGGAGTTCAGCAGCCAAAGTAAATAAAGACTATGATAAGTTAGAAGATCTCATTATCAGGGATAAAATCATCACATCCCTTCCACCAGCATTTTCAAAATTTTTGCTAGAGAATGAATGTACGAGTGTAGAAGAGATTGAGAGACGTGGGTCGGCTTACTACTCAGCCAATAAACATTGTTTTGCTAGTGAAGCTACTGATACAAACTTCGTAGCAGCTGCAAACTATGACAAACCTCGATCAGAAACCTACAATAGGCAAAGAACTTATAAGCCTACTTCTGAGAAATACAATCATTGTAGATTTTGTAACACGTCACACCACCAAGGTGAAATGTGCGATAAGAATCCAGCATATTTTACATACTTACAGAACTACATAAATAGTCAGGATAAGGAACGTAAATCCTTTAAAAAGGTACGAAAATGCTTCCTCTGTAAAGCGTACGGCCACTGGCGTCATGATTGTAAAGGAAGGCAAATGACCAAGAAAGCAAATGCCGCCTTATTTGACAGTTCATCATCAGATGAAGAACATTCAGAAAAACTCCCTGTGAACTCAGCACAGGCTTTTGACATGTTTAATTCACATAAATGTACTAGTTTGTAATACCTTTTATGAAGATGGCATTTTAACATGCGGCCATTCCATTCCTATTGCCAATGAAGAAGCTAATTTGGTAATAGATTCCAAAGGCAGAATAAACATCCATCAGGGATATGTGAATGGCAAGCCTGCTACAGTACTTCGTGACACCGGAAGCTCTCTTATAGGGCTAAAGAGACAGTTCATAATGCCTACAGACTATACAGGCAGGCACGTAACATGCAGAACATTCTCTGGAAATATTGAAAAGTACCCATTAGCATGGGCATATATTCAAACACCTTTCCTCACTGGGAAAGTAAAATGCGCTGCATTAACTAACCCTGTGTGTGATATTATCATTGGTAATTTACCAGAGGTGAATGATATGCCTCATGATATTACATGTGTTTGTATTGATGATAACACAACATCATCACCATCACATGTCATCATTGAAAGTATAGTATCACCAGATGAATGTATGGTAGCTAATGGAGCACTAACACTTCATGAATCCATTGACCAAAATGTTTCATCACCATCTGATATCATTGAATGTGTGAACGCAGTAACCAGATCTACTGCTAGAGTGCAAGATGAAATTAATCAAACTGAGGCTATAGAAATGCTTAGCCCAGTGATACTACCTCCTAAAACCATGAAGGAGAACTTTGTAGCAGCCCAAAAGGCTGATCCTTCATTATCTAAATATTTTAATCTGATCGGCCAAAAGCCAAAGGTAACCAAAAATGCAAGATGGCATTTTGCTCTGAAGAATTGCATCCTCACCAGATACTATACCAGAGGTAACAGCACCACAGAGCAAACTGTGTTGCCAATTGAATACCGTAAGCAAGCCTTACATCTTGCCCATGATATACCTCTTGCAGGGCATATGGCATACTCTAAGACCAGATCAAGATTATTAACACAGTTTTATTGGCCAAGATTCTGCAATGACATTAAGAAATATTGTAGAAGTTGTGATATCTGCCAAAAACTAGTGAAAAAAGGTAAAAACCCACAGGCCAAATTACAAATTACCGACTTAGCCAGTCGACCTTTTGAGAAAATATCTGTCGACATAGTGGGCCCTCTGAATCAAGTAACATCCAGAGGGAATAGGTTCATCATTACCATCATTGATTTATGTAGCCGCTGGCCGGAAGCGATTCCGTTAAAGAACATAACTGCCAATGATATTATGGAAGTTTTCTTCCACATATTTTCACGAATAGGATTTCCAGACACTATCCTATCAGATAGGGGAAGTCAATTTATTGCTGCATCTACTCAAGCTTTCACCAAAATGTTAGGGGTGAAACAATGTTTCAATTCTCCATACCATCCTCACTCAACGGGAATCATCGAAAAGTTTAACGGTGATTTGAAGCATATGCTTGCTAAAGTCACGCAAGAACATCCCAAAAACTGGGACATATATTTGCCCGCTATACTTTTTGCTTATCGCGAAGTCCCACATTCTAGTACTGGATTCTCTCCTTTTGAACTTATCTATGGTGCCAAACCACGTGGCCCATTGAGTATCTACCATTCAATGTTAACTGAAGCCACCCCTGTACTTAAACCCATATCATCATACGTGTATGTTACATCATTGCGCGAAAGAATCATCAAATCTTGTACTATTGCAAAAGAAGCACTAAAACTATCTGGTGCTACATATAGACAATATGCAGACAAAGGTAACAGGACAATAACGTTGACACCTGGACAGGACGTACTTCTTCTCTTACCTAGTGACCGACACTTATTGACTGACTCTTGGCAGGGACCATTTAAAGTTATAAGACAGATTTCAAATGTAGACTATGAGATTCAAATAAAAGACAAACATAAAATATTCCACATCAATATGCTAAGACCATACTACAACAGAGACAACGAACAAGACGATACAACAGCCTGTACAGTGATAATAGACCATGAAGATGACGAAGATAGTGACGAAATTCCAACACCTGCATTAGACACGACAAACTGCTTGAAAGAAATCAAAATAAACCCAAACTTAACTCAAGCAGAAACAGACAGTTGCAAACATCTCATACAACAGTACAACACCATCTTCTCCAACAACCCAGGACAAACAGAATTAGTACAACACCACATCACGCTCACTTCAAACACACCAATAAAATGCAGACCTTACACCATTCCATTACATTACAAAGAAAACTTACATCAAGAGATCATTAGCTTAGAGAAAAACAACATCATTAGACGATCCCAATCACATTTTTCATCTCCAATGGTCATGGTACGCAAAAAGGACAACACGATAAGACTCTGTGTCGACTATAGAAAATTAAATAAAATAACTCTTCTCGATCTGGAACCAATGACCAACTGCGAGGACCTACTGACAGAACTGACAGACTCTAGATATTTTACGAAGTTAGATATGACGAAAGGTTACTGGCAGATAACGGTAGACGAACAGAGCAGACATCTGACAGCTTTTGCCACACCTTGGGGACTGTACGAATGGTGCAAATTACCATTTGGGCTAGTCAATGCCCCAGCGACATTCGTACGTATGACACGACTATTACTTGTGGACATAACAAACATTATCTGTTACATGGACGACATTTGTGTTCACACAAAGACGATGACAGACCACATAAAGACATTACAGCAGACATTTGAACGAATTAGACAGCACGGACTGACTGTGAAGCCGACAAAAGTAGACATAGCCTATCAGGAAATCTCCTTCTTGGGTTATAGAATATCTAATGGCTTTGTCACGACAGACGATAACATCGTGTCCAAAATACTGAAACTCTCACTTCCGACTACCAAGAAACAAGTCAGAAGTGTATTAGGACTATTAAATTATTATAGGCAGTTCATACCAGATTTTGCTGAACTGACAGAAAAATTTACTAACCTACTAACGAAAAACCAACCTGAAAAGATTGTAAACAACGAATGCCTAAAATTTGCATTCCAGAAAGTGTTATCTTATTTTTCTGAGAATAGTTTAAAGAATCCCATTCTCAAATTGCCAAATTTACATATTCCTTTCAGATTACGCACAGACGCGAGCTCCGTGGCGATTGGGGCTGTTCTGTTACAGGAACATGACAACATTCTACATCCTGTATACTACGTCTCTAGAAAATTGAAACCAAGAGAACGCGCTTGGTCCACACCTCAGTTAGAAGCTCTTGCTCTAGTGGTGGGTATAACTAAATTGTCCAGATTCCTTCTAGGGACGGCATTTCATTGTAGAGTCCGACAATAGTCCATTAAAATTTATTACTTCAGGAGTCCCAACAAACCAGATGATAGCGCGCTGGTCTCTTTTACTTCAAGATTACAGCTTTGAAGTTCGACATATCGCTGGCAGAACCAACACGATTGCTGATCTTTTGTCCCGTTGTCCGAACGACCCAGTAAGCACTAATGTCTGAGTGCAGTGTGTTAGAAAACACTCAGACCAACACAGCCATCAATGAAATTTTTTTCAGAAAAGCTGTGTACATCGATGATGTGATGTGATAGGGTTCATTCCCACTGTAAATATTGTTTCTTATTTTATTATTAATGTAGTAATCGTCGTGAATAATTGTGTAGTGTGTGGTAGAAAGCGAACAATATTAATTGTATATATTATAAAACAAGAACAGTGCCACATGCGCTTTCAACTTACCTGAAGCGAACTAATCAAGTTATCATTGGTATCTGCGAGTGGATCATATCCAGTGACATTTTAATCCGTGAACGAAAGTGGGAACTGAACTTTGACATTTACACCACTGCAGTTAATCAGAATCCAGAAGTTTTCCAGCGAAACAACGAACACATTAACTATCAGAACAATTTCGCATTGCTACACCAGAGCGGAACAAGTGTGTGATAGAATTTTAACAACACCAGCTGTTCGTGTGTACTTCCGGATGATTTGTAAATTTAGATCAAAAGTAGCAGACGATAAAGAAAAATCTTAAAAATTTATGACGCTTCTAAAATAATTATGAAACACCAATTTCAAATACACGAATTGTGTATCAATATTTTTCGACTAATGTAATCTTAGAATCATATCTTGATTAACTTATTCACACTACCGACATTTTTTCGCTAGTATGGAAAAGCATCAAGCTATGACGCTGAGAAATAGAATAATAGTTGTAATAATTTAGATGTGAAATCTTTTGAAATTATGTCCCTTTCATTTTTGTTGTTATTACTTTATTACACTAAGGGCGGTAAATGGAAATGTATTCAGAGATGTGTTGTATAAAAATAGCCATTGTGTTGCCAGATTGTCAACACTCCAAATGGTCATCAGCTAGGTATGGTATAGGGTTACCGAAGTTGTAGACCAACGGAAGAGCTCCCGGCCAAATGAGGTCGGAACTCGAGCGTTGAATACGGCTTATAAAAAGTCGTATTACGGTCTTACCCGATGTTTTTTGTTGCAAAAAGCATATTATTCAGTTTTTTTTAGAGGTTGCGAGGTAGTTGCATTGTTGCTGGTGCTACCGATCTGACTGGGTCAATATTGCAACTCAGGTGATCATCCATCGAGAGGATGAAACTTGGAAAGTGGTGAAGATTGAACACCGCACGACTTAACATACAACTTGCATTTCTTATGTATTTCTATGCCAATGTACATGACAACAGAAAGGTAGATTCTGACATGGTTAAAATATAAACCCTGTGTCTAGGTAGATTATGCATGAAATATAAAATCTTTCATGAATAAGCCCCGGGGGAGCGTGTCAGAATCTCTATGTCTCCAACCGAGATGCAGGAACATCGTTACGCCCGCCAGGCGAATAGTCTCCAGCCGGGATGCAGTAACATCGTTACGGCCGCCAGGCGAGTACCAGTTACCTGCCCACAGGTTGCTGGCTGACGCGATCGTCAGCGGTCAGGCAAGGACAAAGCAAGACGCACGCAGTCCTCGTGAAGCCAGTCCACAGGGCAAGCACTGTGTGAGGAAACCGGCAGACTGCTTGGGAACTCGGACATGACAAGACGTGTGGGTTGAGAAAGGCTTCGTGTAGTTTCTGTGCCCGAAAGTCGAGTGCTTGTATATCTTGTGAGATAGACTGTGATGCTGTGGGTTTTGTCTGTAAGTGTACTGATGTATTGTATATGTATAGTAATGATCATCACATGCCAAACTAGATTGTCTTGCATGTGAATTGTAAATAAATCCATTGAACTTCGTGTCATTGTGTGTCAAGTCCAATCATTTTGTACTTGTACTTGTCTCACATATGTTAGGTACAACGAGCCAGGTTTAAGACCCTGACACAGTTGATACTAATAATTAAATTAATTAATTATAGTGTTCCTTTAGGCATCGCGGGTGGGTATTCTTCTCCAGTGCTAAGCAGTTAATGTCCATTATTATCCGGGCAGAAATACAATACTCACAGTCATGTTTTAATGTCCACTGAAGTTTGTTGCGGAATACTTATAATCCCTATTAAGAAATAAATTCACCACATATCCCCCCCCCCCCCCCCCATTGGGGCTGAATTCACGAATCTTCTGGTGCAAATGGCTCGGTGCCCTTGTGAAAATTTGGTGCCTCAGGTTGGTCATACTTCAGGATTTCCACTTAAGCTTTGCAGAAGGTAATTCCCTTTATCATCAGGTCTGATGAAAAGTTGACGTCCATTCAGCTTCTCGGCTTTTAATATCCGAATACCAAATTGGCTTACACAGAGGTTTCACCCACCTAGTCACCAGTCTATATCCTATTCCACAGTTGATGGCATTTAGGCTGACATGGGACCAGCACAGAGTTCTGATTCAGTATTTACTTTCAGTGTAGACATAAAATTCTGCTTGTTATTCATTTGGTTCATCTGGAATTATTTCCAGGATTCTGCTGCAGGCATGAAACTGAAGAATATTGACTCCACAACATATCCAGGGTTGCAAGCTATCAGGTGATTCCTGTGGTTGCAGGCGTAAAGGCATTTACTCCGCTAGCTGCTTTCATATGGTCTTTTTTATGGTGTTCAGGTTTTGGAACCTTGAGGTAATAAGGTGTAGTTATGGTTCAGAGGTTCTGAAGTTGGTACATTAGTTGTATTGGCTTATAATGTTGTTTCAGTGTCTCTTCCCATATGTTTGAGTTGGTGTTCATAGCTAGAACTTGGTGTTGAGTGGCTGAACATTTATGTTTGACTGTTGCAGCTGTGAGACGTTCATTCGAAGACTTATCCATTGTTGGATATTAACTTGGTAATCCAACCAACAGTTGAAGGGGTTTCACTGTTGCTAGTTTTAGTAACTTGTAGTAGGATTTCCCATAGTTTCACTGATTTGGTTGAATGATGAGGCCATAGTTGGTACTTCTCAGAAGTAAAGCAGACGATACACTGTTGTCAGTTACTCTGTTGATCTTCATCTTTGTAGATTATTAGATTCAGAAGTCCATCCTGGATATTCCTACTAAAATAGGACTTAATCACTCACCCAGTCAGTTTTCGAATTTGTCTGTTGCTCGCTATGGAGCTAATGAGCGCAGCAGTCAACATTGTTGTATTGATCCAGTCTCGATTTTAGGACAGATTGTCATTTATCATGTTCTGGCTGATTATCCAGTTTCCAGTTGACAGTGATGACATGCAGTCCCATAAAATCCACCACTTGCTATAGAAAGGGATGACAAGAATACAACACGAGCATTAACCTACTGTGATGTGTTAACTTTCACAACACAATTACAAACAAAAATGTAAACAACAAGAGGAGAAAGGGAAAGGAGTGGGTTTCCAAGTTCCCTGTCCCTCGTCGCTTGTTGTAGAGCTTTTTTTTTAGCTCTAACAGTGAGTGAGATATATGTTCACTCTATGTTTCTTCTGTTGTTACTGGGACTCTTAGATGAGTGCAGCCATCCTTTTTATCCAACATTTTGCTAGTGCATTTGTCATACCTTGAAGAGAATAGTACAGAAATAGGCTCTTTTGTTTCCGATTCCTCGTCTCCATTCCTTCGTTATAATCAGCATTAGGCCAAGGTTAATGATCATACGATTCACCTTTTCTTGGGCACTGACATGCAAAGGATTCTTACATCAACATCCTCTAATCCCCAGGGGCAACATTAAAATGTATACTCCCACAGTAAAGAGTAACAATCAGGGCAGAGAAAAATTCACATAGCAGAAAAAAACATACATGTACATTTCTCTGATATCAAGTACATGATAATCATACATAATAATATTAATCATAAAATTTAATGCCGGAGCTAATGGTTTTGAATTTTCTTCAGGGGTTAATCCATAAACTAAAACATACATTGTTTTCCCCCACTGCGTACAGCACATGAGGATAGTAACCGCTGTGATATATTTTGCCAATGACTGCTATTATTCGGAGTGTATTTATTAGAATAACTTATGCCGCATGGTCCAGTCTTCTGAATATTGCAAGCAATTTATTCACATCAATCTTCGCTTCTGTTCCTACTACAGTGAGGTGATGCAGATTGAATCCTATTCAAACATTCATTTATATCACGCGTTTATTTTAATTGTTCTTTAATGTATATTCTCAAACATGGCATTTCCCTAGCAATATTTTATAAAATGATTATATGTTCATCACTCATGCGGAGTGGTCACTAATCTGTTAACAAAAAGATTGCACTAAAATTTAGCACTATAATTCCAAGTTGCAGATTATGATGTGGCAAAGCATTTTATCCCCTGACTGAGAGTCAGGAATATGTTTAATCATTTGTATGTCCCCGCATGGATAAAATTCCCTTGAAAATGTTCTTTAGAGTTCAATCTCTACAGTACATAGATTATTTACAGATTTCTAAGCATAGATAGTGAGATATAGTTCACAATGCATAGAAGTTTTAACATAGGAATATGAAATTGACAGACACGAGTTCTCTACTTGTGAAGTATGAATCAGGAGTCTGCTCCTACATTGAGAAAATGTCTAGAATATGTTTCGGACGAGTTTGATACTCTATAGTACACATAATATTTATAGGTTATAAGCACTATTAGTTAGATATAAGTTCATAATGCCTATAAAAGATTTTAACATAGGGATTTGAAATTGTAAAACAGGAAAAATTACAGCGTGGCACCCACATGTGCTTCAGTGGTAAAAATCTATCAGACCCCAGTTTACACGAATGGTTGAATTATCATTCTAACTAATTCTTAATTAAACACACTGGTATATGTACTTTATAAAAAATACCTGAATACATCTTAATAATGTAGATATAACATACCAATGGCTTGCAGAGAATGATGTATTTTTAAGGCAACATTTTCCTCTCCCCGAAGGGAAAGGTTGACTTTCTTGTGTGATCTCTTCACTAGAAATGGCCGCTTTAGTCTTTGTTTTCAAACTCGCCAGTCTTGGCCACGTACGTGAGCCAAAATAAAGCCAAATAAATTAAGCTGTGCCACGGTCAGTCTATCGCTGTTTTATTTTCTACTCCTACACTAAGTATGATACTTAAACAGTAATTATTAGGGATTGTTTATTTTTAAGAGAGTCAATGCTAGGAAAGGGTAAGGACGTTCTAATATATCACAAACTTGACAATATTTAGGTATGTCCTTTACTGGCTGAGATATGTTGTTAATAGAAAAGAGTGAAATATTTTTCAATACATCTAAATTTTCAGGAAGTCTCTGCTTCAGTTGATTGAATAATGACACAAGAAAATCTTGACAGCGCTTTCTTAAGTTGTTCTCTTCATTTTATGTTAACAGTCCTTTTGTTTTTAAACCATCAATTTTTGATTCGATTTGGTATCCTAGGTATGGCTTAGGAGCCAAATAGCTCTCTATAGTGCAAGTGAAACAGTCAGCTTTAGAAGTTGGCAATATAAGTCTTTTACCAATTGAGTGAAATAGCAAAATGAGGTCGTCAAGTAATTTAACTTTATCAACATTTTGAGATTCAAATAGTTTATTAACTTCTTGCACTTCACTTAAAATGGGTTGTAAAAAGAGAAGGAATGCCAATTTTTTTTTTTTCATCACTGTACATTCCATATAGTATTTCAGCTGTGTAGCATTTTTCACTTTGTCTTGTTATTTCGATGGGCGTCTTCAACTCCAACCATTGGTTCACAGTTACTTCAACAGCTGGTTGAATTGATAACCATCTAATTTTGTAATATGACAGAATTTTCAGTGGTGGGGAACTATCATTTAATGCTTTATATAAATTGTTATTGCTGTTGTCTGACAGATGATTAGGAGAACCAGTTATGTGTTTCAGCAATTAGGAATTGCAAATCCCTTAGTAAACATTCTGATGAGGCATGTGATAATGCTAGCTGCAAGGAATGACACGCACATTTTATGAGGATTAAAGATGGGATATCTTCCTTAAATTTTATATAAACGCTATGGTTGATATCAACCATTATCGAGGCATTAATCAAAGTGCTACTGGAACTATTAGTGTTGGAACTCTTCGCTGGCTGCTGAGGATGGGGACGGAGCGCTTATGGGAATGTCCCGAATGCTGTGATGTCGGTTCCTAAATCAATCAATCAATCAATCAATCGAGGCATTATCTGTACCAGTTGCAGCCAAATTCGCGTGAAAAGAATCACAAAGTTGGCATTACAGCAGTAAGTAGCAGCACAGTGTGTTTACAGTTCAAATAATGTTATTATAATTTATGCGCCGTTTTACTCATTACCAGGGGGTTGCCAGATTGTTGAGCGTTGACCCAAGTCAGTTCAAAGTTTAAATAATGGCAGTTACCATAATTTACGCGCGTCCAGACCAAACATAAAATGGGTAAATGACACCGAAAGAAAAGTAAAATCTAGAAAGTATTCAAAATATCCGACTCCAAATGAAAAGTATCTAGAATTGCATCCAGCATCCAAACGTCAGAAAACGGTATCCAGATGCCGGCAAAAACCTCTAGATCTGGATATAAAATTCGTTTTCGTGTATTGGAAGTGTTCAAAAGAAGCCACGGAAGGCAGGTGGTGGATGAAATTTTGAGGGCAGCCGACAGATATTTGTTGGGTATGGTCTCGAGTTTCGCGACGGCAAGCAGAAGATCTCTTTCGAGAGACAATGATTGCGGTCATCCGGCCAGTATGGTCACTGCCATAGAGGAAAGCAACGGCAAACTACCTCTTTGAAATTGCCTAGTTTATTATGATTCGCTTAAAGACTGATCATCGCAAGACAAGGACAGAGACATTAATATTAGGAACATGGAACGTTAGGACGTTAAACAACGACGGAACATTAGAGAACATAACACAAGAAATTCAAAGAGAAAAAATTAATATATTAGGTATGTGCGAAACGAGATGGACAGGAGCAGGCATCAAGATACATAAAGATTTTAAGATTATTTATTCTGGAGGTGAAGATCGACATAGGGGAGTTGCAATAATTTTGGACCAGAAATCATCAACGTCTGTTCAGGGATATTGGGCCGTGTCGGACAGAGTTCTTCTAGTTAAATTGAGTGGCAGACCTTTTAACATAAATGTTATTCAGGTATATGCCCCAACAGGAGAGTCCAGTGAAGATAGTGTAGAGGAATTTTATAATGACATAGAGTCTGCCTTAAAGAAATGTAAAAATTCAGAAATAAACATCATAATAGGGGACTTCAATGCAAAAGTAGGAAATCAAGGGGATAGATACACAGTAGGAAACTATGGTTTAGGAGAGAGAAATGAAAGAGGATACAGACTAGTAGAGTGGGCAAAAGAACAGGAAATGATTGTAGGAAATACCTGGTTCAAGCAACACCCTAGAAGATTATGGACCTGGAGGAGTCCTGATAGCAGGATTAGAAATCAGATTGACTACATTCTCATTAGCAGAAGATTTAGAAACGCGCTAAAAGTAGCAAAAACAGTTCCCAGTGCTGATTGTTATAGTGACCACAGATTACTCACAGGAACATTGAGGATAAAGTTGAAGAAAGTCAAGTATATAACAGGAAACACTAAATATGACTTGTGTACATTGAGTAATGACAAGGAAATACAAAACAAATTCAACATAGAAGTACAGAACAGATTTGAAATATTGTCTGATCTTGAGATCCTATTCCAGGATGTGGATGATCAATGGGAAATGTTAAAGAATTCAATCAATGTGGCTGCAGAAACAACTATTCCAAAATTAAAGAAGGTAGGTCGTAAGAAATGGATGACTGAGGAAATTTTACACTTAATGGAAACAAGAAGACTCAACAAAAATAACCCTGCCAAATATGAAGAAATTCACAGACAAGTCAGAGTATTATGTAGGAAGGCAAAAGAATCATGGCTTGAGGAAAAGTGCTTAGAAATTGAAAAACAACACAACAGTCAAAATACCAAATTAGTGCACAAGAGAATTCAGGAACTTACTAATAAAAGAACAAGTACATCAACAGGCTGTCTAAAAACTAAAGATGGCAAAATCATAATAGAAAAAGATCAGATTCTACATGTATGGACAGATTATGTGAAAGACCTGTATAATGATAACAGAGAGGAACAGTATGCTATTAGATTTAATAATGAAGGACCAGAAATTTTAAAGATGGAGGTTCAAAATGTTCTTAAGCATATGAAAGCTGGCAAGGCCCCAGGTGCAGATAACATCACAACAGAAATGATTAAAGCTTTAGAAGAATTTGGACTAGAACAAGTCACTAGACTGCTGAACACGTTATATGATACTGGAGATATACCTTCTGAATTATGTAATTCTGTATTTATTGCTATCCCAAAGAAATCAGGAACTTTAGAATGTGATCAACATAGAACAATTAGTATAATGAGTCACATCACAAAGATTTTGTTACGAATTATCATGCAAAGAGTGAGGAAGAAAATACAACCTGAAATAGGGGAAGAACAATGTGGGTTTGTAGAAGGAAAGGGTACAGTAAATGCTGTGTATATGCTGCGAACAGTTATTGAACGTGCTTTAGAAGTAAACAAGGATATACATCTTTGCTTTATTGACTACACAAAGGCTTTTGATAGAGTTAGACATGTCAACATTGTGGATATGCTTGCAGATCTACAAATTGATGGGAAAGACATTAGACTTATAAAAAACATATATTGGAAACAACAAGCTGCCATAAGGATTGATAATGAAGTAGGACAATATCAACCTATTAAGAGAGGTGTTAGGCAGGGATGTGTAATGTCTCCAGATCTTTTTTCCCTATACAGTGAAAATATTTTCAGAAATGTAGAAGACCTAAATGGAATCAGCATTGGAGGACGAAACATAAATAACATTAGATATGCAGATGATACAGTATTGATTGCAGACAATGCACAGGATCTGCAACAATTAGTAGACGCTGTGGTTGTACACAGTGAGCAGCTGGGGTTGGAATTAAATTGTAGGAAGACACAGGTTATGGTCGTCACTAGGAAGAACGAAGTACCACAATGTAATATACAAGTAAATGGGAATATTCTTCAACAAGTGAATCGGTTCAATTATCTTGGAACAGTCATAACATCTGATGGCAGATGCCTTGAAGAGATTAGAACAAGAATCGCCATTGCGAAAGTAGCCTTTAGCAAGATGAAAAACATTCTGACCAATAAAATGATGTCAATTGAAACGAGAAAAAGAGTGTTGAGGGGATACATAGAGCCTGTTCTTCTGTATGGATGTGAAACTTGGACAATGTGCAGACAAGCTGAAAAACATCTGATGGCTGCAGAAATGTGGTTTCTGAGGAAAATGCAAAGAATACCATGGACAGATAGAAAAACCAATGACCAAGTACTACAAGAGACAAATGAAAATCGTAGATTGATTAGAGAAATTAGACGTAGACAGTCAAAATTTTACTTAGTGACAGCTGGCAAGATAGAAGGGAACAGACCAAGAGGAAGACCGAGAGGAAAATACCTGGATGGCTTGGCCACATGGCATGGACGAGACAGGAACACTGAGCTGATCCACGACTCTGGTGATCGAGTGAAATGGCGAATCATGACCGCCCACGCTTTCCGGCATGGCACATGATTGATTGATTGAATGGCAACTATGCTATCAAACCAAAAGCAAAACTGTATCTGGGGTGGCTAAACGAAACGAAATTACCCCAGCTGTAGAGACGACTGGCCCCAATGTGAGCTTGTGTCCGTCCAGACATCCAGGCAGTGTCTGTGTGAGCTTGTGTCCGTCCAGACATCCAGGCAGTGTCTGTGTGAGCTTGTGTCCGTCCAGACATCCAGGCAGTGTCTGTGTGAGCTTGTGTCCGTCCAGACATCCAGGCAGTGTCTGTGTGAGCTTGTGTCCGTCCAGACATCCAGGCAGTGTCTGTGTGAGCTTGTGTCCGTCCAGACATCCAGGCAGTGTCTGTGTGAGCTTGTGTCCGTCCAGACATCCAGCCAGTGTCTGTGTGAGCTTGTGTCCGTCCAGACATCCAGGCAGTGTCTGTGTGAGCTTGTGTCCGTCCAGACATCCAGCCAGTGTCTGTGTGAGCTTGTGTCCGTCCAGACATCCAGGCAGTGTCTGTGTGAGCTTGTGTCCGTCCAGACATCCAGCCAGTGTCTGTGTGAGCTTGTGTCCGTCCAGACATCCAGCCAGTGTCTGTGTGAGCTTGTGTCCGTCCAGACATCCAGGCAGTGTGTGTGTGACAGTACAACTACTACTAGTACTACAACAGTCAACACGCTAGGGCACAATAACCAAGGTATGTAAAAACTAAAATACTAAAATTGTTATTTAATATATGGAGACGGATATTGTATCTGCATCAAAGAACTTCAATGGCTCGGAACGCTGAAGAAGAAGAAGAATATTAATTATTATTATTGATTCTAAGAAATTAACAAGCATAGCTATCTTATTATTAATATTATTATTTTAACGTGTTGTTAATCAAATAAAATAATGTTATGTCCAAGAGCACCTTAGACTAGATAAACTATATAATATTGCACGTCCACGTGAAATTTGGAGGGGGAAATGAAAATTTTAAAAATAAAATTAAAAGGGATGATTGCTGAACATGGAGATTGTAACTGTTGTTTAGTAAATTAGCACTAATAAAGACAAGATATAGCGAATCTTTCAACAATGATGCAGTAGAAGTTTCTTTTTCAGCCATCAGTGTGTGCTGTGCAACTGTTCCGGCATTGTTAAACAATAAATACTAGTATAGTAGTAGCAGGTTCTATCACGATTTTAAAATTGAGTATGAATAATCAGACCACCACAGATAGATAGGCCTTAAAAAAAAACAAATCTAATGATACCTCGCAACATCTTCGCATAATTTTTTTTTTTTTCCCTCACAATTCAAGCAAGTTTAGTGATGAAGGTTTCCAAATATATGTAAACTTGGATGCAGAATTCGAAAATCCATCTAAAATTAATGGTTTTCTATTAACAACGCCAGAAAAAATTAGGGAGAGTTTATTTGCAATCGAATTGCAAATAAATGAAGTGTCTATTTTGCAATCAAATTGCGATTAGACACTTCATTTATTCCCGCTCACTAGTCAATTTTAGTTCATTTGGCAAATAAAATTCACGTTAAACAAAAACATCTATTGGATCCATCGATTCTGACACTCGATCTCTCTGTCGCTGCCTGGGGGGTTGCGCCCTCCAACTCCCCCCCCCCTCCCCTCCCCAGCAACTTCTGCAAATCCAGAGCACACTTTATTCATAAGCTTCGAGTTTCTGAGTTCTATATTTTAGTTCGTAATGTTTAATACATTATACATATCAATTATAATCCTTACTGAAACATCCAAATATACCCATGTCTGCAAAATGACAGATAATAAAAAGCATATTCACACCAACCCTATGACCATTCTCAAACTTGAATTTTATCCAAACGGAGTGACTATTTGCAATGGAATTGCGAGTAGAAAAAATTTATATTTGCAATGGAAGTAGGTCACGTGATTATTCCTAAGCATGTGTCCATATTACAATATTTTGTTGATCTATGAACGTGTCCTCAGTAGCATAGTGGTTAGTGTCTCTGCCTGGTACACGGGAGCTCGAGGATCGATTCCCCGTTGGGGAGGCAACATATTTTTTTTTTCATTTTCAGGAATTAGGTGACACCAATGCTAGTCTGATGATTTCGCTTTAGGCGGCATATGTTTTCTAGGGATTTTGTGTATTAGGTGTTGTTTATCTTGCTGCACAAAAACCTGCACACTTATCTTTCTATTCTTATCTGTCCTCTACTTTTGTTGTCTTGGGAAAGGCGCTTAGCCATACTGACACGAGTTCTTCTCTCTCTCTCTCTCTCTCTCTCTCTCTCTCTCTCTCTCTCTCTCTCTCTCTCTCTCTCTCTCTCTCTCTCTCTCTCTCTCTCTCTAAGTCTCAATCTCCCATCTCTCTCTTTCTTGTCTTTATCACTCTTTAATGTCTTTCAATACATCTTTCTCATATCTCTGTCTCTCACACTATCTTAGTTATCTATCTCTCTCCTCTCTCTTTTCCACCTGCTTCATATATACCAGGTTTTCCTGCACTTTATATGCGTAGCATTTCCTTATCCTTGTTTATTTATTAATTCATGAGGCCAGTCAGTCGAAAGCCTGGTGTTTGAATTGCTTAATCATGTCTCTCTGAGGTAAAGCATATTACTGTCAGCTTGGACCAGAATAGTCACTATGAGAGAATGCAATGGAGGCCATAGAAAGTGTCAAATTAAGAGAATCATCACTGCTGCTATATTATCAGGACATTATTAGGACGGTAACGTAAACAAACATGGATGCCTGGTAACAGTAAGTGTACAGAAACGAAAGTTAACAATTCTTGAACTCGCCTGGGGACAGAATTATTTATAGGGATCGTTATTTGTATTGGGGATACCTGTTCTAAAAAATTATTCTTGATATTTAAACAGGACTAACGTAAAATGTAAAAATAAAACGGGATGCCAAAAGAAGGGACAGAAGTAAGAAGAAGAGTGATGTATTAAAAAAAATACAGAGAATTCGGCAGAATTAAACTCGCAACAGTGAACATTCCTATTTAAATTAACCACCTTCTTAGACTTCTTAATGGCCCAAACTAAAATTGACTAGTGAGCAGACACTGTGACATGTTTGTTACTTCTCGCAATTAGATTGCGAATATAATTTTTCTTTATTCGCAATTCTATTGCAAATATAATTTTTCTCTATTCGCAATTCCATTGTGAATAGAGCCTTCCTCATCCAAATCATACTTTTGCAAAATCAAACCTGCGAGTTGAGATTCCTGAGGAGAGCTGTCAACTTAACAATCCGAGACCGAGTAAGAATTGCTGTTATCAGACAGACTGTGGGATCAACATCTTATGCCACATTTATTGAAAGACAGAAGATCAAATGGTTTGGCCATGTAGTTAGAATGCAACACCAACAACCACCATCACTGGCATTACATCAAAGATCATCTGCGACGAGACCAAGAGGACGCTCAAGAAGAAAATTGTTTGACGACATCAAAGACATTGTACAATTATATGGAATGACACTATCCAGTGCCGTCTACAGGGCGCTGGAGCACAAATTATTCTTCCCCAAGACGCTTTACGGCAGAAGTTAAAGATGATGATGATGATGATGATGAATGTTTAATAGGCCGGTCTCCCTGGCCGAGATGTTAATGTCTTTCTCCGTAATCCCACATATTCTTGTGAGTAACATAACCTGTGCTAGAATCAGTAGCAGTTTTTGCCGCGTTGGTAACTTATGGGGTATGTGAGCCGGTCGCTCAGAAAGCAAGAGCAAACTACTGAGCATAATCTTTCCAAGAAATCAACAATCAGCTGAAAGATGCTGATGTTGACAGCTATGTCCTGTAGTGGATATGCGAACAAAAAATGTTTAATATTGTTTATTATAAAAATAAAAAAAAAATAAAAAAAAAAACAATTGCTCCCCAATGGGGAATCGAACCCCGGTCTCTCGCGTATCAGTGAAGATACTACTATGCTACTGAAATCATGATATCAACTGAACATCAACTGAAACACGTGTTGCGATGATGTCACGTACGTCACATGACCAGCAGCAATTGCGAAAATCACGTTACCAGTAGCAATTCGATTGCGAATAGAGACTTCGTTTACTCACAATTCGATTGTGAATAGACACTTCGAAAAAATTAAGTATAGTAAGTATGCCAAATAATTTTTATTTATTTAAAAGACATGATAATTTCAACCAATCGCTGTGCACAGAATATTAGGCTAACTTTTTCTGCAGAACCTAAGATGGCTTCTGTTATTGTCATATGATATTTGAATGAATGAATTACATTGAAAGCATGAATTGTCTTTACATAGCGATTTTTAGGGACGCAATGGATCATTTTGGGGTGGCACAGTAGATCACTTATGGTTTCATTTCGGGTCGCGGCACAGTCAAACCCCCTAATAGTAGTAGTATAGCTTCTTCTGCAGTGATTATGGCTGCTATGCTATGCAGTCTATTCCAAAAGCAAAAATAAGCCATCTGGTGTCTTCAGCAGCCATCACATGAGACTGTAATTGTGTGCACATTGCTGTGCAGCATAGGTATTTGAGGCTCTTTAGTCAAATTAACATTTGTCTTTTTAATTTTGAAAATCAAACAGATCTTGGAAAATGCAATTAGGTAATAATTATTTCCGGTACAATGGCGACAAGATGAAGCGTTACTTTTCGGAGGGATGCTATTTAGTGTTTTTCATTGGATTTTGTGTGATTTCCTTTGGATTCCCTGTGAATAGTGTTTCCCTGTGGATTATGTGATGTTATATTGTGTTCCTTTTATTGGAAGTTTTCAAAAGAAGCCACGGAAGGCAGGTGGTGGATGTAATTACTAATTTTGAGGGCAGCCGACAGATATTTGTGGGTCATGGCCTCGAGTTACACGACGGCAGGCAGAGGAACTCGTCTTGAGTCAATGGCTGTGGTCTCCGACCAGTAAGGTCACTGCCATAGAGGAAAGCAACGGCAAACTACCTCTTTAAAAGTGCCTAGTATATCATGATTCGCTTAAAGACCGATCATCGCAAGACAAGGACAGAGACGTTAAAATTAGCAACTTGGAACGTTAGGACATTAAACAACGACGGAAAATTAGAGAACATAAAACAAGAAATTGAAAGGGAAAACATTAATATTTTAGGTATGTGCGAAACGAGATGGACAGGAGCAGGCATCAAGATAGAAGAAGATTTCAAGATTATTTATTCTGGAGGTGAAGATCGTCATAGGGGAGTGGCAATTATACTGGACCGGAAAACATCAAAATCTATTCAAGGATATTGGGCCATGTCGGACAGAGTTCTACTAGTTAAACTAAGTGGCAGACCTATTAGCATAAATATTATTCAAGTATATGCCCCAAAAGGAGAATCCAGTGAAGATAGTGTAGAAGAATTTTATAATGATATAGAGTCATTGCAAAAGTAGGAAATCAAGGAGATAGATACACACTAGGAAACTATGGTTTAGGAGAGAGAAATGAAAGAGGATACAGACTCGTAGAGTGGGCAAAAGAACAGGAAATGATTGTAGGAAAAACCTGGTTCAAACAACACCCTAGAAGATTATGGACATGGAGTAGTCCTGATAGCAGGATTAGAAACCAGATTGACTACATTCTGATTAGCAGAAGATTTAGAAACGCATTAACAATAGCAAAAACAGTTCCCAGTGCTGATTGTTATAGTGACCACAGATTACTCACAGGAACATTGAGGATAAAGTTGAAGAAAGTCAAGTATATAACAGGAAACACTAAATATGATTTGTGTACATTGAGTAATGACAAAGAAATACAAAACAAATTCAACATAGAAGTACAGAACAGATTTGAAATTTTGTCTGATCTAGAGATCCTATTCCAGGATGTGGATGATCAAGTCAGAACATTATGTAAGGAGGCAAAAGAAGCATGGCTTGAGGAAAAGTGCTTAGAAATTGAAAGCCAACACAGCAGTCAAAATACCAAAAGAATTCAGGAACTTACTAATAAAAGAACAAGTACATCAACAGGGTGTCTAAAAACTGAAGATGGCAAAATCATAATAGAAAAAGACCAGATTCTACAGGTATGGACAGATTATGTGAAACACCTTTATGATGATAACAGAGATGAACAGTATGATATTAGATTTAATAATGAACGGCCGCCAATTTTGGAGATGGAGGTTCAAAATGTTCTTAAGCATATGAAAGCTGGCAAGGCCCCCGGTGCAGATAACATCACAACAGAAATGATTAAAGCTTTAGAAGAATTTGGACTAGATCAAGTCACCAGACTGCTGAACACATTATATGATACTGGAGATATACCTCCTGAATTATGTAACTCTATATTTATTGCAATCCCAAAGAAATCAGGAACCTTGGAATGTGATCAACATAGAACAATTAGTATAATGAGTCACATCACAAAGATTTTGCTAAGAATTATCATGCAAAGAATGAGGAAGAAGATACAACCTGAAATAGGGGAAGAACAATGCGGGTTTGTAGAAGGAAAGGGTACAGTAAATGCTGTGTATATGCTGCGAACAGTTATTGAACGTGCTATAGAAGTAAACAAGGATATACATCTTTGCTTTATTGACTATACAAAGGCTTTTGATAGCGTTAGACATGTCAGCATGGTGGATATGCTTGCAGATCTACAAATTGATGGGAAAGACATTAGACTTATAAAAAACATATATTGGAAACAACAAGCTGCAATAAGGATTGATAATGAAGTGGGACAGTATCAGCCAATTAAGAGAGGTGTTAGGCAGGGATGTGTGATGTCTCCAGATCTTTTTTCCCTGTACAGTGAAAATATTTCAGAAATGTAGAGGATATAAATGGAATCAGCATTGGAGGTGCAAACATCAATAACATTAGATATGCAGATGATACAGTATTAATTGCAGACAATGCGCAGGACCTGCAACAATTAGTAGATGCGGTTGTTGTACACAGTGAGCAACTGGGGTTAGAATTAAATTGTAAAAAGACTCAGGTTATGGTCGTCAGTAGGAAGGAAGAAGTGCCACAATGTAATATACAAGTAAATGGAAATATTCTTCAACAAGTGAATCGGTACAATTATCTTGGAACAGTTATAACATCTGATGGGAGATGCCTTGAAGAGATTAGAACAAGAATCGCCATGGCGAAAGTAGCCTTTAGCAAGATGAAAAACATTCTGACCAATAAAAAGATGTCAATTGAAACGAGAAAAAGAGTGTTGAGGAGATACATAGAGCCTGTTCTTTTGTAAGGATGTGAAACTTGGACAATGAGCAGTCAAGCTGAAAAGCATCTGATGGCTGCAGAAATGTGGTTTCTGAGGAAAATGCAAAGAATACCATGGACAGACAGAAAAACCAATTACCAAGTACTACAGGAGACAAATGAACATCGTAGACTGATTGGAGAAATTAGACGTAGACAGTCAAAAATTTTTGGACATGTTATGAGAAGAAATGGATTGGAGAACTTAGTGACAACTGGCAAGATAGAGGGGAACAGACCAAGAGGAAGACCGAGAGGAAAATACCTGGATGGCTTGGCCACATGGCATGGACGAGACAGGAACACTGAGCTGATCCACGACACTGGTGATCGAATGAAATGGCGAGTCATGACCGCCCACGCTTTCCGGCATGGCACATGATTGATTGATTGATTGAATAATTATTTATTAATAGTACCTCATTTGATTATTTGGTTGTTTCGGGATTTGAAATTTAAATATTGAGCACAACCCACTACTGGCAACGCTGATCGTATTCTGGTATGAACCTAAGGCCTATCCACGTCAATATGGAAGCACTATACTCGAGTTTCACTCTCGTTTGAGCTCGTCAGTAGTGCATATCCCTGACCGGATCCGGAAACAAGCCCCGGATCACTGGCGTGTGAAGCGGGTGTGTAACCACATGGCACACGCTGGACACGCCAAATTATCATAACAGAATATTACAATGTTACCCATCGTAGGCTATGCTCAAGATTGCCCAATCGCTGCGACTGACGTCCGTCAATTGATGTGGACCCGAACGATCAGTATACAACACTCAGACGCTCTTTATTCCAGACACTGAAGTCCTAGAAAGAGCATCCATGCCCAGTATCCACACTCTACTGATGAAGAATCAGATTCGCTGGGCTGGTCACTTGACTCGCATGCCAGATCACAGGCTCCCTAAACGAATTTTTTACAGTGAACTGCGTTGTGGTAAACGCTCCCAAGGTGGCCAGAGGAAACGTTTTAAAGACACTCTGAAAATTTCACTGAATGCTTTTGGAATTCATCATGACACCTGGGAGGCTGCAGCCAGAGACTGAAATTCGTGGCGTGCATCATTGCGCAAAGGTGCAGTCATATGTGAGGCAACCAGGACTGCAAGAGCTGTGAAGAAAAGGCAGGACAGAAAAACCACTGCAGGAAATCCTCCTCCAGAGACGTCAAGCATTCTTTGTCCACATTGTCAAAGAACATTTCGAGCCAAAATAGGCCTTATCAGCCATCTTAGAACCCACGGCTCCACACCTTCAACCCCACTGGATGAAATGAATGGTCATCATCATTCTTGATGGACAAACAACATACAACACTCAATATAACAAACGAGTCAAGTAAGGTATATAATAATTTTAATAAACCATGTATAGACAAACAATACAATGCATATTGAACAATTAAATAAGTAAGGGTGTAGTTGATAAATTATCATTGTGTACATGTCTTTTTATTAGGTCAATTCTGAGCTGAATGAAATGTCTATGTGTAAGTGTAAATAATCAGAAAAATGCTGAATAGTCAGTTTTATCATTTTCAACTGAACATTTAATCACTGTAACTTTTATGTTTGTGAAAACACACCTTAGCAACCACATACCACTGTGTTTGTGACAAGATCTAATAAATAAATTACTATTTTTGAAATATTTGTCACTGTTATTAAAATAGCTGTCAATTGTATAACTATATCCATATAATTTAACAAGTTAAAAAAAAAAATAAAAAACTTATATGCCATGGAACCATAGGTTTTTGTTTGTTTAATTGTTTTTTTTTTTGGGGGGGGGGAGGGGGGGGGGGGGTTATAGAAACCTATCGGTCACCTGATGACCTTCGATTTTGTAATATTAAATGTTTAGACCTGATTCAACATCATGTACCCCACCTTGCAGGCCTGATTAAAGAATGAAAATGTCAGCCATTTAACTTGTGAAGCAATTAACCCCCAAAATATTAAAAAGCAGTTAAACTAATCATATAAACTTTTTTGTGCAGGTGTATAAAGTGAACCAAAAGGTTGAATTGCTGCTATAATAATAAATGTTCAGACTGAATTAAAAATGGCCACCAATAAATGTTTTTGTAGTAATTAACCCCTAAAACATTAATAAATAATTGAATATACCATGTGAACCTTACATGTCTTTTGCACAGGTTGAAAGAACAAACCTAAAGATCGCATTGTAATCTTAAAATTAAATGTTGTCATCACAAAAGCAATGAAAAATATGTCTGTATAACTGTAAGACTTTATGATGCTTGCCCTCATGCAAGTGTACAGGGCCCTGTGCCTTGCCCAACTACAGTAACTGGCAGTCCTTCTCAGATGTCCTGTAGAGCCAGGTAACACAAGAATAGAGTGTCTGACCACACCAAACAAAGACTAAAATTACTGCACTGGAATGTGGAGGGAGTTAGTGGCAAAAATACAGAGTTAGAAAACATTGAATGAACAGAGTACATGTATGTTGCTTGCAAGAACTCACCTCAATGAAAACATAGCTTTCAAAATGAGAGACTACCAAACACACACACATTGTTATGCTGTCCAACGTCATGATATACGAGGGGGAAGTCAATAAGTAAATCGCAAATGGCTGTAGAAAAATAACTATGTATGATAACAACTTGAAACGAGTTTATTTTTATACATACATTGTCCCTTTATTTCTCAACATAACTTCCACCAACATTGATGCACTTATCCCATTGTTTTATCAGTCCTCCCAAACTGGCTGCATAGACCTGTGTGCTCTGTTTTCTAAACCACGTTTTCACTTCACATTCAAATTCGGTGTCATTTGCAAAATGTCTCCCGCGAAGATGGGTTTTCAGTGGACCAAAAAAGTGGAAATCGCTAGGGGCTAAGTCGAAGCTGTAAGGTGGATGTTCCAGAACTTCCCACCTTAGTTGGTTATATTTTCTCCTGAGTTAATCGAGCCGTATGTAATCTGGCATTGTCATGAAGAAGCAACACTCCTCTAGTCAGCATTCCTGGATGTTTTCTTTGAATTGCACCATGAAACATCGAAAGAACTTCACAGTTTGATTCAGAATTCACATTGTCACCTTTCTTCTTGAAATTTGTTAAAAGCACCTCTTGATAATCCCAGAACACCGCCAGCATAATCTTCCCTGCTGATGGCGTAACCTTGAATTATTGGACACAAGGTGAAGAAGGATATTTCCATTGCATTGAAGCACCGCTTTAGGGGACAAACATTTGTCAGCATATACAGGAAGCATTTCCTTATGAATGTCCTTTGCAGGCCAGAAATAGCAATTTATAGGTTAACTTACTGTTACAAAGCACGGTGGAATAGATCTTACACAAACTTTTCATTATTTTCAGTTCATTATTTTGGAATTTAATTAATTATTTTGTAATTAAATTTAATTTATTCATGCTGCCAATTATTTCACTTTCACAGTTTTGATTACACATGACAACATAATACTTACAATTAATAAAATACCCTACACATGCACATCGGAAGACGAGTTTGTAAAGTAAAGTGATAACAAGATTGTATAAGATGATTACAGTTAGATTGTATAGTAAGATGATGGTAAATGTATTTGCAGATTCAGTTTTCTCTCCCGTAAATGACACTGCTACTCCAAGAGAAACTGTTGAGAAACTGTACAAGCATGGAAGAGTTTCATGAAATAACTGTGAAACAGGAACTGAAATGTGAGGTGAGTTTACTGTAGCGCCTATAACATCTAGTTTATATTTCTATGCCCAGCTGTGTAAATGTAAGAATTGAGCACTTTTTCTGGCTGTCCAGATGTTATCCCTCAGTGTCCACATGTTCTGGGTGTCTCACTGTATTATAATGTTATAAGAGAACTGATTTGTGTCCCATTGTATTATAATGTTATAAGAGAACTGATTTGTGTCCCATTGTATTATAATGTTATAAGAGAACTGATTACTTGTTCTTAGTGTCCTACTGTATTATAATGATATAAGAGAACTGGTCAGAGACCATAACTTTATGAAGGGAAAATCCCAACTGCACCTCCCCGCGGTAGAGGATGGAAACACACCACGGTGTGGCTAACACAGCTCTGGGGACCGAGTATCCACCGGAATAAGTGGACAACTCTGCAGCTGAGCAGAGCAGGGCACTCACTTGTCCTGACAGTCAGAAATGGCTGTCAAAGGCAGAGTTAAAAGACCACCGTGTGAATGTGGAAGGCAAGGGGAAACCACCACATTATCTTCCCAAGATTTCATGGCGACACACATTTCAGAAATAGTGAACGACGTTAATGGCTGTCTTAGGACATCCTCGTCCGGTAGGGACAGTCATGAGCCACAGGTGACACCAGACCGTCATTCAGCTACTGATGGCAAAACTAAAACAATAACTAAACTAAATAAATTTAGAGTAGGAACGTGGAATGTTAGGACATTAAATGAGCTAGGAAAGTTAAACAATGTTCTAAGAGAAATGGAAAACATGAAAATGAATATACTAGGCATAAGTGAGATGAGATGGAAGGGATCTGGCAAAATTATAACCGACAAACACACAATAATTTATTCTGGAGGGGACACACATGAAAAAGGTGTAGGAATAATATTTGATGAAAATACAGCCAAATCTATGACTGGATACTGGTGCATTTCAGATAGAGTTATAATGGTCAAAATCAAAGGCAAACCAATAGATATAAATATTATACAAGTATATGCACCAACAACAAACAGTAGTGATGAAGATATACAAAACTTTTACGATGAAGTTGAAATGGCAATAGCCCAAATTGGATCACAAGAAATAAAAATAATACTGGGGGATTTTAATGCAAAAGTAGGAAAGGGAAAAATAGAGGATATAGTGGGGAATTACGGTTTAGGTACAAGAAATGAAAGAGGAGAGAAACTAATAGAATGGGCAAATATTAATTATATGATAATTGGAAACACATGGTTTAAACACCATAAAAGACGACTATACACATGGAAAAGCCCTGATATGAAAATACGCAACCAAATTGACTACATACTAATTAATAAAAGATTTAGAAATGCATTAATTAATGTAAAGACAATGCCTGGTGCTGACGGTAACAGTGATCATGTACCACTATGTGGACAAATAAAAGTAAGATTAAAGAGAGGGGAAAAAATGGTTAAAAACTTGAGACTTAATAAAGAGGTTCTGAAAGTAGATAAAGAAATTCAAGAACAATACAGAGTGACTGTGAAAAATAGGTAAAATGCAATAGCTAAAATACAGAGTATAGATGAACAATGGGAAATGTTAAGGGACTCCATTCATCAAACTAGCAAAGAAATATTACCGGATAGAAGCCAAAAAGCTAAGAAAAAATGGATGAATGAAGAAATCTTAAGGTTGATGGACAAAAGGAAACAGAATAAAAATGACAAACAAGAGTATGCTAAGATAAATAAAGAAATAAGAGATAAATGTGTGAAGGCAAAAGAAAGTTGGTTAAATGAGCAATGCAGAAAAATTGAATTAAATTCCATTAAAGATCAAAAAAGTATGTACAGACAAATCAGCGAGCTCACAGGAAGAAAAATAAGAATAAATACAGGGTGTTTGAAATCAAAAACAGGACAGACTTTATTGGAGGAAGGTGCTATAATGAAGAGGTGGAATGAGTATATAAGAGAATTATATAATGGAGAAAGGGAAGAATTAACAGAAGAAAGTAACTTAGAAGGCCCACCTATTCTAAAAGAAGAAGTCGCTGATGCTATGAAACATATGAAGAAAGGAAAAACAGCTGGGCCAGATGAAATCACAATAGAAGAATTAGAAGTGTTGGGAGAATTTGGAGTAGATATATTAACCAAAATGTTGAATGATATTTACAGTAGTGGATATTTACCCAGTGATATGCTGAAATCTGTATTTATAGCTATACCAAAAAGACCAGGAGCAATTGATTGTGAAGATTTTCGTACAATTAACCTCATAAACCATGTCACTAAGCTTCTACTCAGAATTATAATGAGAAGAACAAGAAAGAAAATAAAAATGGAAATTAGTGAAGAACAGTATGGTTTTATGGAAGGAAAGGGTACAAACAATGCAATATATATATTACGAACACTAATAGAAAGATCAATAGAGAAACAAAGAGACATATATTTATGCTTCATAGATTATACTAAGGCATTTGATAAAGTAAAACATGATGAGCTGATTAAAATGTTGGAAGATATCAACATTGATGGGAAAGATTTAAGAATAATAAAGAATATATACTGGAACCAAGTAGCAGCAATTAAAATGGGAAATAAAGAGGGTAGTTACGAACAGATAAAGCTAGGAGTACGACAGGGGTGTGTCCTTGTCACCCGATCTCTTCTCCCTGTTATAGCGAAGTAATAATGAGAGAGATCAAAGAGAAGCCAGGAATACTAATCGGAGGATATAATATAAACAATATACGCTATGCAGATGACACAGTATTGGTAGCGGATAATGCAACAGACCTGACAACAATTGTTGGACAGTGTAGTAACAGAGAGTGCACAGAAAGGACTGTCCTTGAATATCAAGAAAACAGTAACAATGGTGATATCAAAGAAAATGGGGACACCAAAATGTGACATAGAAATAGAAGGGGAAATTCTCAAATACCTAGGGGCACTTATAACATCAGATGGAAGATGTACAAAAGAGATTAAGAGCAGAATAGGGCAGGCAAAGACAGCATTTCAGAAAATGAAGAGTATCTTATGCAATAAGTCGCTATCAATGAATGTAAGAAAGAGAGTACTAAAATGCTATATAGAACCAGTTTTGCTGTATGGCAGCAAATCTTGGAATGTAAATGAACAAATTAGGAAGAACTTAGAAGCAACAGAGATGTGGTTTTTAAGACGAATGTTGCGAATTCCTTGGACTGCCAGAGTAACTAACAACGATTGCCTGAAAGAGGCTAATGAAACTAGAACACTATATACAACAATAAGAAAGAGACAAACATCTTTCTTTGGTCATGTGATGAGAAGAGAGGCATTGGAGAACATCGTGACAACTGGAAAGATCGAGGGGAAGAGAGGCAGAGGCAGACCAAGAGAAATGATGCTGGACGGACTGAGACGGTGGCATGTAGGAATATCATCAGCAGAGTTGATCCAGAACACCAAAGACCGAGATCTGTGGAGAGCCATGAACGCCTACGCCAGCCGGCATGGCACTTGATGATGATGATGAAGAGAACTGATTTGTGTCCCACTGTATTATAATGTTATATGAGAACTGATTACTTGTTCTTAGTGTCCTACTGTATTATAATGATATAAGAGAATTTATTGATGATCCACTCTGTGTTTTGAAGTGTAAAAGAATTGTTTGTTTCTCCTGGGTGCAAGCATTCTATCACAAAAATACAACATAACTGATCACTTGATCGTGAAATCCCACTCTGGAGTATATTAACATAGCATGATTTATTTTTCAGACCTCAAGCAGCACCCAATCATGGTTTCCATTTAAGGCTGAAATAGTGAAGATGGAATCAGACTGTCATGTGAGTTCATTTTGTTTTGTTTCATTCTTCAGAAATTATTACATTGACAATGTTTGAACTATATAATGTGAGCATTCATTTGCGTTGAAACACAGAACATGTCATTGGTATAGTTTGTCGTGACAACAGCACATGACATTGAAGTGGTATTTGTTAGAGAAGCCTTTGGTGTTTTCCTATTACTAAACGTGCACTTCTATATTATATCTCCAGCTGTTTCTCTATTATCTGCGCAGGACAAGTTATACAAGTAACAAAGATGTCAAATCAACAGCGAAGTTATGATTTATGAAATCATTTGTGTCACTTTTAGTTTCTGACTTACTAGTCAATTTCAATGGAAATAATTTAGTATTGTTTCTAGGTAATCTATCTTATAGTCCATGCTGTATGATTTGGGTGTCATGATATCTACAGCCTCACATGTTTTCAGTCATTATGAAGAAAGATGTTCCTCCATGCTGCATTGTCCATTTGTCTAGTTCAATCATTGTGGAGATAGATGTTCCTCCATGCTACATTGTCCACTTGTCTAGTTCAGTCATTGTGGAGATAGATGTTCCTCCATGCTACATTGTCCAGTTGTCTAGTTCAATCATTGTGGAGACAGATGTTCCTCCATGCTGCATTGTCCACTTGTCTAGTTCAATCATTGTGGAGATAGATGTTCCTCCATGCTATATTGTCCACTTGTCTAGTTCAATCATTGTGGAGACAGATGTTCCTCCATGCTACATTGTCCAGTTGTCTAGTTCAGTCATAGTGGAGACAGATGTTCCTCCATGCTGCATTGTCCATTTGTCTAGTTCAATCATTGTGGAGACAGATGTTCTTCCAGGCTACATTGTCCAGTTGTCTAGTTCAGTCATTGTGGAGACAGATGTTCCTCCATGCTACATTGTCCAGTTGTCTAGTTCAATCCATGTGGAAACAGATGTTCCTCCATGCTACCTTGTCCAGTTGTCTAGTTCAGAGGTAGAAAATAACTAAACATAATTGAGGAACCAGTTGCCTTTTCTCAGGTGCCAGCATTTTGCAGATACAGGCTACATGACATGATTGACAACTCAGACACAAGTTAAAAATGTTCAGCATCATGGTGACCAAACACCTGGATTTGTGTACCCCTGGTCAAGGATCTGATATTTAACTCTTCCCTTGTCTCTCTAGTATAACAGCCAGTCCCCTTTTTGTAGACCAGTATGTTCCCCATAGCTAATAACAAATGCCACATCATTCATTAATATTAGTGAGTCATCTAGTATTGATGTTTGCATTTCCCCATGCCTTTATAATGCATAATGCCATCCCCTCATTCAACATATTCATACTACTAATAGGTCCCATCGTTATCTGATTGAAAGTTCTCCTGGTCTTATCTCTCAGTTTTGAGATTCTACCAGAATCCCTGTCATCCCCCCGCAATCTCATCCTTTCAACATACGGGTTCTCATTCTGTTTCCCCCGCCTTCTCCACCTGGTCCTACAGGCACACGACCACCTCTCCCTTGTGCATTCCCTGTCAGCCTATCAGCCTGTTCATTCTCCCACACTCCTGCATGACCAGGGCAAATAATCCATACAATTCTCACAATCTGTGACTTCTGATGCGAGGTGAGCCATACCACGTGAAACATTTCTTGCTCCACTTTACTAAGCATACTCCTTGAGTCTGTAATGAAGACAATGTATGTTGTAGTGATCTCCTCTAACCAACAGAATGCCACTGTGACTACTTCCACCTCCATTCTCATGCTGGAGGTCATAGTGAGGCTGTGGAATGTTCTACAAAAGTACCCTTTAAATAACCCAGTCAGCAAATGCTGGGAAGGTGCATACGTCACAGCTCCGCTATAATATGTTCAAAACATAAAATATCCAGTCAATGAAGAAGAACAGGAAGCAGCAACACAAGAAAATGGCAAACTAATACTATTTATCAACGCCTATAGATCTATGCTCCAATTGTTTTGTCGATAATAATTGACTTGAAATGTTGTCTCCAGAACAGTCTGTGTATTTCTGTTCTGTATCACCATTACAAATATTGTTGATACTTACTTAC
Organism: Cepaea nemoralis; assembly: GCA_014155875.1. Classification (NCBI taxonomy): domain Eukaryota; kingdom Metazoa; phylum Mollusca; class Gastropoda; order Stylommatophora; family Helicidae; genus Cepaea; species Cepaea nemoralis. Next base: position 503,698 of record JACEFZ010017696.1, read on the forward strand.
TGGTTCTAATTTGTTGCATAATGGAGCTATTCTTACACTGTCAGGGTCTATAAAATATATATTTCTTATCCAAACGCTCTCAGGCTGGTGATGACAGCACAGAAGATCAAACTTGCAATGTTGGGACAAGTGACCACATGGATACAACAAGTGTACATCATGAAGATTTCAAACTACTGTATTTGTGTGGAGACAAACAAGGTGGTGATATACCACAATCAGGTATCAGTTTAACATATCTATTATAACTACTTTGTGTCAGGTCTTAGTCAGATATGACTGAGCTGCCGTATAACAGTAGATGGTACTACCTGCTTTCTGTTAGCGCCGAACGTTGGGCGGCGCTTACCAAACCTGACACCCCACATTGTGTCAACGGCTTCGGGCGGAAGAGCACAATTGGGAGGGTACAAGCCTTACCCTGGTGCGAGGAAATGCAAGCTAAAGACAAAATATCATGGCAGGGCAGACCAGGCCCTAAGCCTTGGTTGGCGGCTGGTCTAGGATTAAAGCTCCGACAGGCGGACAGTTAGAGCATTGCTTTGCTGATCCGGCAGCTTCTGCAGCTTGTCTTGTTCCAGATGTAGGGGTGTTACCTTTCATCTGGAATGAACTAGGCAGGCCGAGAAAGGGATCATGCTGCATGGGCAACACATGATCTCTTATATTTTAGCCCAGGCTTTGTGCTATGGAGAGGCAATAACTCCATCCCTGGTCTTAACTGGTCTCGGAATCAAAGCAAGAGGCAACTGTTATGGGTTATAAGTCCCTGTCAATTGGCGTAGACATGGGGTGCCACGCGTTGCCTCTGACGGTGGGAGACACCTACAGGTGTCACTGATCAGCTACCGCCCGCCTCAAGCTTGGCAGCCCCCGGCCAATTGGGTGCTGATCCGCCACAGCCTGCCTGTTTCAGTGGGTGCTTGGGGCTAGGACAAAATCTGAATCGCAGGCTGTAAAACCAATGCACCAGGTACAAACAAAAATAAAAATAGAAACCTCAAGCTACGGCTTGCAACCTGGAACTTGAGAACCACGTGTCCAGGATTTTCCACTGACTTGACCAATATTGATGATGTGAGAAAAACGGCTGTGATTGATGCCGAACTCAATCGTCTTAACATTGATATTGCTGGCCTGCAGGAGACTCGCCTCGCTGAGGAAGGGTCACTCAGGGAAAACAATTACACCTTTTTTTGGAAGGGTAGAGGGCAGGCAGAAAAAAGGCAACACGGTGTGGGCTTTGCTGTGAAGAATTCACTACTGGGAATGATTGAAATTCCAGCAGGAGGAAATGAAAGACTATTATCCCTGGGCTTGGCAACCTCTTGTGGGTTTGCCACCATTATTACTGCATATGTACCGACACTCGATTCCTCTGATGATGTGAAGGATTCGTTCTATGAGGAGTTAGACTCTGATCAAGGCAGTTCCAAATTCTGACTACATTTATATGCTCGGTGATTTCAATGCTCGTATGGGCAAGGACTCGAGTTCATGGCCAGTGTGCCTTGGAAAATACAACATCGGTCGCATGAATGAAAATGGACAAAGGCTGCTGGAGCATTGCACCAGTAATGACCTATGTATTACAAACTCTCTGCTATAAATGAACTTGCATCTGGCAAGGCTCCAGGTAAGGATGGGATTCCAGTAGAGGTTATCAGGAGTGGGCAAGACACACTCACTCTACAGATCCACCAGCTAATAGAGCTATGCTGGCGAGAAGGACAAGTCCCACAGGATTTCAAAGGTTCAAGCATCATAACACTGTACAAGAACAAGGGCGATCGAAGCGACTGCAACAACTATAGGGGTATCTCACCTTCTGTGTATTGTTGGTAAAGTGTTTGCCAGAATTGTTCTGCGCAGACTTCAAGTCCTAGGAGATCAAGTCTACCCCGAATCACAGTGTGGCTTTCGACAGAACCGGTCTACCATTGATATGATATTCTCATTGCGACAAATGCAAGAAAAATGCCGTGAACAGAATCAACCACTGTTTATTGCCTTCATCGACCTCACAAAGGCATTTGATTTGGTCAGTCGTGAGGGTCTGTTCAAGGCACTAAAGAAGATTGGCTGCCCACCAACTCTTCTGTCCATTGTGGAATCGTTCCACACAGGCATGAAGGGTATAATCAAGTTTTATGGTGCAACTTCTGAAGAGTTTGAAATCAAGAGTGGAGTTAAGCAAGGTTGTGTACTAGCTCCCACCCTCTTTGGAATATACTTTTCACTTCTACTGAAATATGCCTTTCGTGATCAGGATGGTGGTATATACATTCACTCACTGCTCAGATGGCGGCCTCTACAATGCTCAGAGATTGAAAGCCAAGATCAAAATTAGGAGGGTACTGATCAGAGAGTTGCTTTTTGCAGATGATGCTGCAGTTACGACCCACTCTGAGGAAGAATTGCAATGTCTGCTATCTGCATTCTCCAATGCTTGTTCTGAATTTGGTTTAACAATTAGCAAAAAGAAGACACAGATTATGTCACAAGGTGCACATGGGGTACCATCAATCTTCATTGACGACGCCGAACTAGAGATGGTAGACCATTTTACATATCTAGGATCAGTGGTAAATAGCAAATTATCCCTAGATCAGGAAATCAACATCCGGATTGGTAAGGCAGCAACAACAATGAACAGGTTAAGAAAAAGAGTCTGGGAGAACAGGAAGCTTACTGCCAAAACAAAAGTCCTTGTCTATCAAGCCTGTGTCCTTAGTACTCTTCTTTATGGCAGTGAAACCTGGACAACTTACTCACACCAAGAGAAACATTTAAACAGCTTTCATATGCGGTGTCTGCGAAGAATTCTTGGTATTAAGTGGCAAGACAAAATCACAAATACTGAAGTATTGGAAAGATCAGGTTGTGTGACAGTTTATTCCATGCTCAGTCTTCGTAGACTTAGATGGATAGGACATCTTAGGAGGATGGATGATGGTAGAATACCAAAGGACATCTTTTTTGGTGAATTACAGATAGGTAAGAGATCTCAGGGTCGGCCTCTACTACGATACAAAGATGTGTGTAAGCGGGACATGATTGATACAGGCATTGATAATGCACATTGGGAGCAAGTCGCTGCTGAACGTGTTGCATGGAGGGCAAACATCAGAAATGGAATAAAGACAAAGGAGAAAATTATTGCAGATAAGTCACACACCAAGCGTTTGAGATGTAAGATGGTGCATGATGGTGAAAATGACCACATGTTCACATGCACCCACTGTGAACGGACATTGACAGCGCAAATTGGCCTTATCAGTCACATTCGCTACCGCCATAGGTAAAAGTTATTATGCCTTTTTAAAGCACAAACTATCGTCTGCCAAGACGGCAAGGTGCCAATGAATATAACTATTTGCAGTGCATAATAACAACCAAAGTCAATTGCTGATTTCTATAAAGAGAGAATAGTAATCAGTTATCAGTTGGGGTATCTTCATTGCACTCCGGACATGTCCATAGATGCTCAGATCCTCCCCCCAACATATGCATCAGCGTCCGGTGGCTAATAGTGCCAGTTCTGTGTTGGTTGACGAGGCACCTCGTTTTCCCGATATACCTCTCGCGTCTGGCCGTGATGATTCTTACTCCCACGTCTTTCAACCTGGACAGCGCTGTGGATTCACTGACGTCAAAGTCCTCTGCTCTCGCCATATCTTTGAGGACGTTAATAACATCGGCACGATCCATGGGCAGGCCATCTACAGGGGGTGCAGAGCCAGCCAGTTTATCAGCTCGTTCATTTCCCTCGACTCCCGCATGTCCCGGGATGAAGATGAAGGTGACTTTACGGACAACAGACTTCCGCAGTGACTTAGTCCACTGTCTACGTACAGATCCAGCTTCGACCTTCTGAATCATGCTCATTGAGTCATTTAGTACACACACGTTGGTATAATGCTGTGATTCCTGCCATATGAAAGCCTGTGTAACTGCCATCACCTCCATCGTCATGCTGCTCGTGGTCATAGAGTGGGCACCACTGGATTCTTGAATGGCTCGGCCCGCTGAACGGACTGTAAATGCCCACGCACTTCTCTGCTGCTTTACAACAGATCCATCTGTATAGATGAGCACTTCGGAGCTATCTGAGTGTTCTCAGATGAGCGGGTTGACCTCGGCATTGACAGCGGCAGGGTTCTGCTCTCTGCACTGTCTGTCGAGTGTGATAATGCAGGAGAAAGTGCACTTAATAGCTGGAGGCACTGGCACCCATTCCTTGCTGGGGTTGATACTGGTAAGACTGCAGACCTGTCTGATGACATCTTCTGCCCGACCCATCCATGATTTGCCCCTCTTTATCCTGTCACCCTTTTCTCTGAATATAGCATCATGCGAGGGTGCTACTCATCTGCACTTATTTTTAAGTATGCATGAGCTCTCCAGATCTTGATCCTGTGTTCCATTGTCGGGAAGTCAAGAAGGTATTTCATTGCTACACAGCTGGTGTCTCTCGTGCAGCCCAAAATGATGCGCATGGCTTCGTTTTTTACCTTTTCAAGTCTTCCAATCTGTGTAGGGCTGACAGTGTGGATGGCCAGGGCATACTCGATGCGTGAAAGCACCATTCCTTGGAACAGAACTATTAGCAGTCTTTGCTCGATATTGGCAGTCGCCATGACTCTCATTGCTGACAAACCTTTTCGAGCTTTCATTATGACATAATCGACATGATCTCTGAAGGACAGGCTATGATCAAGCCTCACGCCAAGATATGTCATTGACTGGGTTCTACTCAAAATGCTCCCATCCATTCTTACTGCCGGCAAGTCTGTGTTCACAATATGGTTGTTTAGGGAGAACCATGTAACCGATGCCTTTGCAGGGTTGACAAGGGCACCGACATCAGCACACCATGAGGAAATTCGATTTAGTTCGCCCTGCATATCATTGGCAACCACCTGTCTATCTCGACCCTGTCGATACATGAGAATGTCGTCAGAAAATGACGCAAAATGAGTCCTACCCCTCCCGTCCAACTGTTGTTCAGTGATCGGCACCGTATACACGTTGAATAGTACTGGTGACAGTGGTGAACCCTGCAGCAATCCTGGACATATCGTTATTGGCTCAGAAGACCAACTCCCGGCCTCACATGTCTCTTCTCTGACCTGAAATCCTTCGTAAACTTCTTGAGCAAAGACCACCTCATTCAGCCATGACTCTTTGTTATGTCTGTATCCTCCAAGTGTGGGCGGGAAGCAGCCAAGTTGTTCCAAGTCACAAGCAAGTCTGAGACAGAATAGTAAGTAGAAAGTTAGTGGCAAATAAATAACAAAATTGGGCATGTAATGTCGCTGGTTGTGTTTGCACAGAAAATCTCAGTTCCAATGTTGAATTAGTGGATGGCAAGAATAGACAATTGTCAGAAAGTAAGGAAGTGTAGCTGAAAATGTAACATAATTCTCACACAGATTGCCCTGCTCATACATATGTATAATTCTCACACAGATGCCCTGCTCATACATATGTATAATTCTCACACAGATAGCCCTGCTCATACATATGTATAATTCTCACACAGATAGCCCTGCTCATACACATGTGTTGAAAGCAGAACATGATTCTCACACAGCTGATGGTCTTTGATAGTTCTGCTGATAATTTCTTTCCTTTTATTTCATAACTCTTTACAACCCAGAAACTTTCCTAGCAGATGCCAAACAGGGGAAATAATCTGTAGGAAAATTCGGGAGGGCCTAACTTTCAGTGAGGCTCAATAAATACACCTCATCTAAAGCATGTACTTTGGCGCATGTCACAGGGACAGCTGGAGAACTACCAGAAGACAATATTTATATCTAATATCTGGACAAGAAGAAAACAATACTGATGTTCTACGGGATATGAACATCATGTCTTGGACACTAAAATACTGTAACCATATTAAATGACACTTTAGTTTGGAGAGAACAGTGTTGGACACTGAAATACTGTAACCATATTAAATGACACATTAGTTTGGAGAGAACAGTGTTGGGTAGCATGGTTCCTGGAAGACGAGACAGGGGTCAACCAGCATGAAGCTGGACACAGACCATTGCAGAAATCTTGGACATGAAGCTGGACACAGACCATTGCAGAAATCTTGGACATGAAGCTGGACACAAACCAGTGCAGAAATCTTGTATGCAAGATGAGTTTGGAGCCCCAGAAGTCCAGAAGCTTGTCAGCCATCGACAGCCCTGCCCACAGTGTGCTCCTGTGGTTAGTTCCACTGATCAGCTGGTGCAAGATGAGTTTGGAGCCCCAGAAGTCCAGAAGCTTGTCAGCCATCGACAGCCCTGCCCACAGTGTGCTCCTGTGGTTAGTTCCACTGATCAGCTGGTGCAAGATGAGCTTGGAGCCCAAGAAGTCCAGAAGCTTGTCAGCCATCGACAGCCCTGCCCACAGTGTGCTCCTGTGGTTAGTTCCACTGATCAGCTGGTGCAAGATGAGCTTGGAGCCCAAGAAGTCCAGAAGCTTGTCAGCCATCGACAGCCCTGCCCACAGTGTGCTCCTGTGGTTAGTTCACTGATCAGCTGGTGCAAGATGAGTTTGGAGCCCCAGAAGTCCAGAAGCTTGTCAGCCATCGACAGCCCTGCCCACAGTGTGCTCCTGTGGTTAGTTCCACTGATCAGCTGGTGCAAGATGAGCTTGGAGCCCAAGAAGTCCAGAAGATTGTCAGCCATCGACAGCCCTGCCTACAGTGTGCTCCTGTGGTTAGTTCCACTGATCAGCTGGTGCAAGATGAGTTTGGAGCCCCAGAAGTCCAGAAGCTTGTCAGTCATCAACAGCCCTGCCCACAGTGTGCTCCTGTGGTTAGTTCCGCTGATCAGCTGGTGCAAGATGAGCTTGGAGCCCAAGAAGTCCAGAAGATTGTCAGGCATCCAGGGCAAGATGTCAGCAACCATGTTGATGGTGGCATGCCCAGCAATCCCCACACTGCTCTAGGTACCAGTCACAAGTCTGAGCTCAGTGTACAATGCCTGGTTGGCAGACAAGGATGCAGTACCACATATATGGGAGACAAGGGACAACAGCCTGCAAATGATCAACAGAAGCAGATGAAAAGGAAAATTTAAGATGTGGTTTCTCCAGTTTATGTTAATTCTGAAACTCGAACACCTCCTGCCCATAATAAGTATGAGAATAGTAGAGGCGATAGAGAGGAAGATCAACACATTCACACGGAATTGACTGTAAGCACTGCCAGGTCTGTTGACTCTAGTGCTTTACTGCTGGAAGACAAAGCTCATGCTACCATTTACATATGTCACAGAGGAATTTAAAGTCAGAAAAGCCAGACTTGTGATTATGCTGTACAAGTACCCAGACCACACAATCTGTAGCTTCTAGCCCAAGCTAAGAACGGGAAGAAAGTAGAATGTTAGCAGTGCTATCTACTCTGCAAGCAACCGCTGGTTTCCTGGGAAAGAAGCTGGGTTTTCTCTCGGCCAAGTCAATGAGTGCCAAGAGAAGTCATGAGGAGGCAGTGAAACATGTTCTCCTCCCTGAGTGCAGGCTGACTGTTGGAAAAGCATATGTAGTGGCCAATTGGTGGGATGACTGTAACCAGCAGTGAATACATGTCTTGGAGCTGGAAGATAACTTTGGATGCCTGACAGGAGATACACAACTGGGAGTCATGAGTGTAAAGAAGATCAAGAGGCCATAACATTTATGGACGAGAGACTATTTCTGAAGATCAGAAGCCTCCTGTTGTTCTTGCTCCACGGTGGAGTTTGTACTGTCAGAGATGCTAATGTTGGATAATGTTAATGTTGGGCAGAGAGTTTCACTATGGACAGACAAGTGGATGGAGATTATTCAGTTGACAGAGAACATTTTGGGTTAAGATTAAGTTTATGTTGAATGAAGATGTTAATATTGGACATGGATAATGTTAATGTTGGCAGAGAACATGTTATTGTTACAATTTACATGTAAGTCATCAATGTTTGACTGAGATGTTAACCCTTTACAGGGCAGAGGTTTGTCCATTTGTTAACCCTGAATGGGCAAAATTTTTCAGGTTCTGTAAAATTTTGGGTTACGTTCGTAAAAACATCACATATATGGCATTAGCCAACAGATTTTAGTGAAATAAAAAAAACAAAATGAAGGAAAAAGCATGCAGATTATTTTACTCATGTGAATGTTGCCGGTAATCATCGTTGCCGTTAGGCCGACACATCCGACTTCTGCGGGTTCTCCACCTTACTCCGTTATGAATACACCGTGTGTTGCAGTGGTCTCCTCTAGCCACCGGCACGCTGCTGTTACTGCCTCCACCTCCATTCTCATGCTGGAGATTGTAGTCTCATATGCCAGACTCTCCTTTTTAAAGACTCGTCCATTACCCTTTGCAATAAAGCCCCATCCACTATGTCTGTTTCTCACCACTGACTCATCGGTGTAGATGACTATGTCACCTTGATGTGTGTTTCTCTGGATCAGCTGTTGCACTTCAAACTCAGTGCGTCTCATTGCCCATTCTCTGCACTCATGACCCAGTGTTATTATGACATTGTGCCAGTCCGCAATGTCTTACAGAACTTCAACCCACTCTCTTTCACGATTGATGGTCTCTAGATCACACACCTGATGTATAGAAAGTTCTGCCTGTGCCATCCAGGACCTGCCTCGTCTTAGTCTATGACCCATGACCATATCCATGGCTGCATGCAGCGGGTGATCCCTATCTGCGGCCACTCTCAGGTACCATTTGGCCTGAAGGACCCTATGCCTGTCCGTCATTGTTGGTAGTGCCAGGATATGCCTCATGCATATAATTGGTGTCATCATCTTGCTCTTATCTAGGTAACTGAACACGGGTACATACAGGCAACAATAAATCTGTTCGCTATGAGATCGAATATTTATTGTATTGAATATACAGTTGGCGCAGTGGGTTAACAGCCCGCGCTATATTATCTTACATATCACAGATAGTTAAACATCAAACACATAGTTGTCATCCAACAATCTAGCACACTATCTAGCCTATGTATATATATATCTATGAATATCTATTGAGTCCCTCTCAGGCAGGCCTTGTTGCCTCTCTCAAGTCCGTCTGTCCTCTGCCGGTCTCCTCGTGTCCTACATTCGACACGGGCGGTAACTCTGTCCGAGTTCCTCGTGGACCCCGCATTAGGCGGGCCACATCAGTGTCCACGGAACCATGGACTCGATGACCAGCTCTTTCGAGAAGGTTCTAGATTACTCGGGTCCTGAGCGACTCGATGCTATCCCTTGGGCTGGAGTTGCAGCCCTCTAATAATATATCTGAAGGTGAGGCGGTGACAGGATCCCCCCTCCCCCCTGATATGATTTGTTCTTGGGTAATTAGATCTGTTCTAATTCTGTCACCGAATCACATAAAGTTGGTGTTTGTAGTTTGGTGGATAGTAACCTGGTAACCTACCTACTAGCACTGAAACTCATGTATTCTACCATACAACACTTCTCTGATTTGGTGAAGAGATCCCTCTGTCTCTCGTGTGCTTAAAAATGCTTATCTGACCGAAGTTACGTGACGTTTTAGTAGTTGTATTTACAACCCGCCCTTCTCATAGTACCCGAAATGGTACCAAGACAATTAACCTCTGTATTAAAGAGGGTTAACAAGACCGAAGTCCTGGCTAAATAAGTACACCTTCAAATCTTGATCTGTGTGTGTATTTCCATACACTTTTACTCTCGTATGTTATATAATGCTAAATATGTAGTTACCTTGTTCTTTTATCCCCCTCAGACTACATGTGTCCCTGTTGGCTTGTTAGTGTGTTGACTAATAAGTTGATGTTTCTAATAAAGTGACTGTATTTTAAATTGATAGTGTTGAGTTTTGAGGTTTGTGTAACGTGTGTGCTGAATGTGTGGCGTATTTCCAAGCGTCACGAGTTGGGATAACCTCAATCATGAAATACTGCACTGTGTGCAATACATGATCAGGCATTCCAAGTAGTGGTGCTTAGATGTATCCTAACTGCTAAACTAAGTATATTACACTGACTACTAAATTAAACTCATTATTAAACTAAGTATTACACATGTATTGACAAATTAGACCAGTCATGCAATTTTACATGAAAGACGCAGACAAATTACAATAAATACGTTTTGCGTACAATTTGTCCGCCAAGTGTATCGTTCTCTCATTTAATCCTTTCACGCAGTCATTCACTCACCTTTCATACACAATAGTATTTGGTTAAAATATATAATTAAAGTTGAGGTAAGTGTTATTGCCCTTAGAAAAAATGGGCTAGGCGATATTTGCCCTTTAAGAAAATACGTACTTTTTGTACGATGAATGAAAAATAGGTTATAATTTAACTAGAGACAATTGTATAGGACGGTTCTTTAGCCTATGAATGGCAACGCCTGTAATATTAAAGTAGAATATGTACACATTACAGGTTAACACAATTTATATACATCATTAATGCAAATATAATACATATTTAATCCTAAAGTAATTAATTAATTAAATAACTAAATAAATCCAACGATGATGTGCGCGTTGTCCTCCTGTCGTTAGCGTGTTATGCCATGAATGTCAAAGTTAGTATGGTTGTCTCTTGAGTGTTGTAGTCGATGTCGTTCTGTTTCGGCTGTTTGCAAAGTTTCGTAGCAACAGCAAGTATGGATTGTTCTCAATGTTCCGTATGAAATATTACAGTATTCAGAGTCAGTTCACTGGTTGATATTATTGGTTGAAACAAACACAGTTACCGTTTCTTGCTGGAATCGTTCTAGAGCTTAGGCACTTGATAGTATAGTTCTTAAGTATAGCTCTTAACGTATAGATGGTCTTAATGTATAGTTCTTAATGTATCATGTTCATGGGTGTCGTAAGTAACCTAATCACTGAGAGTACTCTAGCAGGTGTAGAGTTACACTGTTATATGCAACCGACTAAAAGTATCACAGTTTATAGTATGGCTAATGGTCGATGTGATAAGAGTCATTCTACTGGCGCATTTGTCTGCCGTGATAAAAGGTCAGCCATAATATTATCGGTGCCCTTGATATGGCGGATTTCGAAGTCGAAATCTTGAAGTAGAAGACACCATCGTTGTAACCGGTGGTTTTTGGGCGACCCATGGTTAAGGACTAATAATGGCGAACTGTCTGTAAGGACCACAAAGTGACTCCCCAAGAGGAACTTAGATAATCTCAATATACAGAACACTAGGCTTAAACACTCCAATTCCACTGTGGCATAACGAGTCTCAGCCTTCTTTAGTTTGCGGCTCACGTAGAGAATCGGGTGTCGTACGCCATCCACTTCCTGCATTAAACATCCTCCTATTGCGATAGCGCTAGCATCTGTGGTCAAAATAAAGGGTAAATTTATGTTGGGTAATCGTAAGACTGGTGGATTAGAAAAAATATGTTTCAATCTACACATTGCATCATCTAAGCTGGTACTTTTACAAATTTTTGATGGATGATCTTTAGTTAACATATCAGAAAAGACTGAGGTGAGTTCTGCCCAATGTGGAATGAATTTAGAATAATAGTTAATAAGACCTAGTAGACTTCTAATCTGTTTCTTTGTGGTAGGCATTTCTAGATTAAGGATCTTGGAAACAATTTTATCATCAGTCAACAATTTTCCTTCAGAAATTCTATGACCAAGGAAGTCTATTTGTGTATAACCTATTTCAACCTTGGAAGGTTTGATAGTAAGTCCAAAAAGAGAGATTTGGTTGAAGACTTGTTTCAGGGTAAGTAAGTGAGAAGTCATATCAGAAGAATGGACGCATATATCATCAATATAGGCTACTACATCTTTAATTCCGTGTAATAACAATCTTGTTAGTCTCACAAATGTGGCCGGTGCGTTCTTCAGGCCAAAAGGAAGATATAGCCATTCGTACAAACCGAGAGGTGTTGCGAATGCTGTTATATGTCTACAAGAAGGGTGTAGTGGAACTTGCCAATATCCTTTCGCTAAATCGGTCTTGGAAAATAAGGATGATTGAGCCATATTTAAAATAAGATCTTCACAACTGTTCATTGGCTCTGCATCCGTTGTTGTTCTTGTATTTAATACTCTATAGTCGATGCACAAACGGATTGTCTGGTCCTTCTTTTTCACCAGGACAATCGGTGAAGAATATTGAGACATCGATTTTTGAATAATGCCATTCTTCTCTAAATCTAAAATTTCTTTATCTAAATTAGATCTGTAATGGAGAGGAATAGAATATGGTCTACATTTGACCGGTCTCAGATCTGTCAGCACAATTGAATGTGTTATTCTATCAGTGCGTCCAGGTTTGTTGGAAAAGATAGTCTTATAGTCGTCAAGGAGCGTCAAAATGTCTTGTCGCTGTTGTTGTGTCAAAGTGTCAGAGATATGTATGTCATTTATACTCCCGTCGTCAGTCATGATTGGTACAGGGATTTCAGTATTGTCCACGTCTGTCTGATTTATCACAGATGCTTACTGTTTGTAAATTGTCTTCAATGTCATTGTCGTCGTCGTCGAGATCAATCGTCAATATGTCGTCAAATTTGTCGTCATTGTCGATATCACAGATTGTCGGTAATGTCCATATGTCTTCGTCGTTTTCGTCGTCGTAAGCGTGTGTCGTTAACGATGCTTCGTTTGTCGAGGTGTCATTTCGTTGGGAAATTGTCGTTTCGTCTCCGTCACCAGTTCGTTGTGTCTGTTCATTTGTCTCATTGTCCTGTCTAGCATAGTATGGTTTCAACATATTTACATGGAATAATTTCAACTTTCCATTTACAGAGAATGCAGTAGGGTTATTCCCCTTGACCAGTTTATGACATATATCACAAGATGTACAAAATGTTTTAATGTCTTGGTCGAACTTTGGCCAATAAAACTAGGTCATGACAATTGCCCTGGTCAATTCGTATCCCATATGACCTCCAAAAGGGGAGTCATGGGCTATTTTTAGAACTTTGTCTCGATGTGCTTGTGGTAAAACAATTTGCTGTATCGTGGTCTGATTTGTTGTGTAAAATCTAGTTAAGATGTTGTTCTGTAGCCTAAATGTCCACGATGCGTTCTTAGTTAATTTTGGTTTAAGTCCTACTAACTTAAAGTATGGTGCAAGTGTTGTATCTGCTTTCTGTTCATTTCCAAAATTGATGTTAGTTGAGTTTGGCGCTACTATTTCTAATGATTCCTGCAGTTGGTCGGTGTTGGTTTTATGGGTTGTCTGTCGTGTTATTGCGTTTGTGTGTTGTGTGTTTTGTTGCACATTTACAGGCTTGGTACTTGGTAGCTCGGTAGCATCCTCAATTCGAGGTTTTAATTCGGTCGTATCGCTCATAGATTCGACCGCCCCTGCATTGTACACCTCGGTGAATTCTTTCTGAATTACCTCAGTGGTTGTCTCCCTTGGTATTTTGGCAGCTTGAGACAAGCAAGAATGGTGTTTCTCTTTCGCATCGCTGTTTGTGTGGTGGATACCGTGTTTATGCTCCCACTCTTTGATTTCCTTTTCAGAGCATGGATGTATGTTGGGTAAATTACCAAGTATAATATCAGCGACTGGATTGTCAAGGACAGCGCACAATACTTGTCCTGATATGAACGGTGTTTGAATTTCGACCAGAGCAAGGGGGTATCTCTCTATAGTACCTGAGAATGTGCGACAAGTCACATGTTTGTCTGTGTAGTCTTTAGTGTCTATTAATGTTTTCTTAACCCCACAGAGCGTTGCGCCGGAATCCCGAATTAATGTGCACTTTTTGTTGTTAACAAACCCTGTAGAAAAAACTAGCTTGCCTGTAGATGATAAGGCAGCGTTAGCTGTTTCATTTGAAATAGGGATCGTGTGGCCACAATGTAGTGTTGTGTCAAGTTGGAACTTCGTACAGGTGTTGCACTTACTGTCTGTAATGGTGTTTATAATGTGTACAGCATTCCCAAGCTCGCTTTCATTGTCGTGTTGATTATCACATTCATTCAGTGATTCAAGCTCTTCGTCAGACGACGTTTCTACTAGTGCAGCATTGGCCTGTTTCAATAACTTACGTCCATCACAGAGGCGACTATAATGGCCAAAACTTTGGCAAAAGTAGCATTTGACCGCTCTCTGGTAAGCGTTGCGCTTAGCCTTCTGCTTCTCCACCATCATTTTGAGGTGGGTAGGATAGGTAGGCGATTTGTCGCACATAGAATAAGTGTCGTGACTGAAACCGCAATATTGGCACTTCGCTACTTTACCGACATTGGGGCGCGGTTTAAATTTACTCTGTGTTTGTTTGGAGTATTTGGTGTTCACTACTGCAGCTGCTGTATCGTTGTGACTTATGTTCAGCTGAAAAATATCCCTATTTGCTGTGAAAAATGCATTCCCCTTTGCCTCTATTTCCTGAATACTCTTACAGTCCATTTGTTTTAAGAACTTGGCAAAAGGTGTGGGGATGGTGCTAACTATTTTATCTATAATAATAAGCTCTTTAAGTTTGTCATGGCTATTGTTGGTTTTAGCCGAGTTGATCCATTTTGTGCACACGTCTTGGACTGTACTGACATAATCTATAAAGGTTTGGTTTGGTTGTGGAGATAATTTGGCAAATTGTTGTTGGTAACCTGCAGTATCTAAAGAAAAATGTTGGAGAATGCGTTGTTTTAGATAGTCATAGTCTTTTCGCATTTCCTGTGGTACTTGTCTCTATTACTTTTAGTGGTTCAAGAGCTAAGTTTCTCATTAGAATAAATGCCCAATCTGATTTTATGATCTTATGATGAGACATGAGACACTCAAAATTTTCTAAGTAGGCGCTGATGGAATCTCCTGAGCAGAACGCCTTCACGAGACCTTTATACTTATTATATTTTTGTTCTTCCTCTTTGCTTTTAGCTTATTAACAGATATTTCTGCGTTGGACTCAATCTCCATCTGTTTTAGTTTTATTTGTGTCTCGGCATTCAATTGGGCCTGCTTGGCTGCCGCCTCAAGCTCCATCTGTTTTTCCTGAGCCTTGCAACTGCATTTTTTTCTCTTCAGCTTGTAGTTGCATCAGCATCTTCTTTTCTTCGTCCTCGATCTGTCATTTTCTTTTCTTCGGCCTCCATTTGCAATTTCTTTTCTTCGGCCTGCATTTGCATTTTCTTTTCTTCGGCCTCCATTTGCAATTTCTTTTCTTCGGCCTGCATTTGCATTTTCTTTTCTTCTGCCTCCATTTGCAATTTCTTTTCTTCTCGTTCTATCGCTCTTTCTTCACGGGCAATATTTTCTGCGTGCGTTTTCTGTGCCCATTCTGACAGTTTCTCTTCTTTATAACCTAACTTTATTCCTTGCTCAATCAGTTATCAGTTATCAGTTGGGGTATCTTCGTTGCACTCCGGACATGTCCATAGGTGCTCAGATCCTCCCCCCAGCATATGCATCAGCGTCCGGTGGCTAATAGTGCCAGTTCTGTGTTGGTTGACGAGGCGCTTTGTTTTCCCGATGTACTTCTCGCGTCTGGCTGTGCCGATTCTTACTCCCAGGTCTTTCATCCTGGAAAGCGATGTGGAATCACTGGCGTCAAAATCCTCTGTTCTCGCCATATCTTTAAGGGCGTTAATGACATCGGCACGATCCATGGGCTGGCCATCTACAGGGGGTGCAGAGCCAGCCAATTTATCAGCTCGTTCATTTCCCTCGACTCCCGCATGTCCCGGGACGAAGATGAAGGTGACTTTGCGGACAACAGACTTCCGCAGCGACTCAGTCCACTGTCTACGTACAGATCCAGCTTCGACCTTCTGAATCATGCTCATTGAATCACTTAGTACACACACGTTGGTATAATGCAATGCAATCCTTGCTCAATGCATTTATCTAAACTAGACATTTTGTGTTTTACTTGTCTGTAATGTTTATAAAGTTAAATCCCTTAGAAAAAATGTTTGGGAGTGGAAAATTTAGTTATCTCCCTTACTTATTGTGTAAATCAAAATGCAAGGTTATGTTGGTTACAAGGTCCTGAATATGCAAACCAATCAATATGATACAAAATGATACATTGATGGTAGATGAGAAGTACAGCTTAGAGATGTAATGGGTATGATGTGAAACTTAGCTTTCAATCCCAGAACTCCTCAATGTTGTCTTGTACTCTCGTCACTGTTGGAAAGGTTACATAGGTTGCACGCGGCACTAGTTGCGGAACAATCTGCTCGTGGAGTGAGAACACATTAGTCACAGTCAAAAACAAATGTCAAAATAGTAACATGTCAAAAATCGTTTACAGAATCAAAATAATGAGGCACACTGCGGAGGCAATGGTGAGACGTTGCCGAGGGACTCAGATTAATTCTATTTTATCGCTAGATAGCTACTAATTTTTGTAAAGTTGTAACGTTAATTTTTTTATTTAAACAAATCAATGTGTTATCAAAAATCAATGTGATATGATTAAATAAGTAATTTTACATGGCAATTAATAGCTCTTTCACAAAACATTTTATGCCAAAACCGGAAAACTAGCCCCCAAAAAGCCTGTCATCATCTTGCTCTTATCTAGGTAACTGAACACGGGTACATACAGGCAACAATAAATCTGTTCGCTATGAGATCGAATATTTATTGTATTGAATATACAGTTGGCGCAGTGGGTTAACAGCCCGCGCTATATTATCTTACATATCACAGATAGTTAAACATCAAACACATAGTTGTCATACAACAATCTAGCACACTATCTAGCCTATGTATATATATCTATGAATATCTATTGAGTCCCTCTCAGGCAGGCCTTGTTGCCTCTCTCAAGTCCGTCTGTCCTCTGCCGGTCTCCTCGTGTCCTAATTCGACACGGGCGGTAACTCTGTCCGAGTTCCTCGTGGACCCCGCATTAGGCGGGCCACATCAGTGTCCACGGAACCATGGACTCGATGACCAGCTCTTTCGAGAAGGTTCTAGATTACTCGGGTCCTGAGCGACTCGATGCTATCCCTTGGGCTGGAGTTGCAGCCCTCTAATAATATATCTGAAGGTGAGGCGGTAACAATTGGTATGTCCTTTGTGCACCCCAGGATTAACTGCATAGCAGCATTCTGTATGCGCTCCAATCTTTCAAGCTGGCTCTTTGATACTGTCAGCAGCCCCAAACCATACTCAATGACAGAAATTATTAACTGCTGAAAGAGCCTGTACAGCATCCTCTGATCTACCCCGGTTGCTGCCATAGCCCTCAATGCATTAAATCCCATACCAGCCTTCACCACCAAAGCCTCCACATGATCCTTAAAAGACAAACACCTGTCAAAGGTGATACCCAAGTACTTCAATTTACTCTCTCGACCAAGAGGACATCCATTCAACATAATACCTGGGACGTCTACCTTGACGATCCGGTTATCCAGGGAGTACCACACAACCGATGCCTTGTCTGGGTGTATAATGGCCCCTGCATCCCTGAACCACACCGCTATCCTGTTTACTGCCACCTCTAATTCTTTCACCAAACTGGCCCTGTCTCTGCCCTGTCTGTACACCAGCACATCATCTGCAAATGCAAGATTCTACCCACACCTGGTGTCTCAATAGCTGCGATTTTGCTGGTGTAGACATTTAAGAGCTCTGGGGACAAGCCAGATCCCTGCGGCAACCCAGATGTAATAGTACAGAGATCAGAAGTCCAGGAACCCATGCACACTGCAACTTTACGCTCATAAAGGATTGCCGCAACCCATCTAACAAGGCAAGGGCAGACTTCCATGTCCAACAGTGTGTGTATTAACCGATCATATCTAACCCTGTTATACACATCCTCCAGGTCAAAAGTTACCACCACTGTCTCCTGTTTATCCTGGAAGCCCTCGTAGACATCAAATGCAAAAGTCGCAGCAATGGCCCAGGTGTCCTTCCCAGGCCGGTAACTCCTGAGTCCTTGGGGGAGCAGATTACAACTTTCCAAATGTTGCTGGAGCCTGCATGCTACTATTATTATTATATTAAAATAGGAACTGATGTGTACCATTGGTTGGGTCTCCTGGCAGGGTTTGTGCACCAGTTGTGCTACTACAGCACCGTCTGAAGTCAGGTTTCTGTTCCACTCTCACCAGATTACACAGACTTTGTGTAGCCTTAACTGTTTTTGCTTCAGGTAAACTTGCACTCACTTGAGCCTTGTTGCCACTCATCTGTACCTTAAATTTAGAACTCATATTTGTACTGTGATAGATTTTCTATAATTTCGGAGATGCTGAAGTTGTTTTACAAATCAAATTAAATACAGTTTCATAATTTCATATTACAACTTGTGTTTGAAGCTAATTAGTTTAAATGCTGTTCAATTTTGAATTGTTTACACCATAATAGCAACTTGAGCACAACTAATGTGTGAATGTCTTGCATACACAGATTTTCTGTCTGATGAGATCATCCATGATGTCAACATGCTTTACAAAAAAGGACAGACCAAGTCTGAAGTACTGACATATGCCAGCTGTGGTCAGTCAACAACAAGTGAACACAATGTTGCATGTGTGGATTCTGTTGCCTGTGATGACAATGTTACTGAAATAATTCAAAGACAAGATAATCATATGCTAATGTTACATACACAAGCAAACTCGGATGAAACTAATTCCATAAAAGAGGAGAGTACAGAACTCTGTGAGGTAGATAAGACACATAGATTGTTTTGTAATGAACAAAAGTCTGAAGAGAACAAGGTGAAGTGTAATGCTTCTGTTGTGAGTTCTACAGATGGCAGAAAGGAGAGGAAACATAAGAGAAGAGTTAAAGAAGGGAAGCTACCCAGCCAGGAAGCCTGTGGGCCCAGGTTTAAAGTCAATAAGTGCCTTAAAATAGATCAGAACAATCACATGGTTGAACAACCATACATATGTGATATTTGCAACCAAAGATTTACACAAAAGTGCAATCTTTTTAGGCATAAAAATATTCATGAAGGAGAGAAACGTTACAAGTGTGATGTTTGTAATGCAGGCTTTATGGGATTCTATCATCTGAAATTTCATATCAGAAAACACACTGGAGTGAAACCTTACAAATGTGATCGTTGTGATGCTAGTTTTCTGTGGGATGGTGATCTTATAAAACATAAAAGAATACACACTGGAGAGAAGCCTTACAAATGTGATGATTGTGGTAAAAGGTTTTCTGTGAGCAGCCATCTGAATGCACACAGAAGAATACATACAGGAGAAAAGCCTTTCCAGTGTGATGTTTGTGGTATAAGTTTTGCTAATTCTAGTTATCTGAAGACACACAAACATGTACATACAGGAGCCAGGCCTTTTAAATGTGATCTTTGTAGTTCTGCATTTACACGCCTTACTCATCTTAAAAGACACCATTTCATACATACAGGTGAGAAACCTTACACATGTAAAGTTTGTGGTACAAGTTTCAGACAAAACAGTCATCTGAAACAACACATGACTTACCATACAGGGGAAACACCTTACAAGTGTGATGTTTGTGGGTCTATGTTTTCACAAAAATATAATCTAACTGATCATAAGAGACAACACACAGGAGAGAAGACTTACAAGTGTGATGTTTGTAATGCAGGATTTATAGGTTATTCTTGTCTGAAAATTCATATGAGACAACATACAGAGGAAACACCTTACAAGTGTGATGTTTGTAATGCAGGATTTATAGATTACTCTTATCTGAAAATTCATATGAGACAACATACTGGAAAAACACCTTACAAGTGTGATGTTTGTGGGGCTATGTTTCTACTAAAATCTAGTCTAAGTATACATAAGAGACAACACATAGGGAAGAAGCCTTACAAGTGTGATGTGTGTGGTTTAGGGTTTAGAGCAAGTCACCATCTTAACACACATAAACTGATACATACAAGACAGAAATATAAATGTGACTTGTGTAATCTAGACTATCTTCGCATTCCTGATTTACAAAAGCACTTGTGTCTACACCTGCGGGAGAAGCCACACAAATGTGGTGAATGTAATGCTGTGTTTTCACAGAAGTATCAACTTAAATGTCATAGAAGGAAGCACACAAAGAAAAAGGCCTACAAGTGTGAAGTCTGCAGTATTGAATACACATTGTTGTGTAATCTGAAACCACACATGAGAATACATACAGGTGAAAGACCTTATAAATGTGGTATTTGTGGTGCAACTTTTATGACAGGTTTTAATCTGAGCAGACATATGATAACACATACAGAGGCTAAATCTTACAAGTGTGACATTTGTGGAGCAGAATTTAAACAAGCATGTAATGTGGCACAGCATAAGAAAATACATTTAAGGAGATAATAATCCAAATATGGTGCTTATATTTTGGAGTTTAGAGTTCTAAATTTCACAATTCTTGATTTTACATTGAAAACTGAATGAAAACGATGTTATTCATTGTAGATTGTTTTGAAAGAAAATAATTGTTTTGCCTTCATTTCACCATGTCTGATGTCAGTGTATGATGACGACGTTGCTACAGCAAGTAAACAGAATATGTTAGCAACGTTAACTGGAGGAGAGTAAGCAGATGAGTGGAAGTACTAGGACAGATAGATAGAAACCTAGAACATAAAGAATTACAAAGAGATGAGAGAGAAAAGATTGTCATGTCGAGTTGTTAGACTTCTTAGTCCACATTGTATAACAAACAAAATATATTAAAGTAAAATTATTAATTACAGCATCTTTTATAGGAAGGTACTGTGAAAAAGGCCGGCTTCCTGGCCTAGAGGTTAGCGACTTTTCTCCGTAATCTTGTATACTCTCGTAGGTAACGTGACGATGGTGAGAATCAGCAGTGGTTCGGATCCCGTCGGTAACTTACGAGGTGTGTGAGCCAGCCCCTCAGAAAGCAATGGCAAACTACTGAGCTGTAATCTTGCCAAGAAATCAACATACAGCTGAAAGATGCTGATGTTGACAGCGATGTCCTGTAAAGGATATGCAAAACAAACACTGTGAAAAAACATACACACACACAACGCAAACAGTAAGTAGATACCAGTTCCATCCATCATGTGCCATGCCGATAAGCGTGGGAGGTCATGTTTTGCCATCTCACTTGATCACCAGAGTCATGGATCAGCTCAGTGTTTCTATCTCGACCATGCCACATTGCCAAGCCATCCAGATAGTAACTTCCTGGTCTTCCCTTTGGTCTCTTCCCTTTGATACCAGTTAGATAGTGGTAAACTTAGTGACTGCACACACCAATCTAGACAACCCAAACAGAAAGTGGATAACATTCAGGTAGCAGTAAACATAGTGACTGCACACACCAATCTAGACAACCCAAACAGTAAGTGGATAACATTCAGGTAGCGGTGAACATTGTTGTCAGGTCTTAGTCAGATATGACTGAGCTACCATATGACAGTTTTCTGTTAGCGCCGAATGTTGGGCGTCAGTTATCAAACCCGACACCCCACATTATGTCAACGGCTTTGGGTGGAAGAGTACAATTGGGAGGGTACAAATCTTATCCTGGTGCGAGGAAATGCAGTCTAAAGTCAAAATGTCAGGGCAGAGCAGGCCCTAAGCCTTGGTTGGCAGCTGATCTAGGATTGAAGCTCTGACAGGCGGACAATTAGAGCATTGCTTTGTTGATCCGGCAGCTTCTGCAGCTTGTCTGGTTCCAGATATTTAGGTGTTACTTTTCCTCTGGAGTGAACTAGGCAGGCCGAGAGAGGGATCATGCTGCATGGGCAACACATGATCTCTATATTTTAGCCCAGGCTTTGTGCTATGGAGAGGCAATAACTCCATCCCTAGTCTTAACGGTCTTGGAATCAAAGCGAGAGGTAACTGTTACGGGTTATAAGTCCTTGTCAATTGGCGTAGACATGGGGTGCCACGCGTTACCTCTGATGGTGGGAGACACCTACAGGTGTCACTGATCAGCTACCACCCGCCTCAAGCTGGGCAGCCCCCGGCCAATTGGGTGCTGATCTGCCACAGCCTGCCTGCTTCACTGGGTGCTTGGGGCTAGGACAAAATCTGAATCACAGGCTGTAAAACCAATGTACTAGGTACTAATAAAAAGAAAATAGAAACCTCAAGCTACGGCGTGCAACCTGGAACATAAGAACCATGTGTCCAGGATTTTCCACTGACCAATATTGACGATGTGAGAAAAACGGCTGTGGTTGATGCCAAACTCAATCGTTTTAACATTGATATTGCTGGCCTGCAGGAGACTTGCCTCGCTGAGGAAGGGTCACTCAGGGAAAACAATTATACCTTTTTTGGAAGAGTAGAGGGCAGGCAGAAAAAAGGCAACATGGTGTGGTCTTTGCAGTGAAGATTTCGCTACTGGGAATGATTGAAATTCCAGAAGGAGGAAATGAAAGACTATTATCCCTGTGCTTGGCAATCTCTTGTGGTTTTGCCACCATTATTACTGCATATGCACAGACACTCGATTCCTCTGATGATGTGAAGGATTCGTTCTATGAGGAGTTAGACTCTGTGATCAAGGCAGTTCCAAAATCTGACTACATTTATATGCTCAGTGATTTCAATGCTCGTGTGGGCAGGGACTCGAGTTCATGGCCAGTGTGCCTTGGAAAATAAAACATCGGTCGCATGAATGAAAATGGGTAAAGACACACTCACTCTACAGATCCACCAGCTAATAGAGCTTGTTGTACAACAACAAGGGCGATCGGAGCGACTGCAACAACTATAGGGGTATCTCACTTTTGTGTATTGTTGGAAAAAGTATTTGTCAGAATTGTTCTGCGCAGACATCAAGTTCTAGGATTGATTGATTGATTGATTGATTGATTTAGGAACCTACATCACAGCATTGGGGGCATTCCCATACGCGCTCCGTCCCCATCCTCAGCAGCCAGCGAAGAGTTGCAACACCAATAGTACCAGTAGCAATCTGATTATATGTCCGTCTCGCCTTTCCTCTGAGCGTCGAGCATCGGCCCGATCTCCTCTTCACTCCTTGCTGTCTCATTCTTGCCAGACCATGATGATCCATTTGCTCCTCCGAGGTGTACACGTGTTCCCACAAGGCGCAACCACATCTGCCTTGTCATGCATCAATACTCCACCAAGTTTTGCAGAGCCAGCCAATCTGTCTGCCTGTTCATTCCCCAGCACACCAGCATGCCCCGTAGAAAAGATCCAGACGATGCTTGCCACCTGTGACTTCCGAAGCAAAGCAAGCCACTCTGCCCGAAGCTTGCCTGTCCTCACCTTCTTCAGCATGCTTTCTGAGTAAGTTACAGGAGATGATTTACGGCCTGACATGTTCTGTTTGTAATTTTTTTTCTTTTGTCGGGAGGTAGTTGCGTTGCTTGAAAGATAGCGTTAGTCGCTGATAACTACCGGACTGGCTGGAATCCATTATTACCAACCAAGGTACAGTTCCAACCAGGGGACAAAACTTGATGAAAGTAACCTCAGGGCATCACTGAGGAATATATATATATATATATATATATATATATATATATATATATATATATATATATATATATATATATATATATCATGCAGTATTACCAAGTCAATGTGAATTCATGAATATATCACATATTCACCTAACAATATAAACAGTTAGTGGATTCTGACGTAGAAAAATAGCATTAAGAAATACCCATAATGAAAGGATACTCCTTACATAAGAGGGGGTGGCGGAGATTGTCAGAATCTCACTCGCCCGCGCCTGGAAGGCGATGAACAAGGACAAATGTGAACTCAACTAGCAGCAACTGCACAGTGGCCAATGGTCAGCGTGGCGCACAAAGCACACGAGAACCCAGAGCCGGGCCAACACGAAACCCTGGCTGGGAGCTCAGACTGCTGACGACTATGAGACTGGACAGACGTGGGAGAAAGTGGCTTGTATTTAATGTATTATTCCATGCTTGATGTATGAAAGCTTGTATGCTCTGTGGAGACTGAAAGTATGCTTTATTGTATGCATTGATGATCTTGTAGATTTGTACATACGGAATTGTAAATGAGACTGCCGCTAGTTTGTGAGCGCTACATTATCTGAAGAATGTGATTAAATTGTTTTCAGTTATGTTACCGTGTGTTTTGTACAATCATTCGTAGTGTATGATTGTGTTTCACTCCCTGTCAGAACACACGAGCCATTGTTAAGTTAGAAGTAAGATAAGAAGTATGACACATTGCAACTATAGTTATATTTTCAAGAATCACAGTTCGGGGACTCATCTCAGAAATTGAGCATCAGCCTTCAGTTGTGAGATGTAGGAACCTATCTGATGACACTTGAAGACCTAAAGTACACAGATTATAAACATACGCCTATGTTTCTCATTTAAACATACATTAATAGAACACGCAAACAAACATAATACGAACAGGTAATGTACAAACATCAATTTTCAAGCAAGGGAGATCACACTTATACAAGGGACACAAAGAATTAATAGGGATTATGAGTACACAGATAAAAGATCTATCAACAAGCGGAAGCTAGACAGGGATAGATCAGCGGACACAGATCTTAAATAAAGATGTTGAGGTAACATTTTACGGAAGCCATGGATCCATGATTAGAACCATTAAAAAGGGACAAATTGTTGAGGAGCATAAATTTTGGATGTCAGAGAGGCGTATTTTATGGGGTAACCATAATTATAAAACAAGATAACCTTGGTTCGTTAACAGCTTCCAGTAGTGAAATGTAGGAGAGTAGTGACTCTTGGCAACATATCAAGAATGTTAAACTGATAATAGACCAGTGGGTAGATACTTCAACGGTGTTTCATACCCGTATGAATCAGAGTGGTACCTAAGTAGAGTGTTTTGACGAATTTCCACAACACACTGACAAATTAGTTCTGACTAATTTTTTATATGCATATACGACATTGTGTCACACCCTTTGGAATGAATTCGGTGACACAATACCCGGGGAGCATGGGAGAATGTCAGAGTGTTGGAAGTGTAGCTACAGGACATAGAGAGGACAAGGGACAGAATAGAGTCAGAATGACATAGATAAGGACATACAGAACACAGGTAAGGACATCGACAGTGTAGTCGATAGAATAGAGACAGGACATAAGTCAGGACACAGAGTGGTCATAAGACAGGACATCTACAGGACAGTAGATAGAGTGGAGACAGGACTTAGGTGGGGACACTGACGTGTCATAACCAGGACACCGGCAGGACAAGACCAAGTGATAGGAGGGGACATAAGTTCACGGGACACTGCCCTGAACGGACTAGACGTCAGGACACTGAATAACCTAACACGGATGGACTGCAGTACGACGTGGCTGCTATGACAGCACAGGAGTCACGAACGGCACGGGGTCCAGTACCACGAGTCCAGCCGACCAGCCTGAAAACGTCAGACGGGACTCAGACAGTTTGAGGGGAAGGACGTTGTGTTTCTGAGTGAGTGTTTAGCTATTGCGAGAGTGCTAGTTTGAAGATAGCGAGTGTAGGACTTATGTAATTGACTGTGTGCTATAAGCGTACGTAAGGCGGCATTTGTATATATATGTAATGAAGTCACCGCCTGTGGGCACATTGTAACTGTGATCACGTTCGCCTGAATAAATTGCGAGAAGAACCATATGTATGACTGATGTTTTCCTTGAGTGCGTATGAAGGAGTTAGGATGCCTGTGTGCGTGTGAGACGCTGACAACGACCAATTATTTCATCCAGTGGGGTTGAAAGTATGGAGCTGTGAGTTCTAAGATGGCTAATAAGGCCTAGTTTGGCTCGAAATATTCTTTGATAATGTCTGCAAAAAATGCTTGACGTTCCAGGAGGAGGATCTCCTGCAGGGGTTTTTCTGTCCAGCCTTTTCTTCACAGCTCTTGAACAGAGATAGAATAGAAATTTAATGGCAAAAAGATAACAAAGTTGGGCATGTAATGTCGCTGGTTGTGTTTGCACAGAAAATCTCAGTTCCAATGTTAAGTTTGTGGATGGCAAGAATAGACAATCACCAGAAAGTAAAGAAGTAAAGCTGAAAATGTAACATAATTCTCACACAGATAGCCCTGCTCATCCATCCATCCATCCGTCCATCATGTGCCATGCTGGTAAGCGTGGGCGGTCATGTACTGCCATCTCACTCGATCACCAGAGTCGTGTATTAGCTCCGTGTTCCTGTCTCGACCATGCCACATGGCCAAGCCATCCAGGTATTTACTTCTCGGTCTTCCCCTTGGTCTCTTCCCTTCGATCTTGCCAGTCGTCACCAAGTTCTCCAAGTCATTTCTTCTCATAAGCAAAGGCTAATGGGCGAGTCTTGAAAAGGGAGAGCCTGGCATATGAGACTACAACCTCCAGCATGAGAATGTAGGTGGAGGCAGTAAGAGTGGCATTCCAGTGGCTAGAGGAGACTACTGCAACACACGTTGTGTTCATTACAGATTCAAAGAATATGCTTAGCAAGGTGGAGGAAGGAATGTTTCGTGTGGAATGGCTCTCGTCGCTTTAGAGGTCACAGATTGTGAGAATTGTATGGATATTTTGCCCTGGCCATGCGGGTGTACGGGGGAATGAACAGGCTGATAGGCTAGCAGGGAATGCACCTCTTGGTGGTATCTTGCCTATGGACAAGGGGGAGGTGGTTGTGCGCTTGTGGGACCAGGTGGAGAAGGCGGAGGAACAGATTGAGAACCCATATGTGGAAAGAATGAGATTGCGGGGGATCGGCAGGGGTTCTGGAAGAATCTCAAAACTGAGAGGGAAGACCAAGAGAACTTTTAATCAGATAGCAGTGGGAACGATTAGTAGTATGACTCTTCACTGGCTGTTGAACGAGGGGACTGAGCATGTATGGGAATGTCCTGAGTGCAGTGATGTCGGTTCTTAACTCAGCTCAACTCAACATTCTTCTCATAACATGCCCGAAAAATTTTGACTGTCTACATCTAATGACTCTAATCAGTTTACGATCTTCGTTTGTTTCTTGAAGGACTTGTTCATTGGTTTTTCTGTCTGTCCATGGTATTCTTTGCATTTTCCTCAGAAACCACATTTTCACAGCCATTATCTGGTTTTCAGCTTGGCTGCTTATTGTCCACGCTTCACATCCATACAAAAGTATAGGTTCAATGTAGCACTTCAACACTCTTTTTCTTGTTTCAGTTGATATCTTTTTATTGGTCAGTATGTATTTGATCTTGCAATGGCCCTGCTCATACATATGTATAATTCTCACACAGATAGCCCTGCTCATACATATGTATAATTCTCACACAGATAGCCCTGCTCATACATATGTATTGAAAGTAGAACATGATTCTCGTGTAAGAGATGTTCATTGATAGCCCTGCCCATACACACATGTTGAAAGCAAAACATGATTCTCACACAGTTGATGTTCTTTGATAGTTCTGCTGATACTTTCTTTCTTTCTTTATTTTTTAACTCTTTCCAACCCAGAAGTTTTCCTAGCAGATGGGCAGATGGGAAAATAATCTGTAGGAAAATTCAGGAGGGCATAACTTTCAGTGAAGCTCAATAAATACACCTCATCTAAATCATGTGCTTTGATGCATGTCACAGGGACAGTTGGAGAACTGCCTGAAAACAATAATTATATCCAATATCTGGACAAGAAGAAGACAATATTTATATCCAATATTTGGATAAGAAGAAGACAATACTGACGTTCTACAAAATATGAACATCATGTCTTGGACCCTGAAATACTGTATCCATACTGAATGACACATTAGTTTGGAGAGAACAGTGTTGGGTGGCATGATTCCTGGAAGACGAGGCAGGGGTCAACCAGCATGAAGCTGGACACAGACCATTGCAGAAATCTTGGATATAAAACTACGTGAAGCTGGACACAGACCATTGCAGAAACCTTGGACATAAAACTGTAGGAAGCTGGACACAGACCATTGCAGAAACCTTGGACATAAAACTACATGAAGCTGGACACAGACCATTGCAGAAACCTTGGACATAAAACTACATGAAGCTGGACACAGACCATCGCAGAAACCTTGGACATAAAACTACATGAAGCTGGACACAGACCATTGCAGAAATCTTGGATATAAAACTACATGAAGCTGGACACAGACCATTGCAGAAACCTTGGACATAAAACTGTAGGAAGCTGGACACAGACCATTGCAGAAACCTTGGACATAAAACTACATGAAGCTGAACACAGACCATTGCAGAAACCTTGGACATAAAACTACATGAAGCTGGACACAGACCATCGCAGAAACCTTGGACATAAAACTACATGAAGCTGGACACAGACCATTGCAGAAATCTTGGATATAAAACTACATGAAGCTGGACACAGACAATTGCAGAAATCTTGGATATAAAACTACATGAAGCTGGACACAGACCATTGCAGAAATCTTGGATATAAAACTACATGAAGCTGGACACAGACCATTGCAGAAATCTTGGACATAAAACTACATGAAGCTGGACACAAACCAGTGCAGAAACCTTGTATGCAAGATGAGTTTGCAGCCCCAGAAGTCCAGAAGATTGTCAGCCATCCAGGGCAAGATGCCAGCAACCATGTTGATGGTGGCATGCCCAGCAATCCCCACACTGCTATAGGTACTAGTCACAAGTCTGAGCCCAGTGTACAATGCCTGGTTGGCAGACAAGGATGCAGTACCACATATATGGGAGACAAGGGACAACAGTCTGCAAATTATCAGCAGGAGCAGATGATAAGGAAATTTCCAGATCTGGTTTCTCCAGTTTATGTTGATTCTGAAACTCAAACACCTCTTGCCCATAATAAGTATGAGAATAGTAGAGGCGATAGAGAGGAATATCAACACATTCACACGGAATTGACTGTAAGCACTGCCAGGTCTGTTGGCTCTAGTGCTTTACTGCTTGTAGACAAAGCTCATGCTACCATTTACATCTGTCACAGAGGAATTTAAAGTCAGAAAAGCCAGACTTGTGATTATGCTGTACAAGTACCCAGACCAAACAATCTGTGGCTTCCAGCCCAAGCTAAGAACGGGAAGAAAGTGGAATGTTAGCAGTGCTATCTACTCTGCCAAGAAACTGCTGGTTTCCTGGAAAAGAAGCTGGGTTTTCTTTCAGCCAAGTCAATGAGTGCCATGTGAAGTCTTGATGAGGCAGGTGCATTGCGTTCTCCTCCCTGAGTGCAGGCTGATTGTTGGGAAAGCACACGCAGTGGCCAATTGGTGGGATGACTGTAACCAGCAGTGAATACATGTCTTGGAGCTGGAAGATAACTTTGGATGCCTGACAGGAGATACACAACTGGGAGTCATGAGTGTAAAGAAGATCAAGAGGCCATAACATTTATGGACGAGAGACTATTTCTGAAGATCAGAAGCCTCCTGTTGTTCTTGCTCCACGGTGAAGTTTGTACTGTCAGAGATGCTAATGTTAGATAATGTTAATGTTGGGTAGAGAGTTTCACTATGGACAGACAAGTGGATGGAGATTATTCAGTTGACAGAGAACATTTTGGGATAAGATTAAGTTTATGTTGAATGAAGATATTAATTTTGGACTTGGATAATGTTAATGTTGGCAGAGAACATGTTATTGTTACAATTTACATGTAAGTCATCAATGTTTGACTGAGATGTTAATGTTGGATGGAGACTGATCGGTTAGTTGGACATGTGGAATTCATCAACAAAGAAAATATTATTATTGAACAACGATAATGAATGAATCAATCAATCAATTAGGCACCGTCTCCACAATAAAGGTTGGCTGCAATGGATCTCTAACACTGTCTGTATCTCGCCCTGACTGTACATTCTGTCATATTGCTGTTCATCCATCACTTGATGTTATCTTCCCACTTGTATCATTGTCTACCTCTTGCCCATTTGCCTTCAACTTTACCTTCCAGTGTGGTTTATATAATAGTGCTATGTTTTTAATATGGCCAAAATATTTCACTTGCCTCTTTTTTATTTTTTATCAACTGTCTTTTCATTCCCAGGTTTTCTACAACCTCTGTATTTATTTTTGTTTCTGTGAAACACAACATATGTATCCATGTCTCCGGGGCCTCTATTCTACTTTCTAATTGCGTGTTCATTGTTCAGGCTTCTGTTCCATATAGTAGTACTGAGTATAGATACTATTTGGCAATTATCGTTTTTAATGCATTGTTAATATCTCTAGATGTTAATACTGATTTTATGTCGTTGAAAACATGTTTGGTAATTCTTATTCTTGTATTGATTTCTGTTTCACTTTACCATCATCTGTTATTACATGTCCAAGATAGCAGAAACTTGTTACTTGTTCTAGTATCTCCCCGTTAACTGTGATG
Source organism: Cepaea nemoralis (assembly GCA_014155875.1). Lineage (NCBI taxonomy): Eukaryota > Metazoa > Mollusca > Gastropoda > Stylommatophora > Helicidae > Cepaea > Cepaea nemoralis. Next base: position 533,945 of record JACEFZ010017696.1, read on the forward strand.
TTCATTGATGGCCATTCCTTTCCACTTCTGATTATAAAAATTTTAGTTGTTGTTTTGGAGGGGGGGATATTAACATTTAAGCCACATTTTGCACTATGCCTGTTTACTTGTTCCACCAGGTTTTGTAACTCTTGCTCACTTCCTGCTAGTAACACGGTATTAAACAGAGATGTTAATGCTGGACACAGATAATAAAGTTGGATGGACACTTTCTTTCTTGAAAAACATGTTGAACATAGAAATTAAAGTTGCTTGGGAATTTTACTGTCATTCAAACAATGTTTGTTAGCGGGAGATAATTTTGTGGACATATAATACGTATGTAGGAATGTGTTCTTATGTTTTTGAAACCTAAATGATCTGACATTGCTATTCTGGTGAACATCTTGGGTATATCAAGCAGTTTGTGTTCACATTGAACAGCGGTTACAAGTTAGTTTCATATCCTTTACAGGATGTCTCAGTCAACCCCAGTATGCTTTGACTGTTTGTGATTTCTTAACAAGTTTACATTCAGTAGTTTGCCATTAGTTTACATTCAGTAGTTTGCCATTGGTTTCTGAATGACCTGCACTCATACCTTTGCATGAAAACTAACACATAGCAATCTGCTGCCAAATTTCCGCAGCTGTGTTTTAAATTCAGTATGCAGGATTACGATTTGTGTCTGTAACCCCTTAACACAGAACCTGCGACATTATTAAAATAGGAGAGCCATTCCACATGAAACATTCCTTTCTCCACCTTAATAAGCATGCTCTTTGAATCCGTAATGAATACACCGTGTGTTGCAGTGGTCTCCTCTAGCCACTGGAATGCCGCTGTTACTGCCTCCACCTCCATTCTCTTGCTGGAGGTCGTAGTCTCATATGCCAGACTCTCCTATTTCAAGACTCGTCCATTAGCCTTTGCTATAAAGCCCCATCCACTACATCTGTTTCTCACCACTGACCCATCGGTGTAGATGACTATGTCACCTTGATGTGTGTTGCTCTTGATCAGCTGTTGCACTTCAAACTCAGTGCGTCCCGCTGCCCATTCTCTGCACTCACAACACAGTGTTATTATGACATTGTGCCAGTCCGTGATGTCTTCTGGAACTTCAACCCACTCTCTTTCACGATTAATGGTCTCTAGATCACACACCTGACTTATAGAAATGTCTGCCTATGCCATCCAGGACCTGCCTCGTCTTAGTCTATGACCCTTGACCATATCCATGGCTGCATGCAGCGGGTGATCCCTGTCTACGGCAACTCTCAGGTACAATTTGGCCTGAAAGACCCTATGCCTGTCCGTCATTGTTGGTAGCGCCAGGATATGCCTCATGCATATAATTGGTGTGTCCTTTGTGCACCCCAGGATTAACCGCATGGCAGCATTCTGTATGCACTCCAACCTTTCAAGCTGGCTCTTTGATACTGTCAGCAGCCCCAAACCATACTCAATGACAGAAATTATTAACTGCTGAAAGAGCCTGTACAGTATCCTCTGATCTACCCCGGTTGCTGCCATAGCCCTCAATGCATTAAGTCCCCAACCAGCCTTCACCACCAAATCCTCCACATGATCCTTAAAAGACAAACACCTGTCAAAGGTGATACCCAAGTACTTCAATTTACTCTCTCGACTAAGAGGACATCCATTCAACATAATACCTGGGAGGTCTGCCTTGACGATCGGGTTATCCAGGGAGTACCACACAACCGATGCCTTGTCTGGGTGTATAATGGCGCCTGCAACCCTGCACCACTCCGCTACCCTGTTTACTGCCACCTGTAAGTCTTTCGCCAAACTGGCCCTGTCTCTGTTCTGTCTGTACACCTGTACATCATCTGCAAATGTCAAGATTCTACCCACATCTGGTGTCTCAATAGCTGCGATTTTGCTGGTGTAGACATTAAAGAGCACTGGGGACAAGGCAGATCCCTGCGGCAACCCAGGTGTAATAATAGTACAGGGATCAGAAGACCAGGAACCCATGCGCAGTGCAACCTTACGCTCATAAAGGACTGCCGCAACCCATCCAACAAGGCAAGGGCAGACTTCCATGTCCAACAGTGTGTATGTATCAACCGATCATACCTAACCCTGTTATACGCATCCTCCAGGTCAAGAGCTACCGCCACTGTCTCCTGTTTATCCTGGAAGCCCTCGTAGACATCAAATGCAAATGTCGCAGCAATGGCCCAGGTGTCCTTCCAAGGCCGGTAACTCCTGAGTCCTTGTGGGAGCAGATTACAACTTTCCAAATGTTGCTGGAGCCTGCATGCTACTATTATTATTATATTAAAATAGGAACTGATGTGTACCATTGGTTGGGTCTCCTGGCAGGGTTTGTGCACCAGTTGTGCTACTACAGCACCGTCTGAAGTCAGGTTTCTGTTCCACCCTCACCAGATTACACAGACTTTGTGCAGCCTTGACTGTTTTTGCTTCAGGTAAACTTGCACTCACTTGAGCCTTGTTGCCACTCAACATCTGTACCTTAAATTTAGAACTCATATTTGTACTGTGATAGATTTTCTATAATTTCGGGGATGCTGAAGTTGTTTTACAAATCAAATTAAATACAGTTTTATAATTTCATATTACAACTTGTGTTTGAAACTAACTAGTTTAAATGCTGTACAATATTGAGTTGTTTACAACATAATAGCAACTTGAGCACAACTAATGTGTGAATGTCTTACATACACAGATGTGCTGTCTGATGAGATCATCCATGATGTCAACATGCTTTACAAGAAAGGACAGACCAAGTCTGAAGTACCGACATATGCCAGCTGTGGTCAGTCAACAACAAGTGAACACAATGTTGCATGTGTGGATTCTGTTGCCTATGATGACAATGTTACTGAAATAATTCAAAGACAAGATAATCATATGCAAATGTTAC